>CM051381.1:8846365-8896365 GCA_028015245.1 Cardamine occulta
AACAAAATCATCCCCCAAGTAATTTATTTCAAATACATTCCTCAACATTATGCCGTATATATAGAGACTCCGATAAGAAAGATAACAAACATTGTTTTTTTTGTTCCCACTCTCCGTGAAATATTTGTCTACTTGTCGACGGCTATAGAAGCCACATTGTCTAAGATATCTTCTCTTGCATTCTTATCAAACGGGTCTTCACCAATGTACAAGTCTAAGATTGACCTACACAAGAGTTTGCTCTTCACATTCCCGACATGGTTTCCCTCAACTGAAAAACAAGGAAGAGTTTTAGACACTCTCAGCAGCGAAAAGGATGAATAGATAGATAGATAGAATCTTACTTGCTACGTTGAGTACATGGCCTGGTTCTCGTGTCAAATCAATGATGGAGTACCTTGGAATTTTATACTCATCTTTGAAGAGGCAAGTAAAGCTACAATTGACATAGTGGTAAAACACTAGTTTCAGTAGCTCAACACAAAATCAACTAAAGCTGGAATGTGTGGTTAGTACCTTTGAAGCAATTCGTTGTTGTCTAAGCCACCAAACTTCTTGAGCCTGTTTCCAACAGATTCTTGAAAAGCATTGCGCACAGATCGGATGTTGAGTTTGCCGTACACAATCTGTAGCCTTATAGTCATCTTTATATCGGCTTCCATGAGATCATCCATGAATGCCTTGTTTCCCCTCACTTCCGAAGCCGGAAGATTTGCGTATTTCTCTTCCGCAAGTTTCTTCACATCATCACAATCAGCATACACGCCTGCGGGATGCCCAAAAAGCTCATCAATCAACTCAATGATTCCAAAACAAAAAATCCTTCTTCTACTCTACGATGACCTACGAATCACCCTGAAGATCTTTTTTGCCTTCAAAGATACTGTTTTGGACACTTATATTTCCGACAAGTAAAAGCTCTACTCCAATTCCTTACTCGTACGCATAAACCTTACCAATCTGAATAATTGCATTTGGGACATAGCAATCACAAATATAAAATCCCTAAACTTGGAACCACATTTCAACAAACATCAGTTTCGGAAATGAAATTAAATCGATTAAATTTACCAAATGCGTAGACATCGATGTTCTTCAATCCCAATAAGCTCTTCTTCCTCAGGCCGACGCCGAGTAATCGCCGGGCATCACCGATTGAAGACGGAAACGAGAAACCGGTCTTAGGTTCAAAAACTGGTTCGGGGCTAGAGTCGGCTAGTGTTATAGATCCCCATGGTAACAGAGACGAACCTTGAGAGGACAAGACCCACTCCAGAACCGGATGCCTGGGATTCCGCGACGCCGCGATCGCAGCTCCCGCAGCAACGGTGACGGTGACTGCGACAGCGGAAATGGAGAATCCGGAGGGTGACGTGGCACGCGGGGGCTGAGAAAACGAGAAAGGGAAGCGAAACGAAACCATCGTCTTCGTGTGTGTGAGAGTTAGTTCACTAGCTTTCGGTTTTTGTTGCACAACATTTTTCTTTATTACACACCATTGGTATGATATATGATTCAGCGAGACAACAACTGCTTCTTTAATTGCCACGTGTATTGCACGTGACCTCGACTCTAACGAACATCCTTTTTTTGGGCTTTCTTCGTTTACAAAAATACCTTCATGAGTGTGAGTATCTATTGGGGCTTTACCTCGTTTTATAGAAAGGCCCATGATACTTCTCACTCGCTTTATTTTCATTGAAATATTATTCGTTGTAATTACTATATTTTTCATTTTTATACATTTCTTCAAGACCTGTATGTATGTAGTATGTACATATTCACACTTTCAAGTAAATAACTATATTCTTAAAGATAAAAAGTCATTTTTTTGAACTTTGATATTTGAAAAAAAAAAATTGCTTTGACAAATGTTTATAGTAAGATACAAAATCACCATGTGTAAATAATAATATTTCCTTGCTAAAATATCTGAAAAAACCACGAATATAAAACTAAAAAGAGATCTTGCTTCGTTTCATCAAAATCCAATTAAAGATTTGGAGGATGTTATGAGAGGTCGTCGCTACTTGCGTCTTATCTTCATTGTTTGATTGAGGTTCATTAGAAAATGGAATCAACCAAACTTATCTTTATCACGACACCAAAATTTGTTTTCTAGTAAGAAGCCCAATTCAGCCCATACTAGGCCCATTTATATGCATAGTTGACACACAACATTTAGTTACACTCGCCAAATTCTGACCGTCAATTATGGCATCGACGGTCTAAAACGTGATCACTTGATATTTTTGAAAAAATCAATGCTGCATTTTTTTTCTTTTTAAGTTGTTGAAGATAATAAAATTAGTCTGAAGAAACAGCAGCAATGGAGAAATCATCAGAAGCTCATTTACCAAAAGTGGAGAAACCTTCGGGCAAGAAACAAACAGCGACGGTAGTTGTGGGAGTGTTGGCGGTGGGATGGTTGGCGATAGAGTTCGTGTTTAAGCCATTGTTCAAGAAGCTCAGCTCCTCAAAGGACAAACCCGATGCCTGAATCGGTGAGAACTTAAAAGCCTAAGCGGGAGACACGTGAATGTCTTAATTAGTTTCCTTCTTTAATGATGTTTAGAAGCAAATGTTGTGTGTTATTGCTTCTTTAATTTGTAACATCGTCGTGTTTTACGGCTTTGACGATGAGTTTACGTTATCTCCCTTTTCGTTTATGAATAATAAAATCCCGAGAAAGGCTTAATAAATCAATAGCAGAGAAATCAAACTTTTATAAAAAGGGCGTCGTGTGATAAATACATTGTCAATCACTAGTGTACAGTGTTACTTGTGTAAATTAAATTTCAAGGAGGCCCATAATGAGAAATCCGTTATGGCGAAGATATAAGCGTGAGGAGCACGTGTCGGGTCAACCCGATTTATAATAGCTGGATCAATCTCATCTCCGAAACTTCATTTTAACCGTCATTTTCTTCCATCTCTCTCTTCATCTCAGTTTCCGATGGTTGGTGGATTCGGAGGAAAGTCTTCTGCCGGAGGAGGCCGTACTAGCCTCAGAGTCACCGTCGCTGGCGACAAAGGAACCGGTAAATCCAGCCTGATCTCGGCCGTCGTCTCCGAAACTTTCCCGGATAACGTCCCGCGTGTCCTCCCTCCGACTACTCTCCCCGCCGACGCTTATCCTGACTATATACCTATCACCATCGTCGATACTCCTTCAAGGTCTGTTGTATATATATGCACAATAATGCGTAACTTCTTCGTATTGTTATCCTTGTTAAAGAAAGCTAGTCCAAACTGTCAATCTTCTGATGTTGTTATCTGCTATTAGTATTGACAATCGGATAAAGCTCATTGAAGAATTCAGGAAGGCTGATGCAGTGATTCTGACTTATGCTTGTGATCAGCCTTCTACGCTTGATCGCTTGACTTCTTATTGGCTCCCTGAGCTCCGGCGGTTAGAGGTTTGTTGTTTAATTTATACATTCTCCTTCAAGAAAGTATTCGATTCAGTTTATAATTACAAGTATATATCTAGATCAAAGCACCAGTGATAGTGGTGGGCTGCAAGCTTGATTTACGTGATGAACGCTCTCCCGCCAGACTAGAGGATATAATGGCACCAATCATGAAGGAGTACAGAGAGATTGAAACCTGTATTGAGTGTTCTGCATTGACCCTTATTCAGGTATGTTCTTGCTTTTAATATCTTCTGATTCTCTTTAAAGATTAAGATGCAAGGGAAGATGTCTCAAAAGATGCAAGGCACCTTTAAACAGATAATACTGAATAAAACAAGCTAAAACCATTGAGTTCTTTTATGTGATTGCACCATATTTATAGACATCGTTGTTGTATGCCACTAGAACATAAGGGTTATTTTTCTTTTTCAGGCCCCTGATGTTTTCTATTTTGCATCAAAAGCGGTCCTTCATCCAACATTTCCGTTGTTTGATCAAGAAAAACACTGCTTGAAACCTCGCCTCCGCAGGGCAGTACAAAGAATATTCAACCTTTGTGATCTTGATATGGATGGTGTCCTTAATGACGCGGAGTTGAATGATTTTCAGGTTCTCTTTCTCTGTTAGCCACTGATTATTGCATTCATTAAAGTTCCTCATCCTTTTATATATATGATGCTGAAAATTTGGTTAACAGGTAAATTTTTTTGGTGCCCCACTTGACCCTGCTGAACTTATGGGAGTTAAAAGAGTGGTGCAAGAAAAGCAACCAGATGGAGTAACTGATCTTGGTCTTACACTTCCGGGTTTCCTTTTTCTTTTTTCTCTATTCATCGAGAAAGGTCGCCCTGAGACAGCATGGGCTATCCTACGGAAATGTGGTTACAATGATTCTTTAGAACTCAAAGCCGAGTTACTACCCGTTCCAGTAAAGCATTCTCCTGATCAGGTGTGTGTTGTTTTAGATTGTACATAACTACACGAATATCTTTAAATTGTTCTGTTACTTAAAGGACATGAGAATCTGGTTGGCCTGCTTTTAAATAATTTTTACACTCTATTTCTTTTATTTCACTTGCAGAGCATCGAGCTAACAAACGAAGCTATGGACTTTCTGAGTGGAATCTTCCAGCTATATGACCTTGATAATGTGTTTGATTGTTTCTCTAAAATTATCCAACATTAATACTGTGGTTCTGTATTATTACCTAAAAGCTATATAATCCTGAAGAAGCAGTGGTAGTTATTTAATGCTTCTTCGGTTTGCTACTATTTAGGATGGAGCCTTACGGCCAGCTGAGCTAGATGATTTGTTTCAAACAGCTCCAGATAGGTACATTTCTGATGATTCTTTTTTTGCGTGATTCGTTGCTAATTCTTACCTCTGTAATATCAACTGTTCTTCCAATGTTTGATTAGTGAGTTAACCTTCTTTCTTTTCAAGTTTCTTACCAATGTCTTTAATGCTCTTATTCGTGAAAATGTATATTGTCTCTGGAGTAAGTTCGTTTACATGTACTATCTGCTTTTACGATTTCAGTCCTTGGCTTGAGGTTCCTTATAAAGATGCTGCAGAGAAAACGCCAGGCGGAAATTTGACAATCAGTGGGTTTCTGTCAGAGGTTTGTATGCTTGCTGTTGTGTTGGCGCTGAATTGGAATCAAATTTTCATTGTTGTCATGATCAACTACCAGCTTCAACATTCTTTACCATGGCTAATTATGCTCTGTTATCTGTGTTAATGCAGTGGGCTCTAATGACTCTACTAGATCCTCGAAAAAGTTTGGCAAACCTGATATATATTGGTTATGGTCACGACCCAGCTTCAACATTTACTGTTACTAATAAAAGATCAGTGGATCGTAAGAAGCAGCAAACAGAAAGGAATGTGTTTCAGTGCTTTGTATTTGGCCCTAAGAAATCTGGGAAGTCTGCACTCCTTGATTCTTTCTTAGGAAGGTAAACTACTTCTGACATTGCTATGTATCCATCTTATGCTGTGCCATCTTTAGAGCTTAGATTGTTTCTATGGGTTTACTCGTGTTATATTCTCTAAGCTGTATTTCAACTCCAGGAAATTTTCGGACAGCTATAAGGCAACAATGGGTGAACGATATGCAGCAAATGTCATTGATCAGCCTGGGGTAAGTAGCTATAGTCTGAAGTCTTGTGTTCTTTGGCACATGTGGATGTTAATGAGGTTCTTCTTTTTATTTGTTTTTCAGGGTACTAAGAAAACCCTCATATTGCGGGAAATACCAGAAGACAGAGTTAAAAAGTTTCTGGCAAATAAGGAATCGTTGGCAGCATGTGATGTTGCTGTGGTTGTCTATGACAGGTTAGCTCAGAAACTCTTTGTATCTCTTATGTGTAGATGACATGAATCATTATCAAGGACTCAGCAAGAAAAACAAAATATATTGCAGTTCGGATGTATACTCATGGAAAAAAGCGAGGGAAATATTGATGGAGGTAGCAAGGAGGGGAGAAGAGAGCGGTTATGGGACCCCCTGTCTTCTTGTTGCGGCCAAAGATGATTTGGATCCATATCCAATGTCAGTGCAAGAGTCTGATAGGGTAATGCATCACTGAACCCTAATATGATTGTATGCTTTTGATATGAGTGATGATTCATAACTTGGATCTCAACAGGTTTGCATGGAATTGGGAATAGACGTGCCCGTGTCATTAAGCATGAAACTTGGGGACCCAAATAGTATTTTCTCAAGAATCGTGAGCACAGCAGAGAACCCTCACTTGTGCATTCCAGAGACAGCGTCAGGGAGAAGAAGCAAGAACATCCGTCAAGTCGTGAATAGCTCACTGTTATTTGTCTCAGGTTCTTCTTTACGAAATCTGTATTTCCGTTATTGGTTGAAACTATTGAATGAGCTAAGCTTACTTTTGTATATGAAAATTGTAGTGGGCACAGCTCTTGGGTTTGCCGGATTGGCAGCATACCGTGCGTATTCGGCAAGGAAGAATGCTTGAAGATTTGTCTGGTCCACCCCGAATAATATTGATGTTTTTCTTTGGCGATTCATCTGCTTTGTATAGAAAAAAAGGTAAAACCTCGTAGATGGCCTCAAATCTCCGTTTCCTTGACACCATAATTTTGGAATTTTTAGATACTTAAGAAGACATTATGTGCAAGTATGATATACATTTGATTGAGGTGTGGGTTGGATTTTCTGCTCATTTTCTAGGAACCAATCTGAATCTTTTTGCTTTTTCTTTTTTCCTTTAGTACTGTAATAATGCACATTTTTGTGGTACAATCCATTATCCATGTGTATATTACATTGATATACTAAACTACCATTTTTTTACACATACAAGTTACTTTTGTATAGAAACATAAAAGGTTAAAGATACAAAATGCGATAGATGATAGATGTAAAGTAGGAAAACTCGACGTCTTCATGAGGAAAAAAATTGAAAACATATACGATCGATCCATTGTTAGTTGTTAATTAACTACAGTAGGGTGTTAGCGTAAATAGGTTTAAGAAGACCATGTAGTTCATTTGGGCCCAATCTACAAATGGTAATGAAAAGAAGATAAAAAAATTATAAAAAATGCGAAATTAGATGGACCGACCGTTATATTTGTTATCTTGTACAATAGCCCTACAAATTCTTCTGCTTCTCTGAGGATCAAACAAAAAAATGGCGGCTTTATCTTCCTCCTCTCTGTTTTTCTCCTCCAAAACAACTTTTCCGATCAGTAATCTCCTGATCCCGACATCTCTCCACCGCTTCTCTCTTCCCTCTTCATCTTCCTCCTTTTCCTCTCTCTCTTCTGCTTCTCCCTTGACACACTACTCTCTGACAAGTTCTCGAAGATTATCTCCTCAGGGATTTACCGTAAAGGCCAGCGGAGAGAAGAAGAATGTACTTATTGTCAACACCAACAGCGGCGGTCACGCCGTCATCGGATTTTACTTCGCCAAAGAGCTTCTCTCCGCCGGACACTCCGTTACCATTATGACCGTCGGCGATGAATCTTCCGATAAAATGAAGAAGCCTCCTTTCAGCCGATTCTCCGTAAGATTTCCAGATTTCCCCACTTTTCTTTTATATTTTGAATCCTGTTCCGACCAAATATGTCCACAGGAAATTGTCAGCGGTGGAGGAAAGACGGTATGGGGAAACCCGGCCGATGTTGCGAATGTAGTCGGAGGTGAAATATTTGACGTTGTGCTTGACAACAATGGCAAGGATTTGGATACTGTTAGGTCTGCTTATTTTAACTATAAAGCCATCTTTTTTATTTTTTAAACAACTTCCAATGGATTGAGAACTGATCATTGTGGGAACAGGCCAGTGGTCGATTGGGCTAAAAGCTCCGGCGTGAAGCAATTCTTGTTCATAAGCAGCGCCGGGATCTACAAGTCCACCGAAGAACCTCCCCACGTTGAAGGGGTAATAAACACAATCCCCTTTACTTTCTCAATTCTCATCATTTATCTCTTCTTCTTCTCCAATGTGCAGGACGCAGTCAAAGCCGACGCAGGTCACGTGGTAGTGGAGAAGTACTTAGCCGAAACATTCGGAAACTGGGCGTCGTTTCGACCTCAGTACATGATCGGCTCTGGTAACAACAAAGACTGCGAAGAATGGTTCTTCGACCGTAAGTCTTTTCAAAAACACAAATTTCAAACACAAGGCAAAACGAGTATTAATGGTACTAAAATGTGTTCACAGGGATTGTGAGGAACAGAGCAGTGCCAATCCCAGGATCAGGATTGCAGCTAACCAACATATCTCATGTGAGGGATTTGTCTTCGATGCTCACTTCTGCCGTGCACAACCCTGAGGCTGCATCCAGCAACATCTTTAACTGCGTTAGTGACAGAGCTGTCACTCTTGACGGCATGGCTAAGCTCTGTGCTGCGGCTGCTGGCAAAACGGTTGAGATCGTTCATTATGACCCTAAAGCCATTGGTGTTGACGCCAAGAAGGCTTTTCCATTCAGAAACATGGTAAATTTAAATCCAATAAAAGCTCTTCTCCCTCCTCCATTGTTTAGTTTAAACAAACCTTCTCATTGTATGAATACAGCATTTCTACGCGGAGCCAAGAGCCGCTAAAGAGATATTAGGGTGGCAAAGTAGTACAAATCTACCTGAAGATCTCAAGGAGAGATTTGAAGAGTATGTCAAGATTGGCAGAGACAAGAAGGAGATCAAGTTTGAGTTAGATGATAAGATACTCCAAGCTGTCAAAACTCCAGTGGCCGCTTGATCAAATAGGCCATAAAGTTTCTTCCTTTGTAACTTCTAATGCTACACACTGTGCTCTTTTTCACCAGGCTTATATGAGATGAAAATGATTTCAGCTAAAAGATCTTTTAAATTCATGACCAAAAGAGCAATCACAATTCTAGTTCATGTGAAGATAACAATTCCGCTTTCATGGAAATAGATCTAAAGACAGTCTTAGATCCTTACATCCTACTTAAATACGTGAACCACATAGAATGAGAGATAAAACTGAATCTACCTACATAGCAACAAGAGCATTGCGCCACCCTATCTCCTATTCCTCCTCTTGTTTGATTTTCAGACCTTCGAGTTTTGATTCCAGTTCATTGTCTTCTTCGCCTTCCTCTTCTTCACCTTCATCTTCAAAATCTTCTCCTTCGGGGTCATTATCGTCCAAAGGACCAAGCTTGTCCAGGGAGTCCTTAAACATGTCATTAACCTCGTCAATACCTTCGTCAGATATGAAGTTTCCATTAATGTTCAGAAGCTTGAAAGTATGTTTCTTCACAACAGTTTGTGCCAAGGCTCTTGCCCCAGCTCTTCTGATCATGTTGGTGCTCAGGTCGACCTCAGTCAACTGATCCTGACCTTCAACTGCCTTTGCAATTAAGATAGTCCCTTCGTCTTTGAGTTCATTCTCAGATAAATTCAGCTTTGAAAGAGACAGTTTAGAGGCGATGCAAGCTGCCAATTTCCCAGCGGAGTTTACAGTAATATCATTCCCAGCCAATTCTAGAACTTCAAGAGAAGGGGCAGACTTAATAAGAGCTTCAGAAAGTGCCTCAGTTCCCTCATCCTCCAAGTTCAGGTAACTCATATAGATCTCAGTTAAACTAGTCACCGCTGATACAGTCTTGGCCAGGGCCATTCCACCTTCTACTCCAAACATGTTGTCACGAAGATCAAGTTTCTTCAAGTGGCTACAGAATTCAAGTGCTTCAGCAAGTGCAACACCACCTTCTGAGCCAATCCTTGTAGATGAACACCGGAAATCTTCCAAAGATGGACACTGCCTCACTATCTCTGCAATGGCAATTGCTCCTTCATCCCCTGTCATGTTGTTATGAAACTGAAGCACCCTGATTTTGTCAGTAGAAGGAAGTAGCTCACAAACTGCTCGTGCAGCATCCTCAGAAATCCCATCATTCATCAAATATAGCTCCTCTAAGCCATTCTGAGACTTGATGAGTGCACCAAACGCTCTAATTCCTTTTTCTCCCAAAGCATTGTCGGAGAGATTCAAGTACCTAAGCTTACAACCCTCCAAAGCAGATGAAAACATATTCATGACTTCAAGTGCTTCTGCCTCTGGTCTTCCTGCAACAAAGTCGGATAGATCCACTTCCGTCAACTGATCCTTGATGGAAGACAAAACGCTCACAGCAAATTTGGCTGCTTCAGAGCCAAAACTCCTGTTGCTAAAACGGATTTTGGTGTAGGAGTTATGTGGCTCAGTCAAAGGCCTCAACAGTTCACGTGCCTCGCCTTCATCAATGAATGCTCTACGCCCACCAGATATATCAAACAAGATATCCCCAGTCTTGTTCACCTCAACCTCGAACTCTTCTTGTGGACCTCTTTTGATGACTTCAAGCATAAGCTTACTGGATTCTTTAGCATAGACCTGAACAGCAGAAGTTCCATCACTATCAGGTTCGTTCTGGAAGTGTTTGTTGGCAGTTGCAAAAGCCAACTCTTCGATACGCTTGGCATCTTGCTCAGCCTCTTCCACACTCAAAAGACCGTACTTTCTGGAGAAGATGGAAGGGGTGGTTAAGTTCTTGGTCATCCGCTCAACAAGCATCAGCCTCGTACTCTTACTCGGTGGCCACATCTTCACTGACATTACACGGTTCTGCGTGGTTTTCATTGAATGATCCATTCTTCTACTTGGTTCTGTGATTCAAGACAAGGAAAACATTACTCATTCTGATACCATGTAGATCCAATCTAAAACGAAGATAGCGTTGAAGATATAAAAGAATCTATTTACATTCCTATTATTAGATACAAAAAGAGCCTAATTTCAGAGGAAAATTTGCATTTTTATTTTAAGAAAATGCTCCAAAACTCATACTAAGTAAAAACAAAATCTACCAAAGGTAATCCCAGGATATAAAACAAAAATCCCTCAAAATCTACATTGAAACTGCAAAACGAAATGAAACATAAGAAAACATAAGAGAAGGACGACAGGTTTTAGGGTTACATTCACCTTTTTTTTTCTCAGCGGATCGAAAATGGATCTCTCTAGTTGCCAATAACGGAGAATTTAAGAAAAGGAGAGTTGTTTCAGAGAAGCGTCAATTAGAAGCAGTGTGAGAGAATCATTGATCCGCGTGATGATAACGGAGGCAATGATGCTTTTAAAAAAAAAATCAAATTTCAAAATGCAATCTGCCCATTTGAGAGAGCCAATCCAATCCATGAAGATTAGGGTTTATTCTATTAAGAAAATGACAATAAAGCCCCTACACAACCATAACAAGAGAGAAAATGTAACCCATTTAAAAGCCCAAAGCCCAGTAAAGCCTTTATTGATTGATAGATTATTAATTTGTAAAGCCCAGTCTTCTTTCAGCTCAATTATGAGTGGTTTGTTAGTCTAATACAGTATTAAAAAAAAAAGAATAATTGAGGCGATGCATTTATTTTGATAATGGAAAAAGGACAGAGAGATGATGATGAAGGCGAGAGTGAGACGGTGGGCCACCACCGCCAGGTGTACTCGCCGTCGGTGAACTGTTGACAGACTTGTCTCCCTATTACGTATGACTCCAAGATCTGTTTCTTTCACTCCATTTTTTGTTTTTTATTTTATTTAAAATTAACCCTTTAAATAAACGCAATAATAGAAACTTCCTCTTTCTTCTTCTTCTTCACAATCCTTGGCTGATTCTTCTAGCTTCAGAGCAAAGAATGGAGAAGCGCCGCAGATAGAGAGAGATCTGTTTTCTTCCATGTCCGGAGCTTCTTCACTCTCCTACAGTCTCTAGCTCCGCCTTCAAGAATTCTCGTAAGTTCTTCTCTCTCAATTCGATAGATTGTTGGTAGGTGGGAGATGTAGAGAGGATTTAGGTATTTAGAGAGTTAGGTTCACCAACTTGAATACTGTCAATTTACTCATCCTATTTCTATGGAAAAACCTTAATCCGATTTACTCATTCGAGAGAGGGATTTTTTTGTAATTGCAGATTCGCTTGAGAAATGGAGACCGATGCAGGTTTCATTGATTCGGATGTGTACCTGAGATTAGGGCTTATAATAGAGGGCAGACGATTGAAAAAGTCGCCCACTGTTCTCTCACGCCTCGCTTCATCTCTGGAGAGATCTTTGTTGTCCAGTGATGAGTTATTAGTGATTGCATCGCCAGATGTTAAAGAAGACTCTGTGACAGTGTTTGACGGCAGATCTGCGCCTGAGATCAGCATTGGACACTACTTGGATCGCATTTTCAAGTACTCTGCCTGCAGCCCCTCCTGCTTTGTCATTGCACGTATCTACATTGATCAGTTTCTCAACAAGACCCGAGCCCATCTCAATCCCCTTAATGTCCATCGCCTTATCATAACAAGTGTTATGTTAGCCGCTAAAGTCTTCGATGATAGGTATGTCGTATCCGGGAACAATTAGGAAACAGAGTCTTATCACAATTTGTTTTTGCAGCTTTGACATGTTTGCAGCTGATGCCACATTTCATTTTAAGATAGATTCACTGATTTCTGGTGTTGTGCAGGTATTTCAACAATGCCTACTACGCCAGAGTGGGAGGTGTGAGCACCAGAGAGTTAAACAGATTGGAGATGACGTTCTTGTTCACCCTTGACTTCAAGCTTCAGGTGGATCCTCAGACGTTTCACACCCACTGTTGTCAGTTAGAGAAACAGAACAGTGACGGCTTCCAGATCGAGTGGCCGATAAAAGAAGCATGTCGAGCCAACAAAGAGACTTGGCACAAGAGGACACCCGACTCAGTCTGCTCTCAAACGACAGCACGATGATCAGGAACTCATGAGGCACGAGTGAGATAGGATTTTGTGGGTTTGGTAGTTATGATTCTTATGCAAGATTGATTGATTGTTGTGACAATTGTGCAGTAGATATAATGTTAAATTTAAACGAACTCACTGTCTTTAAGAAGTTGATATATAGTTTCCATCGATATTAGTCAAACTAAATAGACCTTCATTTTACATCACACGGCATCTATTCCCTCCGCTGCTGCAATTCACATTAGCAACCGGAGTTTCTACCGGTTTGCTGTTACAAGGAGCATCGTTGATCTTGGTCTGTGGTTCAGCAGCAATAGCAGGAGCCGCAACCACCTCGACATTACAACAAGCTCCTGAACCACTGGCTTCTCCACCACTGCTGCTCTTTGAGTCAGACGATGGCGGTGTGATTGGAGGCGGTGAGTGGTCGCCGCTGGGATCATCATGCGACTCCTTAAACATAATTCTGATTACCATCTTGTCGATGATCTCCATATGTTTGATCCCATGACCGTTTTTATCAACCAAGTCCTGTAGATGTAGTGTCTGGTCAAAGCCATCAAAGTTTCTGACATGTACATAAGGTTTGCTGGTTGATGGTGTGGCGGGAGGAGGAGAAGGAGTCACGGTCGGAATGCCTTGAGAGGATTCCGGTTCAGGTTCCCACAAAAGCTCGGCTCTCTTGCTGGCTTTTGCTGCCATTGTGATGAGCACTTGTGGGTCGATATCACTCTTTACTTCTATCGTCCCCTCGTTTGCATTTACCTTTATCGAATGCACTCCTATTCATAAAATTACCAATCCCAATAGATTCAAATCGTCTAAACTTATTACTTTAAATGATATATCGGAAACGGTACATATATACGCATAACCACCTTCAACTTTTTGCATGGCTCGTTCCACCTTTCTTACACATTCGTTACAGCACTTTGGTTCCAATTTTAGAACACGAGTCTACTATATATATACAAAAAAAAATTGATCTACCATGATGATAAATATTGTATGATCGATGTAGAAAAAACTCATGGTCATGGTAAAAATGTAAACTAAGAAACGAACCGGGTGGACTGGGGGAGGATGACCTTCCATCGTTGTTAAAATTTTTAAAATATGCTGAAAAATGAGAATCGTGTTACTTAGATATGAATATACGTGAGTTTATGTACTTAATCTTAGAAGCGTTCATATGATTAAGACTTTCCTTATTATAATGATCATGCGAGAATGATAATTTCTTGGAATTTTATTAGACATGTATAAATAATAATCAAGCGTGAAGGTTTGGTTTTAATTTCGCATGAAAAGGTTAAAATTGAATATGAAATTAAAATATAAATTAAGGACATTTTATGCATATAGATTTTGATATTACAAAAGCACGCATATGGATAACTCAAATTTAACTAAACATGAAACAAAACATAACCTTGAAGAAATCTCTAGTCAACCTACCGAATTTTTATCAAAGAATGATAGTTTATCTGTTGTGGATTTATTGTCTATAGAGATTAGAGACGCACAAGCCTTCGGCTTCGAACTTCACGAATGACAACAAAAATTCAAGTTTAAAATTTGTAATTACAAAAAAAAAACATGTAGGTTTTCTGGATAGTGCCGCAATATAATTGGTTACTTTTTTTTTTTTTTTTTTAAGTGGTTTGTATTGATAATTGTTTACTTATCTTTCATAAAATGCATGTTTTGAAAGGACGTTCGATGTAGACAAGTATTATTTTTTTTTGGAAGTTGTCAAGTGTTAGAGTGAGATTAAACCCTTAAAAGTTTATCCCCAAATTGGATAGCTATGCCAAATTTCCATATACAGATTCTATTAGTGTCGTTATTATGATTTATTTTTAATACAATTTCCACATTTGGAACAGTAATACAAAAACAACAACAGAATCGCAGGTTGTATCTCTTATAATGATTACTGAAAGAGAGAGATTTTTTAAAAGGTAGTTAATGCGCATGGTAGGTGTGACTGCCTTATTGGTCGTATTATTTACTTTTTTATCATGATAGATTAATATACAATTTTTGATAAACGTGGGTGATGGGCTAACATCAATCAAACATTAAGCTTCTTATCCCCATTTATTTTCTTTGTACCAATCATGAACATTATATCAATTAAATAAGTGAAAAAGTTGGGGGTCACGAGTTCAAGCGAACGAGCTAGCACGCATATTAATATGTATGATGTAAATAACTAACCTAAAAATAATAAAACTTGATTAAATACCGTTACCAAGTTTATTGTTAGGTGTATAAAACCGCCCGAGTATAGCTAAGAGTCTTCTTTAGATTTAGTTTCAAAATATATTCGGGGTTTTTTTTGTTAAAAATAAATAAAATAATTAATTATTATCTTAGATTGTTAGTGGTGCCATTAAAATTGATTTATGTTGTGTATTCATTTTCTTATAGCTGTGAGATGGAAATTGAGTAATCGAGTGACACTTTTCTAAAAATATAAAGAAATTTTTTAAATGCACTAATCAACTTGATAAGACAACAAAAAGCTAGGATTTAAAAGAAACTCATAGAGTTGGTTTAATCCACCATTTGATTCAAACTTATATAAACTAAATAATTTAAATTAGAATATCAAACGAGTAAAACAGTAAATGTAATCAGACAATATATTAGTATTCAAGTTTATGAATTACGTGATTAGTGTAGGGTGCTCAAGTTTAACACCCTAGATATACTAAAATTTATAGTTAAAAATATCAGATGGGTTTTGGTTATATATTTGGACCTATTAATATATATATATACATGTTATTTTGTATTTTTTTTTTCAAGTTTAGGAATGGAGGAATCAGATACGTATATGGACGCGTAGGAGCATGCACACATTACTAAGTTCGCACACAAGCAAAATTACATTCGAATAGCTACGAGTTGTCGCTGTAAGAATAATCTTTTTAAAGGCCCTTTCTCAGACCATTATATTTCTTATCTCATGTGAATAATTATAATGTAAAATTGTCATAAAATAAAAAGTTTTTTTTTAGGTTTGCCCGTCTTAATATTTATACGTAAGTGGGAAGAGTAAAAAGGAGCCGCTCCCGAGGGTCTTGGCCATTCCAGGTCGACAAACAATTTTGCCTCTCCGTTTCATTAATGGACGGTCCAATAGAATCTTTATATTATTCAACAAAAAATGAAAGACTCAATGATAATATCAAAATATAAGACATAGAATCACATCTGCATAACTTTTTCTATGAAATTTAATAATATTAAGGCATATAGAATATTTATATACATATAATATTTACTAGACCGATCATGAGGAAGCATCATAACCTTAATTTATTAAGTTTTCATAAAAATATATAATGTAGCTATTAGCTTCTACTCAACTCTAATATAAATTTTCTGAAAAGGGAAGAGCTTCTGAAAATTTTCTGTCTCGCTTATAATCATTATTTTCCAAAAAAAATTCGTATCTTAGCTTCACATCAAACGTAATAGAAGTTTACATTTGATTGAGACATTATCAATATATATCATCTGCACTGCATGCGTATCAAATATTTGGCTAGCCTAAAAAAAAAAGAAAAAAAAAAGAGAATAAAGTTAAGAGAAAAATAACAAGTTTGGCCAATTAAAAAAGCGAATCCAACTTGTCCTATATCATTTGTATACTGTTCATTTCCCGAATGCGTGACCCTATATATAAAAATCATATCCTTCATGCAAAGTCACCTGAACATTTTATAAGTAGATACAAGCCTACCAAACAGATATACCAAAAAAAACACACATCTGAAGTGTATATTGCAAAGCTTTGATATATCATCATGATCATGAAGATATCTATGGCCATGTGCAAGCAGCCATTGCCTCCTTCACCGGCGCTAGACTTCCCTCCTGCGAGATTTGGTCCCAATATGCTAACTCTAAACCCATACGGTCCAAAGGACAAAGTCGTGGTCATCATGGGTGCTACCGGAACAGGCAAGTCACGGCTCTCCGTCGATCTAGCCACACGTTTTCCGGCGGAGATCATAAACTCCGACAAGATCCAAGTCCACCAGGGTCTAGACATTGTTACCAACAAGATCACGAGGGAGGAGAGCTGCGGCGTACCGCACCATTTACTTGGCGTCTTGCCTCCTGAAGCCGACTTAACCGCCGCAAATTACCGCCACATGGCGAATCTCTCCGTTGAATCCATCCTAAATCGTGGAAAGCTTCCAATCATCGTTGGAGGTTCCAACTCTTACATGGAAGCTCTAGTTGACGACGAAGACTACAAATTCCGGTCGAGATACGACTGTTGTTTTCTATGGGTCGACGTGGCACTTCCAGTTTTGCACGGTTTTGTGTCTGAGAGAGTTGACAAAATGGTAGAAAATGGAATGGTCGAAGAAGTTAGAGAATTTTTTGACTTTTCAGATTCGAATTACTCGAGAGGTATCAAGAAAGCAATCGGAGTTCCAGAGTTTGACAGGTTTTTCAGGAATGAGCACTTCTTGAATGTAAGAGATAGAGACGAGCTGTTGAGTAACGTGCTCGAAGAAATAAAGAAGAATACTTTTTGGTTAGCTTGTAGACAAAGGGAGAAGATCGAACGGTTGAGAAAAGTGAAGAAGTGGTGCATTCAGAGATTGGATGCGACTCCGGTTTTCACTAGGCGGAGGTCCAAGGCGGATGCTGACGTGACGTGGGAGAGGCTCGTGGCTGGACCAAGCACTGATGCTGTCTCGCGATTTATGCTGGACATTGCCAGCCGTCGACCACTCGTGGAAGCTTCAACGGCAGTTGCGGCAGCCAGGGAACGCGAGATGTCGCGGTGTCTAGTGGCATGATCGGCTGTAACCACAAAAAGACAAGGGTGGATTTGGACATGTGGTTCATTTTACGACAGGAGTTTTTGGTGTTGATGACGTGGCAATTATCAGAAATTAACGAGACTACGATGAGTGGGCAAAATATATAAAATATGCTAGAAAAAAAAAAGAAGTGATATCTACATATTATATATGCATCGTATATAATATTGTGAGATACTGAAATTTTGGCATAACGGTTATTCAGTATTATCATCTACTTTTTTGGATGTAAGTGAGACTGTAAGTGGGAATGCTATATTTGGAAGTGAGACTTGCTCGCCTTGTAACTATAGTTTTTTTTTTATTATTATTAATATAACGACTAAACTAAGTGGGGCTTAAAGTTGGTACGATTTCATAATTTTTATTTAGTGAATAAATAATACAATTTCTGTGATTCTATAAAGGTGAATGTTTGACGCAGACACACGTACATATATACATACAGTATACGTGTATAATCATAATTTATTAAGGAATTAGTAAATTTTCAGTTACTATACACAATTGCAACTATTATTATTTTCTTGTTAAAAGGCTTCACAATTGCCATTATTTAAAACGAGATTCACAAAAGGTTCGAGTGTTGCCGGTGAAAACAAAACGAATTGATTAGTTGTAGGGAAATGTTTTATAATACATTTGAGCTAAGAAAATGAAGCTGTTATAAACCACTGATCAAATGATATGATAGGAACAACATAGTTCAGCAGGTGTTTAATTACTATGGAATCCTTTTAAAATATTGATTAGTTTGAGTATGAAACAAAAGAAGAAAAAGACAAAAGTAATTAAGAGGAGTCTATTTGGCAATGACCGTACAGTAAGAAACAGTACCACGCGCCTGAAGCCGTACAGAGAAGCCGTTGACAAATATATGCATATTCGATTAACGGAGGGTCCCACATTATCAATCTTAGTTTTTAATGCGTTCTTAATTGGAACCCATCCATTTTATTATTCCTCTAAGCCCGTGTATTGTCGTCTCTCGATGCTGCCTGGGCCCCTCTCCCTCGATGGTCAATTTAATTGCATTCTTTGTTTTAGAAATATTTCCGAAACAAAAATGATCACTTATCCTTTTCAACTCCATGTATACAGTGTTTGGACAGTGTTATTACTTTGGTCCTGGCCTGTTCGATGTATTGGAAGCTTATGTAGATGTGAATAATATGATGTATATATGGTTTTGACTTTATCTTTGAAACTATAAGAGATAAGGAATAAAGTGGAAGAAGACAAACAACAACTAGCAAAAGAAGAAAAAAAAATGGACTAAAAAGAATCACATCTTTTGAGCATAACCCAACAATTTAAATTCTCTATATTGGTCCCATCAATGCGACTTTTTTTTAACAAAAGTAAGATTCCATGAATCTCCATCATCTTTTGTTTAATATATCATCTCTAAAATTTGTTTTATTGTTTGTTAGTATTATATAATATATTCCCTTTTTTTTATCAATTGAAACTGAATTATGGCGAGGAATGGATTCGATTGAATTATGTCAACGTAAGGTTTTATCTGTGTTTTTATGGAGAAGTCGATAAAAATAAAAAGCGCACAGCGATAATTACTCCCAGCCACTGAGGTGTACATACACTAACGGGCTTGAAATAGATTTAGAAAATTGCGATCAATAATAATTAGTGGGCCTACATAAATCTCAGTACCCTATGAATTTCGGCTCATATGCAATGCAAGACGAAGCGCGCATAGAGTGGAGAGGTGTTTTGGTTTGGTTGACTTTTTTTTTGACTGGAAAAGTGTGAACATAAAATTATTAAACTAAACGGCGTGCATTAAAAAAAAAAAACTCTATATGACTACTAAGAAAAGAAGATAAAGAAAGGGATCTTGGTTCTTGACGAAGAAGACATGGCAATATAGTTTTTGTTTGTTTGTTGAAGAACATGTCAATATGGTTTAGAGAGGCAAAGATAATCAGCGAATGAGCCTGCCTCCACAGGTGTAAGTGACGATGCAGGACTCATCCACAAAGACTGTATAGTTATGAGCAGGTTTTGCTAGCAATGGCGGAAGCCGAACCAGAAGATCGCACACACACTCGTTGTCCATTTGCTTCAACCACTTGCAGCATTCTTGTTGCGCATACGTCTCTTCTCTGTTTCGATGATGGTGGTGGTGGTGGTGGCGGCGACGGCGGTGGTGGCTGTGGCTGTTGTCGTTATTGTTGTGATGTTCATTGTCATTGTGGTCATGGTGATTGTGGTTATGGTGATTGTGGTTATGGTCACTGTGGTTCTGGTCACTGTGGTTATGGTTATCGCGATCATGGTCATTGCGATCATGGTCGTGATTGTGGTGGTGGTCATCATCATCGTGGTCATGGTCATCGTCATCGTCGTGGTCATGATCATCATCATCATCATCATCATCGTCATCGTCATCATCATCGTCATGGTCATGATGGTTGTGGTCATGGTCATGGTGGTCGTGGTGTTCTTCTTCAGGAGGTGGAGGAGCGATGGGAGGAAGAGGTGGGGCAATGGGGGAAGGTTGTGGAACGGTGTTGAGAGGGAGACGTGAGCAGGCGTAGTTAGCCAGGGCGTATTGAGACGCGCATAGTGGACGAGGTGGTGGAATCTGTACGATTCTCTGGCCTCGAGTGAGAGAGGAAAGAGCGAGAAGTAGAGTAGCTGCAAGAAAAAGCGTATCCATGGGGAGTGTGTGTGTGAGAGAAGAGAGATCTTAGGTAAGTCTCTTTATATATTCAAAGGCTAGTAAGGCACAAAGAGGGTTGCAGAAAGATTTTAGGTAACAATGAGTTTTTCATTTGATTTGCGTGACTTTGGTGTTAGGTTACTTGTAGAGCCTTCTTTCAGGACAGTGTTTCACTTTGGTACAACAACAAGACCTGTTCCAAAATCCACAATCAATTACGATTAACAGCTGCAACTCCAAATGCGTGACAAAAAGAAACCTGATTTTAAAATTTGTATTGATCCACATGTTGAACTTCCTTATCTGTGAATATGTATCATTTGGTCACTTTCTGAAACCGTTCTAACTTAAATCCACTCTCTGAGATGGAGGAAACAAATTCAATTCAGGATTGCATTTAAGACAGATGATTAACATTTGATTTTATTCTCCAAGAACTCGCAAATCTAACAATCCACCTTAAAATACCAAGACAAAAAGGATAATATATCTGATTACAGAGGCTTGTTCGTTGGTTAATCACAGAGACGCTCTTTGGGTTCATTGCTATTGGCTGCTAACAACATCTCCCTATCTTTCTGCACTTGTTCCCTCTGCTGTCTCAGCTTATCTTTCCTTTCTTGCCAACCTTGCTCTAATAAACTCAAAAACTTGTCCTTAATAGCAAGCAAAGGATCTCTAACAACAAGCTCGTCATCTTTATAAGCTTCTCTCAACACTGCAGTCTTGATCCCTCCTTTAAGCGACAAGTAGAAGATACCTGAATGGCGAGTGAAAACACTCGAGAAGGCATTTGAAAACCTGAATTCATCGCAGAACTTGCCAAGTGTAGGCACAGGGACTCTTTTCAACAATGACAGAGACAACAATTCGTGGACAACACCAACAGTTCGTTTCTCCATTTCCTTAGAAGCTTGGTCTAAATGAGACACATCTTCGTATGGAGATACGTAGTCTTGCTCTAACCAATCCCTAGTCCACTCTCTCATCTCCTTCCTTAAGAAAAACCCAGACGGCAATTTCACATTGAAATTGGGTCGGATTCGTACACCGGTTTTAACGGTTTCTTCTTCTGCTCTCTGCTCGATCGTCGATTTGGCGAAATCAGGATTCCAAGAGACGAGCTCGAGAAAGGACTTACCTTCTTCAGGCAAACCCGTAAGCCGGAAGTAATTTGGGTATTTCTGAACAATCTTCACCAAAAGATCATTCGGAAATCCGAAATCTCGCTTCACATGAACCAGTTTATCAGTACTGATAACCTTATCTTTAGCCATCATCAGCAATTTGCAGAGCTTGGAAACAATCAACGGCTCATTCTCGGCATAAATCCTCTGTTCTTCTTCGAGGAAAGCCCTGAGACGAGACGTGGGTCGGATGAATTGAACGAGCTCCGATTTGGGTTTGATCCGATCGTAATAGATCTCAAACAGAGAAGGGTTCATTTCAACAAAGCTCTTAGCTTTGAAATTGAGGCGTAATCTCTCGCGCCGTTTCTCAAGGTATCTGAGCGGAATGACTTGACCTGGCTCGTTCAGCACTTCTTTCACCACTCGAGCACACAGCTTGTAACGCTTGTCCTGCTCTATCGCTTCGTCTAGCTTCGTGTCTTTCTTCCATACCACTTTCAAGCTCGATATCGATCTGATTTGGAGGCCTACACTAGGGTTCTTCGAATTTTTCAGAGATTTGATGATTTCGTAAGAAATAGTTAATTTTCGGAGCACCATTTCTGAATTCGGAAGAAATTAGGGTTTTTCGACCGGAAATGCTATAAACCTTGGAGGACCGGAAACTACAACAACTTCACGCGCGATGAGACGAGGTTTCACCACGCGCCTCGTGTTAATAACCAAATCCAAATGTTAAAGAAACGAAGTCCATGTATATGAATTCTAAGAAGAGCCACGACATCTTTGGCAATAAAAATATACACATTCTGAACATCTTCAATTTATTTAGTATTTACACAGCTTTGGTCTTTTGTTATTATAAATACTCTATTTACAAAAACAGAATTAGTTACCAAAAGTCAATCAGCATATCAACAATTATTTCGATGATCACAACAGAGCTTTCACTATATAAAGTAGGTTTCCTTTATTAGTATGGAACTAAACTAATACATAAGCAAGAAGACTTGGTGAAGGCAGGAGATTGATTTAATTATCAATCATGGGTGGAGGAGAGAAGGAAGACAGCACATTTCCAGATGATGTAAAGACGAGCCCTTTGCTCCATTATCTGCTTCGAACATCTCTTCCATGTCTTAACCTTGGTAGAACTACTCCATCTCAACACAACTGTCCCTGCCATTGATCCTATCGATTAATTAAGGAAACCAAACTATTGTTTTTGATGGCTTTTAGCTGCTCCAGAGATAGATTCTTTATATAGCATACATGCTGACTCTGATTCGATTGAAATAGTTTGGTAGATAGTGTAGAGATAATTTGGTAGACAACATGTATATAATGCATATATAGGATTGAAATGAATAATATATGGAGGACCTACGTGTTTCTAAGTGTGAATAAAAGACATGATGCTTTAACCATTAGCTTCGCTTTTGAACTAAAATCTTTTGATTAGTATCTATCATTGATTAAATGTTCAAAAAAAATAATTGGTTTCTCAATTTGGTATAGTTATTATTTTTTTGTTTTTTGTTTTTGCGGTGAGGATATTGTTTGAACAGAAAACTTCTACTCATGCACACATGAGGCTTAATGATGGAGCTGTTGCTTGTGGGGCTTTATGTCTTGCCGTGTTGGGTGGGCATGGGATGATTAAATATCTAATATGGTAGTAAAGTGATGAGATTAATCTAATCAACTTATTAATTATGGACTTGTTTAGGGTTTTGGCATGAAAGTTCATCACACCACATCACTCGTTTGATGCCCTTGAGTTGACTATTATAAGCTTTCCAATTGACCCAAAGGGTATCAATGACACTATTAAAATGGTTTAGTTTCTTATTTTTCATTGTTAAAAAAGATAAGTTTGTAGTTTCATATTGTAGAATAAACATAATTTTCCCCTCACTATGCCTCAACTAAAAGATCGAAATGGCTACACCAAGGCCTTGAAGGTATAAAGTACATTTAGGTAAGTTCAATCCGGATAAACCAAATTAATCCGAAAACAATATGAAACTTAACATTTTCTGAAAGTTAATTTATATAGTTGGTTATAAACCGAATCGAATTTAAGACTCTCCAAAACCGGTTTCTTTTTCTTTGTTTCTCAAGTTAATTAAAAGAAGAAAACCGGAAAATACATTGTTTGCCTAAAAGAAAGAAAAAAAAGAAGAAGAAGCTGTTGAGACAGTACATTAGTTGTGATGTCCAATTAATGATTATCGGATAGGTCGGTCGTCTGTTCACAAAATACATCATCAAAAATAATAATTGATATTTTGAGTAATCTAAGAAAAGCAAAAGAAACTGAATTGACAAGTAAGAAGAAGGATGAAAGCATCAAAAAGCTTTCCTTCACGTACGCCTTTTTCTCCTTGGTCGTACTCTCTCTTTCTTTCTTTCTATAGTTTTTCACAAACACAGCACGTGAGCATGATACGCCAATTCTAATCGATACATTACAGATGGAAAAAGTTCTCATTGAACACATAAGACAGATTTAAATATCACGCTACCGTTATCTGTATCAGTAAAAGTAAATAATATGATCTAACAAATTTATATCTTGAATAGTTTTCTTTCATTTTACAATATTTTTTATTGACGTTAAAAACAAAAATATGATGTAGTAATATTAAAAGTGTTTTGTTCAAATCGAAAGTGAAAACGTGTTGAATTATCTCCACATTTTGGTCTCATAGTTTATATTTGTATAACTTGATTGGAGATTTTGACATAAGAAATGACTAGTTTGACGTAAGATGAAATGGTAGAGGCGAGTATAAAGAAAGGTACACAAGGTGCTATTGAGTATGAAATAAATTATTGTATGCTAAAAAGGAAGAAAAGATGTTTAACATGTAAAAAGGAAGTGAAAGAATGAGGTGGGAGAGGAAAGAGTGCAATGTGAAGGTGTGGTCAAGGGTTATTAGTTAACAGTTGGAGCCTCTCTAAGGGCTTCCTTGATGTGTTTCTGTTTTACATAAAAGAGATGGAAGTAAGTTATCTAATTAAAAGAAGATACTATCTATCCATGATATAATTGAATATATAAAAGAGATGTAAAACACCTGGATGGAGAGAGGTGGCACTGTTGGGCCATAACGGTCAATGACTTGACCATCTTTGCCGACCAAGAACTTGGTGAAGTTCCATCTGATTCGAGTTCCAAGGAAAGCAGGTTTCTTTGACTTGAGAAATCTGTAGACTGGTGCTGTGTTTTGTCCATTTACACGCACCTATATATATAGAGAGAGAGATGCATCAGTCCAAGTATATAGAGAGAATCCATGTGTTGTTAATTATGTTACCTTTTGGAAAACGGGGTATTGGGCCTTAAACCTTGTACAAGCAAATTGATGAGCCTCTTGGCTTGTCCCAGGCTCTTGGTACAGAAACTGGTTGCAAGGAAACGCCAAGATCTCAAACCCTGATTACATACATATATGATGAGACCACCTTGTCATATGTATACCCAATCTTAACAAGGGAATTATTAATCACCGTCATCTCTGTATGTCCGGTAAAGATCCGTGAGCTGGGCGTAATTGGATTCTGTGAAACCGCTGTTCCCATAAATTTTTAACAAAGTTAGAACGGAAGCTTTAAGACAAATATAAAAGAATCTCAAAGACGTCGGACCATTTAGAAGCTACATTGACCACCAGCAGCACTTTCCCTTGATAAATGCTTAGGTCAACCTCTTTCCCTGAGCTATCCTAATTTCCAACAAAACATTCAATTAATTAATTTAATCACAGAAATATTTCTATCTATCTTCTTCTCTTGTTTTAAAGAAAGAAACCTTGACCGTGAATTCATGGATGGATTTCTCGGGGACTGATGTAGAAGCACCCATCTCCCATCAACAATTCAAATCAAATCCCCGCTGACCAATTTATTATTATCGTCTTTCTTTAGCACTACTCTTTGCAGTTTTAACAAGAAATTCAGACTTTACATTTGTCGAGAAATTATACCCACAACAAACATATTACTAGTCTCTCTATATATGTATTCTTTCTATTTAAACATCTCGCTCAAGTAGCCAAGTATTCGCTCGCGCCACACACCTATACTTGTTTCTCTCCATTTCTACCATAACTTTTTCTTTACATCAGAGCAGATATCCTTATTTACAACATAGACCATGAATTGGTTTACTTCGGGACAAACAAAACAATGTCATATGCCAGAGACCTAAACTAAGGTCCCACTAAAAATGGACATCTGGATGGTTTACTACTTCCTCAACAACTACCAAGAATCAGGTCTAAGAATGTTTATGTATTGCTGATTCAGTGGTTTGTGGGAGACTAAAGAATGGGTCCATTGAATAGGCATGATTTTCCATTTTACCTCTCATTCCTACTGGAACAGAACCTTCCGAATACGGCTTATATTGAAAAGAGTGTCCTTGGCTATATGCACGCGGAGAATTACTCCACCTTTGATTCTGGAACCTTCCAGAGTCACGGTAATGGCCACTGTATGAGCTGGATTGATAAGGGCCTTTGTGTCTGTCATGGTATTGTGGACCTACGATAATAAAAAGAATTCATGGCTATATTAGCATGCATGACCAAGCATCATATATGCCTATCCATGCATAAAACAAAGGGTAAAGGAGCCCACCATGAGAAGAGGGCGGATGATATCTCCAATTGTCTCGATTCACACAAGGTGCTGGCCTCATTCTCTCATGGCTATCATAATAATTCCTTTCATCATAATCCTGCATGTAATGAGATCTGTGAGGGTGTGGTGGACCTTCTCTCCGCGATTATATATGGTGCTTCGGCTCCATATAAGAATAATGATGTGAAGGCGGAGGTGGTGGATGAGAAGATGGACAAGGCCTATGCTGGAAATTAGAATTCTCCCCACATGGCATGCTTTTTGACAAAGATACACGAGAACTATAAGATGGTTCCGGACTTCCGTAATGCATTGGTGGATTCATCCTTGAAGGACCGGCCTGATGATCTCCCTGGGATATTTACCAGAAATGGAGTTAGTAATCATGTCTCACTCATCACTATATTTAATGGAAAAGATTCTAAAGGAAGGAAAAGAACTCACATTCATGCTAGGATATCCGCCGCAGTCAAAGCCATTTGAGTAGGAATCAGACATTGCACACTTCTGTGAAGGGGGAGCTGGCGGAGATGACGAGGTAACATTCTGACGTGAAGTACCATAAACCAGATGACAATTTGCAGATTCTTTAATATCAGCTTGAGTGATTGCAATGCTTCCAGTCTCCCAAGGTGGAGCCACGTCTTCCATTTCAAGCTCGCCGTCAACATCTTCCAGTATACGGGTATGCCTTTCAGTAACAGAAGGTGTGACATGTTCTTCAAGGATTCTGGACTCATGTTCAGGGGTGACTGACTCAAAATCACCCCCATCCGAGTCACTTCCTCCATCGTCATCCTCAAGCATTGCAGGCATGCAGAATCCATGAAGCTGGAGAGTTGAATTACTGAAACACAAAGATGACTAAGTTATGACAAAAGAGATAAAGAAAGCAAGATCCCAAGACGGAGCATAGACCCAACTCTCACCTTAAGACAAATTATCCTTCATGGTACTTTCCTAATATATCCTTCCTGCCCCAACAAAACAAATTAAAATTGTATGGCCATAAACAAAGTACCAGCTTTGTAAGTCCTAATCTAGTTAGACAAGAGACAAAGTTCATTTCCTCAAATGAGATAATAATAATAACATGAATTAATCGACTCAAACGGATGAGAAATATGAACGCGAAAGGAAAATGTTAGGATTTGTATGAACAGAATCCAAAACAATATATATACGAGGGTAATAGTAAAGGATTGAGAAAAAAGTGAACCAATACTTTCTTCGAATCGGCTGAGTATCCCCACTTTTCTGGTTAGCTAACCTGAATTGCATCCAGGAATAAGCAGACAGGCAAGTGATCCAAAAAATAAAGTCGCATATAACCACAACTTCAAAAGATGTATAGCCTGTAACTACAATAAGTGCTCACTGTGGAAAATATCCATTATATCTCAAAGGCAGTCGATAATCGACATAAACATCAAACCCAAAAGAAATCTTTCATCTTAATTATAAGCAGACATGCAATTTCAAGCCCTAAATATCTCAATTCATGTAGAACCAAACACAAGCAAAAAATGAAAAAATAAGAGAAAAATGAAAAAAAAAAGCAAAAGGAAGGCAGAGATGCACATACCGCGGCAGGCCAAGCACGAAATCCTTTGACCTTGGCAAGCACGAGATCGCCAACCTTCCACTCTCGACGAGCGGCTGCAGCTTTACCACCGCCTTTCTTGCTGCTCGGAGCCATCGGAATTCAGATTAGAGATGAAAACCAAATAAGAGCAAGGTAAAATTTCTAACTCTAGGGTTTTCAGTGACGGATTCCGCTAAAGAATTCTCAGGCATTGAAAAATCCCAACCCAATCGATGCAAGTTACGCGTGCAAGAGTGTCCCGTAAACCCTAATTGAGACGGGCGAGGGAGATAAGAGGAGAATTGCTGTGGAAGAGAAACATCTACACAAGGGAGAAAGAAGCTGTTTCATATCACTATTTTTCTTAATCAATCAATCCTTGGGTCGGTGTAGGGTTTGCAGATTTCAAAGGTGATGCCTTACCCACCAATGATGCAGCAACAACAAGCACAAGTTCCCATGACAGGAGCAGCAATGTCTCAAATCCATTATGATTAGGCCAAATTGGGCTAATTATTGTCCACATACTTTATTTCTGTTAAATCAGATGCTAATTAATAGGCAAAATAAAGTTTTTTTCAGTGGACTTGTCCCTTATGCTCGGCATTGGTCAATGCAATCAATATTTCCAAAGAAAAAGGAACAATAATATTCCCCAGAAACACACAAGGAAAAAAATGTTACAAGGTAAAACAAAATAAATTGCCTAAATACGGGTACCAACTCATTTTCTCCAATCTCTCTCTACAACAGATGGCCTCTACCATCTTTTCAAGACTGCTTTTGCATTCCTGTTTCGGTCATATGTACAACAGTGCCCCTTTCTATATAAACATCTCTCCCATAAGATGTTTAGAGCTTATGGAGGAGGAAGTAATAGTCCACACCATCAAAACCAACCTCAAGTAGCTAAGTATTCGAGCAGACATCACCTCGGGGGTTTCTGTAGTGTCTCTACTCGCTCACCTTTGATGCCAAGAATCAGGATCTGCAAATCCACAAACACACTCGACTTTATTTCATTATATACAAGATTATCCATAGGGATGATTGGTTTACTTCATGACAAACAAAACAATGTCATCTGCCAGATACCTAATATAAGATCCCAGTGAAAAATATCATATGGCTGGTTTACTACTTCGTCAACAACTAACAAGAATCAGGTCTAAGATTGTTTATGTATGGCTTATTCAGTGGTTTGTGGGAGAGTAAAGAATGGGTCCAGTGAACAAGCATGAATTTCCGTATTACCTCTCATTCCTACTGGAACAGGACCTTCCGAATACGGCTTATAGTGAAAAGAGTGTCTATTGCTATATGCACGCGGAGAATTACTCCACCTTTGGTTCTGGAACCTTCCAGAGTCACGGTGATGACCATTGTATGAGCCGGATTGGTAAGGGCCTTTGTGTCTGTCATGATATTGTGGTCCTACAATAGTAAAAATCCATGGCTATATTAGCATACATGACCAAGTGCCCTTGTGCGCATCATATATGCCTACCCATGCATAAAACAAAGGTTAAAGGAACTCACCATGAGAAGAGGGCGGATGATATCTCCAATTTTCTCGATTCACACAAGGTGCAGGCCTCATTCTCTCATGGTTATCATAATAATTCCTTTCGTCATAATCCGGCGTGTAATGAGATCTGTGAAGGTGTGATGGACCTTCTCTCCGCGATTTTATATGGTGGTCCGGCTCCATATATGAATAATGATGTGAAGGCGGAGGTGGTGGATGAGAAGATGGATAAGGCCTATGCTGGAAGTTAGAATTCTCCTCACATGGCATGCTTTTTGACAAAGATACACGGGAACTATAAGATGGTTCCGGACTTCCGTAATGCATTGGTGGATTCATCCTTGAAGGACCGGCCTGATGATCTCCCTGGGATATTTACCAGAAATGGAGTTAATAATCATGTCTCACTCATCACTATAATTAATGGAAAAGATTCTAAAGGAACAGAACGCACATTCATGCTAGGATATCCGCCGCAGTCAAAGCCATTTGAGTAGGAATCAGACATTGCACACATCTGTGAAGGGGGAGCTGGCGGAGATGACGAGGTAATATTCTGACGTGAAGTCCCATAAACAGGATGACAATTTGCAGATTCTGTATTATCAGCTTGAGTGATTGCACTGCTTCCAGCCTCCCAAGGTGGAGCCACGTCTTCCATTTCAAGCTCGCCGTCAACATCTTCCAGTATACGGGTATGCCTTTCAGTAACAGAAGGTGTGACATGTTCTTCAAGGATTCTGGACTCATGTTCAGGGGTGACTGACTCAAAATCACCCCCATCCGAGTCACTTCCTCCGTCGTCATCCTCAAGCATTGCAGGCATGCAGAATCCATGAAGCTGGAGAGTTGAATTACTGTAACACAAAGATGACTAAGTTATGACAATAGAGATAAAGAAATCAAGATCCTAATACGGAGAATAGACCCAACTCTCACCTTCCATATTCATCCACCAGCATACCCTCCATATCTCTAACAGGGTCGTCCAGAGCCCTTTCTGTACGAGCAGAGCGCCGAGAATAAAGGCAAGCAGGAACATTACTAAGTGAATCAAGTTCTCTTATATGGTGAAGAACAATAGATTCAGGAAGGATTCGTCTTTCGAGCCAAAGCCTCAAAACCTATATAAGAGCAGACAGGATGTGATTTAATATTCATCAGAAAAAGAAGAGCTAAGTAAAGCTATCATAATATACCTTCAAGCAGTGTCCCTGGTTTTCTTGAGTGGTAGCTCCAGCTGGGGCAGCAGCAGCCAATAAGCGAGGCAGCATAGCTTGAATGGATGAAAGATAAACACCACCAGCATCACCTGAGGGGAAAGGCAGAGCTCACAAAGTTAACTCGCATTTGAGATCCTTGATGATGCGACTAAGCAAAAACATTATACATATATATATATATATATATATATAACTCACCATTCCGACCTTTGGAGCACTGAGCAATAGAATCCACAAGGAAAAATAAGTCTACCCTCCTCTTTAAATTAGATTCGCTTTCCAAACTATGAGCTAGAATTTCCATTGCCTAATCCAAGTCATAGAGATTCTTAGAGCCTCATTAACAACATAAGCCCAAAAAACTGCAAAATAGTGTTTTATAAATCGCAAAAAAACACAATGCAAACAAATCCCTTTCCTCAATGAAAAGGCTTTTCCTAGTCCTGTATCAAGACTCAAGAATGATTGGATGCCTACAACATCCTAAAAACAACTCACCGAAAATTATACATAAGGAGTTGTTGTGATAACGCGGATAGGTTTTTACCATGGGACAGATCCAGGTATTATGATATTAATAATCTATAAGAAAAAATTGTATTCAATGGATTCCACCTCTACATAACATGTGGCATCAACAAACAGATAAGACAAGATCACAAGCAGGGAAAACGTCTCATACCTTTGCTGAAGCACCAAATTTCACCAAGTCCATAGCCAAGCGAGTTGCTCGGCCAATAGTCTCCTTTGTCCTCACCAATGAGCCAAGTGCGGTCTCAAAGGATTCAATAGTGAATTTCACATCAGAACTACCAGCTTTTTTCACCTGAGTTACACCTGTTTCAACTATTCTTCCTTGTTTGACAGTGTCATCACTCAATGATTTCTTCTCACCAAACTGAACATCCGTGCCGCAATTACTGTTGTTCTGCATAACATTTTCACTTTCCGCTGTAGAAATATGGAAAACGGAGCTGCTATGTGGCGTATCCCTTGCAGGAGAGGCTGCAACATCAGCAGGAGATAAACTCAATCTTTCACGTGAAAGGTTCTCAGATACTGAGACAGATTTGGTAACTTGCATCTGCTCCTTCTGTTCATCAGCCTCACAGCTGCCACTGCACACAGACATACCATATTGTAAGTCAACCAGTTCTGTGAACTGAAAAAAATTTGACCATGAAAGTTAATCTAATTGATGTTTGCCTTAAACTCAATACACAGACTTTCATCCGGTAAAGTTAAATAGGAACTGTGAATCTTCAATCGTAAATGGGAAATGAAGACTACAAGAACGAAATAAATAATAGGGAAATGGATTCTTATGTCAAAATCTGTATAAATAGATAGTAATTTCGAAAGATATTCTAATTAGGAAAAGGAATAAGACAAACAACATGCATCCGAGGTTAGCAGAGGAGTAAAGACACAGTAGACTCACCTCTTTTTGAGCCCTCTGCTCTCCACAGCATTCTCACAGTGACTATTCACAGTTTCACACTGAGGTTCCACTTCTTCAACTATCATATAATTTTCAGTAGCTTGTTTGTCACGATCAAGTTCTTTATCCGGACCTCCTTGTTCTTTTTTCAGTAGCGTGCTTTCAGTCTCCTGCATGTTTTCAACCTCCTGATTATTGACCACTGAATAGAACAATGGAGAATGTTCTGCAGCTTGAGACTGAACAACCTGAGTCATCAAGTAATCAATTTTCTCACTTTTTTCATTAAGAGAATCTCCGACACTGACCCATGAATGATCATAAGAATCATAGTCCTGGCTTTGGTGTTGGAGAGAAGATTGAGCAGGTACCCACGATGCTGTCATATCAACGGTATCAGGATTCAAAGGAGTTTTGGCTTTCTCAGTTTGACGTGAGTATTGCATGTCAATAGGATCGGACTCACTATTTAGACCATTCCGGGTTTGCGATTCCTCAGAACATCCTGGAACTACTTTAGGGACATGTGTTTTCCCTTCAGGTGAACCGCACAGTTGATCGGCTTTCTCAGTTTGACGTGAGCGTTGCATGTCAATAGGATTGAAATCACTATTTAGACCATTCTGGGTTTGCGATTCCTCAGAACATCCGGGAACTACTTCAGGGACATAAGTTTTCCCTTCTGATGAACCGCTTAGTTGATTAGATTGTGCTCGAGTTACTTCATCATATGGAGTCATGCTAAGCTCGTTCTCATGGAACTCCATAGCAGTTTCTCTATCTCCTAAAATCTGAACACAGGCCCTAGTAGGAGACATTCTGTCAGAAGGTTTCTCCATATTAGAAGTCACTACATCAACCATAACACCCGGGAGCTCAGCAGACAGCTCAAAGCTGTTAAATTCTTCGGCTGCAGAAGTATCATGACCAGAAACAATATCATTTTCATGATTAACAGCAGGGCCTATCTGTATGACTGCACTTATTAGAGTGTCTTTAGATGATCTTTCTTCGGACTGTGAAGAGGTGTTGACCTTTTCATCAGCATAAAAAGCTCTACTCATTCGGACTCTCGCTCGCTTTACCAGAGGCAAATGTTCATCACCATTCTCTTCACAGGGCTTCTCATTCGGTCTTTCATTAGAACTTTGTGATCTCTGGCAGCTATCACATGCATTGCCCCCAAGACCTTCTTCTGCTTCAATTTTAGCAGGAGGGTCAATAACGTCACTGGTTTCACGTTTTCGGGTAGGCTTCCTCTTCTTCCTCTTAACCATGGTGCTAATTTGGAAATCAAGCCCTTTGTTTAGCTCATGACCTCCATCACAATTTTCACCAACAGCATCTGAATGTTCGATTTTGGAATCAGAATCCACAACATTGCCTTCATTCCTACTATTACTGTCAGATTCAACTGTAGCAATTTCAGATGCATTCTCCTCTGAAACCACATCATCTGATTCAGAATTACCTGACCTTCGTACCCTCTTCCTCCTTTTTATAGCTCTGTCATCAATACCATCGACACTTTGGCCACCATCACTGCTTTGAAGCATGGACCTTTGAAGTCTATCCAATTCTAACCTTGATGAGATTTTAGAGTGTTGAACCGGTGATATTATTTTCTGAGCACACTTTTGAGACCGCGACCTTTCATTTCTTCTCCTTGAAGAATATGTAGCTATCTCGCATAGATCTTTAGCTGCTGCACTATCAAAGGCTCCATTATGCGCTAGTGTGTTATGACGCAGGGCTAGCATTTGTTCAGCAGCTGATGCATCCTCACTGAGAAGAGTTGATTCATCTCTATCATGACTAGAATTTGACTTCATTTGGGTGTCAAGTCTTGAATCAATTAGATTTTCACAGGCCTGAGGGAGCTGTAAAGTATTCGCAGAACTTCCAGCAGTTGTATCTTTATCAGATATAGGATCACTAGTTTGGTCCTGCTGCTTCATTTTTTCGTAACTCTCTGATATCTCCTTAATGGCACGGACAAAATCTGAGCCTTTGGCATGCCGTTTTGTCAAAAGTGATTGCTTCTTCTCCTCCGTAAATGATTCAACATCAGCAGGATTGCAGAAAGCTCTGCACATACACTTAAAAATATTACTAACAGCATACACTGGCATAAAGAACATTTATCCGATCTAAACAGAAGAGCAGAAAGTGAGCACAGTTTAACCTTAAACTGAGTCAGCTAATCAATATATTTGATAAGTGGGTAACTGTGCTAAAATGCTCTCTTAATAACAATAATACATCAATATCCACTTAACCGTGGGAATGAATGATGCAACATAAACAACATTCAATAACCATGGATGCTAATCTGCAAAGTAAATGATAAAACAGTTTTCAGAGAATTCAACATACAAAAGGCTGAGATAACTGATAACAAAAGTCACCATCAAAACAAATGTGGAAGCTCAACCCAAAAGTGCAAAAAGATATTTTCAACAAGAAGCACTGTTTCTCACTATCTGGAAAGAAGAAACTCCACTAACTAACTCAAGTGAACCCAGAAGTCCGCATCAGGATTGATTCTGAATTTAAACAAAGTAAAATTTGAGCTTAGTGGTGTCTGGTAGAGAAAATACCTCACATAGAAATATATCCTTCCTGCCCCAACAAGACAAATTAAAAGTGTATGGCCATAAACAAAGTACCAGCTTTGTAAGTCCTAATCTAGTTAGACAAGAGACAAAGTTCATTTCCTCAAATGAGATAATAATAATAACATGAATTAATCGACTCAAACGGATGAGAAATATGAACGCGAAAGGAAAATGTTAGGATTTGTATGAACAGAACGCAAAAACAAGGAGATTCATTAGCTCGGTATTTAGTACGACTTCCTAACTTTAATTTGTGATAATTTGTAAAATACAACAATATATATACGAGGGTAATGGTGAAGGATTGAGAACTCACATCTGTAGTGTGCCAAAAAAGTGAACCAATACTTTCTTTGAATAGGCTGAGTAGCCCCACTTTTCTGGTTCGCTAACCTGAAATTGCATCCAGGAATAAGCAGACAGGCATATGATCCAAAAAATAAACTCGAACAGAACTGGAAAGTGGCATATGGGATATTCATTGGAAAATCTGGATCAGTGGTATCTCTTAGGAAGTCGATAATCTTCATAAACATCGAACTAAAAAGATCTTGCAACTTCAAACCCTAATTATCTAACTATGCATACCAAAAACACACACACACACAAAAAAAAAGAAAAATGCAACAAAAAAAAAAAAAAGCGAAAGGATGCACATACCGCGGCAGGCCAAGCAGGAAACCCTTTGACCTTGGCAAGAACGAGATCGCCAACCTTCCACTCTCGACGAGCGGATGCTGCCGCCGCAGCCTTACCACCGCCTTTCTTGCGGCTCGGAGCCATCGGAATTCAGATTAGACACGAAATCCAAATAAGAAAAAAGGTAAAGATTCTAACTCTCGAAGTTAAGCCAGAATCGCAGGCGAAAATTAGCAACTCGGCGGTGCCTAGGGTTTTCGGTGACGGATCCCGCTAAAGAATTCTCAGGCACTGAACAATCCCAACCCAATCGATGCAAGAGTGGTCCCTAAACCCTAATTGAGACGGGCGAGGGAGATAAGACGGGAATTGCTGTGGATTCGAAACATTCACACACGAAACCACAAAGGAGAAAGAAGCTGTATCATACCAGTATTTTCTTAATCAATCGTTCGGTCGGCGTAGGGTTTGCCGATTTCAAAGGCCATGTTTTAACGTGCGCCATGTGCGCGTAAGTTAACTATTGGTTTGTACGTCCATCGGAGATAAGAAATCCACGTGATCCAACCACTTCTCTAAGCGCAGTGTATTCCCAAACGGAATGTATGGGCTTCTTAAGGCCCAATTTTAGCTACACGAAGACTAATTTTAACTACAAACGAGTTTGCTATTGAGTATTGAGCACTTCATGATTCACAACTGCCATTGTTGGTTCGGAGGGATTTTAGATCATTTTTTCAAATCCCTTTTGTTTTTCTCGCGTGTAACATTTTGTATTTCTTCTATTTCCTTGTTGATCTTAGCCATCAAAAATATTTATTTATATCCCTTTAATAATTTCAGTGGAAAAGTATCAGTTTCGATATACGTAGGAGAGTTATTAAAGGAGAGATATTGAAAAATCCTCGACCACTTGACCATTTAAAAAATCCTGCATGTTGGTTTCATGCGACTGTTTGTACTTTTGTGTATCACAGTATAAATTACATCGTACAGTAAAACCTCTATAAATTAATAATGTTGGAACCAGATAATTTTATTAATTTATAAAAGTTATTAATTAATCGATAAATTAATAATTGTTAATTTATAGAAAAATTTTCCAAATTAAAAAAATATTATATAAAAAGTAAAAAAATGAAGACAATAATTCGATGTGTTTTAATGCATTTACACATTAAAAATATAAAATAAATTTATATGGTAATTAATTTATGCTATTAATAGGACCATATATTTACATAAGTATTTCAAAAAAATTATTATCTTATCGAAATGTGTCAATTATTATACCGATCCATTTTGGAATTAGAATAATTTATTAATTTAGAGAGCTTATTAATTTATCGAGTATTAAGTTGCCCAGTATCGCAACAATTCAAACGCGGTCTCGAGACACGTGTCCCATAAGATTTTTTTATTCTGGGAAAAGACGTTTCAGATTCGCGTCTGCAACTAACACGTGGCGCTCTGATCTCTTGTTTTTTTCCGATTATACCAACCGAGACGTCAGTTTATACCCTTGATTCTCTGTCGTGGCGGTGTACGCAATCAAATAAGGACACGCGTCCCGCTAACCAATCATATATCGACACATTTAGTGGCGGGAGCACCATGAATCTTTTATTCTGATATTTAAGCCACGTGTATCATCCTCGAGCACCGGAACAACAGATGCAAATAAGTGAAATCGCGACGCGCGTGTAAAGCCCCAGAAACTCAATGCTTCTAGAGGGAAGATTCTCCGTCGTCCAGATGAAAGCGAATAGACGGCTCAGATTTAACCAACCGAGTCGATTACCCAGCTCCGGTGAGTCAGGGATAGAGAACGAGCGAGTCCTGGTTCTCGTATTCGAGTCCATTAGATGGGACATCCACACGCTATGCACAATCGCCTCCCTCAGCCGCAGGTTTTGCGCAATCGCCAGACGAATTCTGTGGCGGCGGCTCTGCATAAACCGTGCACGGGGGATGGTTGCTGCATTGTCCGGCGCAGATCCCAGTGGGCGAATTGACGGCGGATGGCACGCATTAGCGAAACTAATGTTCTTTTGCGGCGGTGGTGAATCGACTCGGTATTTTAATCTGAGTCAACCGTCATTGGGTCACTTCGCCTGCGAGTCCAGATTCTCCAAGACCTCAGGCCGATTCTTCCTGCCGAAGAATTGCCGCCGCGATCTTTTATACTTGAGCGATCCGTGCGAGCATCACGCAGTGGGTGGGGATGAGCATTTAGGGGTTTTCAGAGGAGTTTTCCGGGAATTTATGAGGTCAAAGACGAGGGAGTGTCTCGTGAGAAGACAGACGGCGCTGGAGGAGAAGGTGAGGTGTCCGTATTGTGGAGGTCGCGTGTGGAGCATGACGGCGGCGCGTCTCGTCCCGAAGAGTGCAGCAAGGCGGCTGGGGTCACGCGACGGTGGGTTAGAGTTCTTCGTGTGCGTCAACGGCCACTTGCACGGCACATGCTGGCTGATTCCGCTTTCATCAGACGAAGAAGACAATAGTGAAGACGACGACAGTGTGATCTAATCCAGAGGTGGTGGCATTGCCACGTGGAATTAGGTGTCTTTTGGGCAGAGGAGGAGATCTCAATTAGATTGTCTTATGACATGTGGAGCTCACCAGTTCTAGATACTTGCGCTTGTTGCGACCAATAAGCAGGAGCCGAAGAAACATTGGAAGAGCAAAGCTGATAGTGATTCTAACTAGTAGCGCAAGGACACTAATACAAAAAACCCAAGGGAGACGAAAGTTGCTACAATGATGTATTCTATCAATTGATCCTTTGTTTTCTGTTGTTCTTTCATGTCTTTTGGTTTTGTCTTTGCTCTGTTTGGGTATTGGGGTTTCATAACTAAAAGAGTTTAATGTAAGTATTTATTTGAGATTCTCTTATAACATGTGGAGGATAGATATTGCAGGATGATGTGGATCGTCAGAAATATCTTTTAGCATGTTACCGATTTATTTGGTTTGGGTTTAGATTATTTTGGTAGACAATAGAATAATCTTGTATTTGTATCTGATTTTGTTCTTGTAACTTCGACTCTGAAATGCTAGCCATTACTTTTGTCTTAAATTATAGAAACAAAAACTTTGGTTCCGTAGATCTTCCCATCAATTTCTATTTGCCAACAATGGCGATTTGTTCCAACAACAAATTACAGTTGTGCATTGTTTCAAAATTCTCCCAAAGTTTGGTTCTAACTAACTGGTTTCCATCTTCTTGTTAACTTGCTTTTGTCTGTCTTGATCCCCTCCCCCCCCCAATTATTTGACTAAAATCAAACAATCTTTTTTCCTTTCTGTTTTGTTCATCGTCATGACGCTCGTGACGACACAACCTAGCCATTAAAAGCTTTATGAACGATGGGTCTCAAAAGAGGACTTTTTCTTCATTTCGGTGGATTTGATAAATAACGCATAATGAGAAGATCTGTCCTCTTTGCCGGAGACCAATAGAACAAGTTTTGAAGATTTACCGACATTGAAGACAAAAGTCAGGTCTAACCTTTGGAAGACATTGGACTAAACCTTCCTATTACTAAAGCCATTTACCAGCAAACAATCATTGAGTCTTGTTTGTAAAGTCTTGTATTTGACTTTTTTTTTTTTGCATTGTAGGTCGTGATTGAAAGAGGGAACAAAAAAAAAACAGCTAATGGAAAGTCACCTAATTACCTAATCCCATATGAAATTTTGTTCTTATTTTTGTCACCAACCTAAGATTCCCAGAGTCTGCAGTAATAAAACCCATAAAACATGAACCTATATGAACTTACTGAACTTCAATTATCACCAGCTCAAAGTTTCTTCGTGGTTTACATACTTATATGATCAAGCCAAACAACGAACAGAGACAAAAAAAAAATATAAAGACCTAGAAGAAGAAGCTTGGAGCCTTCTCCGTGTCATATTGTCTGTCATTGACTGCGTTACGTTAACGCTGCTAAGAAGTAGTTTTTTTTGGTCCCACATCGCTTAGCTTTAGACGTTTGCTCATTTTCTCGCAAGTATAATTGAGAGGTCGAGCCCATTTTCCCAAACCATACCTTTCTCGGCCTTTTGGCTAAGATCAAGTGTAGTATCTGTTCTTGTCAGTTTAATATCTGATATGTGGGCTATCGGTCCACACGATATTAACTCTATTTTTTAAGGGGAAGAGTCCATTAAGATAGCTTGCTATCTGGGCTCTCGTGAATCGTCCATGTGTTGCACTACAGCATGGGCCTGGTTCAACCCATCAAACAAAGAGTCCAATTTTTGAAGTTATTACTCACACTCGCTGCAATAAAAAACAAATGAGCCACATATAATTAACACGTTTTTATCAGATGAGCCACATATAATTATTCCACATCGGGTTTTAGGAAAATATCACGTCTCTATATATATGTGTGCAAAGTAGTTTCAATCCAAAGTGTCATTGGACGAAGTGAATGGGTCAATTAAGTCTTATCGAAGACCCGATCCAGGAAAATCCGATGCGGCCTCGGCAACGAGAGAACACACGTTGGAGGGATACTATCGGCTGAGACGCGTTTGAGGAGCTTCTGAGGTCTTCTCCTATGATGATATCGTGGCCGTTCGTAACACGACAGTAGTTCACCTGGTCCTTCCCGGACTAACTGAACGGGCCTACGTTCCAATGACAACCAACTTTTTTTGTTTCTTCTACATCAAGTTCTTTTTCGTTTGTTAGATAATTAGTCGAATTCAGTCAACGGCATCATCAACACACGTGAATCATGCGAATTGAAACGTGACAATAACAAAAGTGGAAAACATCGTGAGAAACACTATTAGAGATCAACAAGTCTAAGTATAAGAATCTTTTCAAGTTTTCGTCCACTCAACCAAATATTTCAATGATAAGGGAGCTTCATCTATCTATAAAGAAGCGAATCTCCAGCTCCAATGGAAGAAAAACTTGCACAAAGCTAATTACTTTTTCGTTAAAGCAAACCAAAGAGAGAGTATGAAGAAGAAACCAGAGAAATTCTGTTTTCTTTTAATTTAGATAAAAAGACAAAAACAATCACAGTTTCCCCAAAGCGTAGAATCAAAGCAAACCAATTAGAAAAAATCTATTATCCCACTGATTTTTTCATATAAACCAACACCATAAACATTGTTGCAAACAAGAGAGGATGCAGAGAGGAAAGGATGATGACAAGAGAGGCTTTTGTCGGCGGGTTTTTAGATTTGTGGTGTTTAAACTCATGGCGGGTCACAAGGAAGATAAGTCTGTGAGGAAGAAACTGATCAAGAAGGAATCAAAATCAGATATCACAATTTATTTCAAGCAAAGAGAAGACTCAGAGGATAACGCTAATCCTACCAATACCTCTAGCTCAGAGAGAGAGCGAGTGATCATGCTGGTTAATGGCAGTAACGGGAACACAAAGAAGAGGATACACGAAAAAGAGAAGAGCACAGTGAGTGAAGCTAGCTTTAGGCAACCGGTGATCGCTAATCTTGAAGGTGGGAAATCACATCCGAAGCCGCTTTTGAATGATATAAATACGAAATCAGATGCTTTTATCAAGAGTAGACTCGAGAAGATGAGAAAAAGCCTATAGCCTAGAATCAAAAACAGTGGTGGTATCATATATATGCTATTCATAAATTCATATTTATTAAACAAATACTACCTGCATTCTTGATAAATAAACGTCTATGTAATGTATTTTGATATCTGCAAAAACTTTTTTCAAAGTTGTAAAGTATTGTCTAGGTTTCCTTCTTGCCTGATTACAGATGTTTATAGCTTGGATTATAAATATGTATCTTGTAAAACCACTAAACCTATTGCGTATGCAATTAGTCTATCTTTTATTTTTATTTTCTCTAAAAGAAGAAATCAAGAAGAAAGAAGAAAAAGACACCTGCCTTAAAACCCTCTTAAATTCAATGTAAGGATTAATTGTGGATTCATTGGAACTTATTATCCTCTCGTTCGTTTTTTCTTAAGTTGGATTTTGGACACGGGGAGGCATAAGCTAAAGCATGATGTGCAAGCGGAGTGGTAAGAGAATCTTGATGTACACGTAGAATCTTGCATGTCACAAACCCCTCTATATAGTATAGCACCAAGATTGTCATCATAACCTATAATCTTGTAACCATGAGTAGAGGCATGGGACCAACAAAGGCAAAGTTGATAGTCATCTTGCTGATTTCGGCTCTTCTGGCGTTGGAAAATGCAAGATTGTCAAGTGTAGTAGAAGATCTGATGGTGGTAAAGTGTAAGCACCATTGCAAACATGGTCTCCAAAATCAGAAAGAGTGTGAAGATAGGTGCAATGAAAAGATAATGATGGACATGGAGAAAGAGCCACGTGGACAACAACAGGAACAAGAAGATCCTTTCTGCGAGGCGTTTTGCAAACACTTTTAAGAAGATGGAGAAGGAATCTATCAGCGTTGCATGACCATCTGCCCTCGCACCAAGTCAATGCCAAAGATGATGGCCATAGAGCGGCGACAAGAAGTAGGAGGAGATGGTGTTGATAATGGGGCTTTGTAGACAAAGTGCAACAGTAAATGCTCTTCTTACACAGAACCAGAGGCCCATAAAAGATGCATGTCCCAATGCTTCAGGTCCATTATTTCAAAGACGGTCGACAACGAGGCAGGCTGTGAGACATCTTGCACTGTTCTTCAAGAGCAACCGCTCTCTATAGAGTGCATCAGAGTTTGCCACGAGAGAATTCCTGGAGCCCTTGATGCTTCTACTTAATAGCTTGAATCTCTCTAATGAGATTTGTAAGGAATAAGTGTGTTTTGTTTAAGAATCCAAATAAAACTAATATTAACATTTTACTTTGAAATAGAGTTCCTTGTTAGAGCAGTCACAAGAAATACTAGTGATGATGTTTCATAACAGTTTTAGAGAAAAGCAAATTTACTACACAAACTCCAAAAGAAAACATATTGTTTTAAGAAACGCGGAGAACAAAAAAACAAACAAGAAGGAACAGTCATATTATTCCTTGGAGATGCGCTTCTCTGAAGTTACAATAGGAGAGGCAAGCTTAAGATCAGAAGGAATAGTGTCTTCCATGACCTTTGGGACAGTGAAATTGAAGTCTCCGAGTGGTGCTGCGTTCTTGAATTCAGGATTAGCATCAACGAAGGCTGCGATTTCATTGCGACTCCTAAGCTTCTTGCCAGTAGGAGTAATGTAGTAAGTATCCATCTTAGAGTAGTCTTTTCTGAGAACTAAGCTCCTCTTGAAACCTTTAGGCGTTTTGGGAATACCAGGCTTGTCGATAACCCAAGTCCGCGAGGAATCATAGTCAATATCTGCAGCCTCTTCACAAGACCTGCCCTGTTTCTTCTGACAGTTAAAAGGATCCTCCAGCATTTTACTTCTAACCTCCTCATACTCATCTTGGCTATCAATCACTCTCCACTTGTGACACTTATCACATTGAGCCGCATAGGTATCAATAACCCTCCCTGGAGCAACGTCTTTCTGCAATTAAGTCTCAGTGAAACAACAACAGACTTGTGAGCGTAGAAAGAGATAATCCAATTTCAACATGTAAGGCAAGAACAAGGAGAGACACCCTACTAGTTGAGCAAGCGTCAAAGTAAAGAACATGACAAGAATCAAAATTTGCAAGGCCAAAGATTTCGTTTAAGCCAATCTACAAGTTAGTTCCAAGATAACATTGACAATGCTTTCAAAGACGTAATTAAATTAACAACTATCAAGACCTAAAGATAATAATAGCAACCACCACTCACAAATCGTGACCCCCAAAATTGAAAACCTAGAAAATAATCTCGTGGTTTCTTGAACTTTCTGCATCATTAATAACTAGAATAAGAGATCTGAGATACCAGAGACAGTCAAAACATGCAATTGCATGCTACTTTGGCCAGAATCATACGCATCTGAAGAGAAACTAAAGAAGAAAAGCAGAAGATCTCATTGTATAACACTACCTTGGCTTTTGGTTTCGCTGTTTTCCCGATCTCCTCCTCCTCCATCTTCTTCTGATTTCTTTTTCTTTTTCTTCTCTCCCCAAATGTGAAACTTCCCTTCTCTATAAACTCTCAAAGTCTTAACTTCTCCTTCTGCGAACTCTGATATTCGCACGGCCTGTGCCAAGGTTTCCCTGTAACTGACAAATCTACGCTTGACACGTCAGCTTAATACTATTCTTCTTCTTCTGTTGAACAGTAAATTTGATAGCAAATTATATATGGGCCTATTTGTTCATAAGAGAAGCCAAAGCCTTTTCAATTCTGTTTGTAACGGATCAAACTACAATCTCGTTTTTCCCGGGAAAATACAAATTCAAGATAGAGCAAGATCAGTGATTCCGTTGATCATCATCATCGTCTTCCTCTTGTTAGCTCATTCTCACTGTTCCGATTCTCAGTCCTTCTCTTCCACGAACACTAACCATCTCCGGTGAATCCACTGCCACGCTCGCTATCTCTAGCCGTCCTTCGCTCCTCACCCTCCTGTGTTGGAATCTCGGCCGTCCGTTACAATCCAGCGTCGTCATAAATGGTGGCATATCTTGCTTCCTCGTCATGCTTCTTCCTATTCTCTGCGGAGATGGCGCGTTTGATCTCGTCTCCTTGAGTAACGGTGGTCCCGACGGTCCCCACGGCGATATCGTCTCTCCTAGATAGAAACTGTAACTATTATCCAAAGAGCACGAGAAAAACTCGTCAAGATTAACTCCAGTCACACCTCCATGTTCTCTGCTCTCAATATTCTCGTGATCTGATTTTATCTCAACAGATCTTACGGTGAAGCTCTGCAGAGACTCGTTGCCGGAATCCACCGGCGTGCTCAAGCGCTGTCGATGAGAATGTGTTGGCGCGTCGTCCTCTGGTAAGCGGCGTTTTTCTTCATCTTCTTCTCCGGTGAGAAACGTAGAGGATGTCATAATTAACATAACCGCTCTTCCTTCTCTCTACGATCGCAACTCTGAATACCAAAACATTTTTCCGTGAGTTCAAGTCGACTTGGGCCTTAGTTTAAGTCGACTTGGGCCTTATATTAACAACATATATAGTATTTGGTGGGCTCAATGCCAGAGGTTTTGACTTTATGCCCGTTTAAACCTATTTTCTAAAGCCCATTTATACGGCCCAAACAATCCTTCAATGTCCATACGGTCGACAAATGCTGATCATATTGAAACGATCTGCAATATTCCTGAGGACGCTGTGTCGTGTATGAGAAAACACGTAATGTAAATTGTCTTCGGTTAGACCATTAAACGGCATGCAGTCTAACACTCTGGACTGATTCATGTGAGTTCTAACAAGACACAAGAAAGATGAAAACATGATGACGAGATGATAATGAATGCAAGTGATATCAGAGTGAGGCTTTTCTATGGTGATTTAATTTGTAGGGTTTAGAGTTTGAGATTTTCAAGATGAAAGCTTCGTGTCTTACTCTTTCAATCTCTAGGGCTTAGGTTTAGGCTAATAAAGACAAAAGCATCGTCGTTCAATGCTTTTGTCTTTTCTTCATTTCTTCTCTCTCCTTTTCTTTTTTTCTATTTTCTTCCATTTCTATGAAATCTCTGCACATCTATAACACTTTCCATTCAGAGTAGCTCCCATATTATATTCTGATTATATTTCCCTTTACATCGCTTCTCTTCTTTCCTTTTCTATGATCATCAGGTTATTTTGTTGTGAAGTGTGGATCGTTTTTTCTTCTTCTCAATTTGTTTGTTTTTTTTTTTTACAAAATCTCATATATTAAGTTATCGGTATAAATACTTTTCTCTAGTGAGAGTCTGATAAGAACCGATATGTTTACATAAGAAAAAAATTCACATGTTAATGTAATTATAACGATCCACATTATTTGGACAAAGATAAGATACACTAAAAATCCACTACAAGACAAATCTAGGACAATATGCCAAAAGACGAAATTTAAAAACTCTTAAGGATGCAGAATGTGTTGCAGAGATATGCCACTCGAGGTAGTGCAAGTTTAACCGATGTTTAATGGTCGACTTTCAAGAGATACAATACCATATGAAATACGAAAGTATCCGTTGTATTTTGAAAATCCAAACTTATGCATAAGTACTGAGATATTCGATCCCTGAAAATGGTAGTCACAAATCGGGAGAAGAAACTTCTCAATTTGGTTAATATTTTTGTTTTTAATATTATCCTGTTTGTTATGTAAAAGATAAAAATATATCATTCCATCAGGTCAGCAAGATAGTTGTAGAATCTGGAAGATTATTACAGTATCATTTTTTGTTCAATTTAGTTTTAGTTTCAATTTATATATACCAAAAATGAAACCAAATCGTTTATTTTGATTGGCTTAGTTTTTAGATTGATTTTCTTCGACACACTTTTGAGACATCTACGTCGTGGTTTGACCGAGTTTGAGATATATTATCAAGATATTCACTTATCTTTGGTGTATATCTTCTTGTATTTATCGTTCATTTTCCCTTTGTGTACAAATACTTGTAGCTTATATGGGTACTATTAGGGTCATCGCCACTAAATATAATTTTTAGAGAAAAAAAAACATGACCGACACTACATTATATTCACCGTTAACCAAACTGCCACTATCTAGCGCTTGGCAGCCTATAACTCCTAATGTGAACTAGAGAAAAGTAATACCGATGAGCTATTGTTACCTTTTTCAAAGAAATTAAAGATTCCTCAAACCAAACCTTTAAGCTTAAAGTTAGTTAGGTAATGAATATAATAAGCTTGTAATTTTGGATCCAAAGCATTGAATATAGTCCACAAACGACAAAGGCAATCCATTGACAAAAGAAAGAATCTTAGTGTAAACGACAAATTAATGAATTATGGAGAAATCAGAAGATGTTGATAAATCACCAAACAAATTTAAGAATTTTTTTGTCAGAATTAAAGACAACAAAACTAAATGAGAGCGACCCTTTGTTACAAAAATGAAAAATCCAAAAATACTTCCCAAACACGAAACATTAATTGATTTATCATTAGTAAATATTCACACAAAATAAATTAAAAATAGAGTCACTCTCCCCAAGTAATTGCCAAGACAATTTCATTAAAGACAAACAAGAGTCTTTGTCACAGACGCATCAATGAGCGAAAAGTTTTGTCATAAATAAATATCCTAAATACTTTGACAAAAATTATAAAACTAATTTTGAAAGATGCTAGGACTAAGAAGTCAATGTTAATCGGGAAAAGAAGATTTATATGCAAAGTAAGAAGTTATCTTATTTATATCTTCTATCATAATATCATTATTATTTTCTTAAACAAAAGAGAAAAATCGCTTTTCCTTTCTTTCTCCAAGCCTCGATGTCCCTACCACTTGGCATCCACAAAAATAAGTATATAATAAAACAATCACACATAAACGGAACCCTCATTATAAATAGTATTTTATAAAGAAATGTAGAAATATATAGAAACAAACATATGTAGACAAAGGAGATTGTTTTCTCTAAGAGGGGGTCCATGTTGATCCTCCCAAAGTTCATAACCACTACAAGGAAACACCAAAAATACTATATAAAATACATGCACATAGAAGAGGCAATAGGCGAAAGATGCCAAAGAAAAACTAAAAACTATTTTATTAAAGGAACATAAAGGAAAAAACTAGTCATGGGCGTTAATTCCGGACCGAAATTACCGAATCGGACCTAACCAAAGTTTAGTCAATTCGGTTCATATTCGATTTCCCTCCAATAATCAATCGGAAGATTAAATAATTTCATTCGGTCATCAGTTTAAATCGGTTTGGTATTCGAAACCGATTAGTTTTGTTTGGTAAACCCTAAATTTTTTATCCAGTTATATTATATAACACATTCATCCTTATCTTTTTACTCTCGATTCTCTTTCTTTTTGCGGCCACTTTTATTTTCGAGAGTAAACCCTAACTCAGTAAAAAATCTCAGATTCAAGAGGTAATTTTACTCAGATTCTCTTAGTTATCGATCTCAACCCTTGTTTTATTAGTTCTTGATCTCAACCCTTGAAGCAAGAAGATATTTTTTTTTACTTTCTTCTCATCAATCTTTACTCGTATCTCAACATTCTTTGTTTTAAGCATCTCTAGTTATCTTCTTCGAAGTTAGGTAGTTTTTGTCTTGTTTTATTTTTTTATATAAAGGCTGATAGATGATTTTTGTTTAATAGATGTCGTTGCCTTCTGCCGAGGAAAACAATGAGATATGTGATAAAGGACAAGAAATAACAGCTCCAGAACCCGTATCTGCTGGAACCAAAAGGCCAACGGCAGATAAGCCTAACTCTTCTGATGTTCCAAAGAAGCCAAGGAAGCAAATTTCTCCAAGGTCTAAAGTATGGAAGCGCTTTACTCGGACTGTAGCAAACTACAACCAGTGCAATTGTCATTACTGTGGGCAGTTGTTTAATTGTGACTCAACATCAGTAAGAACTAGCTCAATGAGAAGTTATATTAGTAGGTGCAATATGTACAAGATATCGCTAGATGGTAACAGTCAGAAGGTCTTAGCTGGTGATAGTTCATGTAATCTCACAGCTATTAATTATGATCCAGGGTTGTTTACACGATCTATTAATGAGATGATTATCTTGAATGAGTTGCCATTTTTATTTGTTGAAAGTGAGGGATTTAGGCGATCATGTTTTAATGTTGTACTTGTGTACATGCATATATCACGAAGGATAACCACCAAGGAAATAACTGCCATGTATTTTCAACAGAAGACTTGTTTGTAAAGGTTGCTTATGGATGAAGTTACAAGAGTGTCTCTCACAACAGAGATTTGGACAGCTCTTACAACTTCTTATAGCTATATGATTGTTACAGCGCATTGGATTGATGCAAATTGGCAACTGCAGAAGAGGAACTTTAGCTCCAAGCTAATTATTCATCATAGAGGAGCTACAATCGCTGCTCAGCTTCTTGAGAGTCTAGATGAATGGAGAATTGAGAAGATCTTCACTATCACAGTAGATAATGCTAGTGGGAATACTACTGCACTAAACATAGTGAAATATGCATTGAGGTGACAGGAAGTGATAGGATAATTCAAGATAGAGTCTTTCTGCATACGCGTTGTTCTTCCCATATTCTAAATCTGATAGTGTGAGATGGTATGGAGCATGTTAATGAAAGTGTTGTTGTTGTGCAAAATGCAATTAAGTATGTTAGGTCTTCTTATGTAAGACTTAAGTCTTTTGAGCTACGTGTGAAGACTGGAAAGTTAAATAGATGAAGATTGACTTTAGATGGTTCTACTAGATGGAACTCCACCTATTTAATGTTGACTTCTATTCTCAAACTAACAGTGACTTTTGAGAAGATGAGAGTGGAGGAAAAATTGTATGCTGATTAATTCCTTGAAAAGGAAGAAGGTGATAGGAGTGGCATAAAAAGGATTGGACCTCCATCTTCAAGTGATTGGGAAGAAGTGCAAAGGTTGGTAAACTTTCTCAAGATATTTCATAAGTGTACTTTGGCATTTTCTGCATCTATAACAGTTACATCTACCATTTGCTATAATGAGATATACACCATTGAAAGAAATCTGATTTCTTTGGGTAGAAACAGAGATGAAACTGTCAGGATTAAGGCTGAAAGTATAAGAGAGAAGTTTAACAAGTATTGGGATGAGTTATCTTATATGAATGGATCAGTAATAGCTGCAAGTGTGTTTGATCCGCGGTGAGAGATGCAGTTTGTATCACTCTGTTTTGACTCCATCTACAGTAAGGATAGTGCAGAAAACATTCAAGCTAAAGAATTAGTGATGGTTGTTTTAAAGAACTTGTATAAGGAATATATCATACTTATGAAGCCATCTGATGATGCTGATAACACTACTAGTGTTTCTGAAGTACCTACATCAAGTTTTCAGTCATATATGTCTGACAATGAAGATGGTTATGAGAGCATGGATTTTTTGTATACTCAGATGGTTAATGAGAAAGGAACTGAAGAAGGTAGTACTGAGTTAGAAATGTACTTGATGGAAAAGGTAGAGCTGCAAGCGAATAACAATCTAGGAATGAATTATAATGTTTTGTCTTGATGGAAAAAGAACACACCAAAATATCCAGTCTCTGCAGAATTGGCTAGAGATGTTCTAGCTATTCAAGTGTTTACAGTTTCTTCTAAATCAGCTTTTAGCACGAGTGATAGAATATTGGATCCATATAGGAGCTGTTTGACTCCATATATGATTGAAGCACTCATATGCACACAACAATGGCTAAGAGCATCTATGGAGACTGAGACAAGTTTGGCTACCATGACACAGATGTTAGAGGAACTTGATTTCCATGAATCACCTCGTAAATTCTGTCATGTTTTTTGAATTTTGAATTCTGTTTTTGATGAATATTAATGACCTTTTTTTCATCTACAGATTCAAGGAGACAATCAGGCCACTAACTTTCTGCTAAAATCTTTAAATATTTCCAAGTTGCAGGTATACACTCGGATACTAAGTTTCACTTAAAGTTTCAGATTATAATGTAATGTCTGAGAATATTAAAACCAAATTCTCATTATATGCATTATAGTGAATATGTACTTGTTTATTTGTTTCAGGTACTTGAAGGAATTCAAGCAACTTCCTCGGATTCATTTCTATTCTTTTGCTTAAATATTTCCAAGTCTAAACTTGTTTATTTTGTTTTTATACCAACTACGTAATTTAAAGGTGGATGTTTTATAATGTTTCTTATGTATGAGTCTGCAACTCATTAACTCCTTTGAAACGTGAACATAATGGTGTTATGTGGTGACTGAATTTGAACGTGGATGTAATAAGTTATTGAACTGAAATAAACTTAATTAACCAAATTGAACCAAAATTTATTGAAATAAACAAAAATAAACCAAAATTATAAGGAAAATTCAATATTTTTTACTCTAAACTGAACCGAATTTAAATTTCGGTTCAACTTCGACTACCACAATAATTATAAGATCCGAACCAAACTTT
>CM051381.1:8896465-8928260 GCA_028015245.1 Cardamine occulta
TGAAATTTAAACCGAACCGACCTGAATTCCTTGTTCGATTAAGTTCAGAAATATTTTTTCCAATCTGAACAACCCGAACTTCCAAACTTCCAAACGAACCGAACCGTAGTCACCGAACGCCCAGGGATAGAAAAAACGATTGTTGATTTTGACATTTTCTTCCAATCATTATTTAATATATTAATTTTGGTTGTCTAAGCTTTTTCTTATTTGGGTGGATGGGGAAATGGTTTTGCCATTGTGAAGCTATTGCCTCAAATGCACACACAACACTCGTCTTTTCTCATCTTTCACATTTATTTCCTGTTCTTCTTTCTTTATACTTCACTCCAACGCCATTGCCACATGTCTCTATAGGGTTTTCACTTAGACCTTTGGATCTTTCTTTTTATGTTTTTTATTTTATTTTTTTCACAATTGTAGCAAAGATAGAGCAAATGCTTGGATAGTTCGAAGTTGGGAGACTAAGAAGGAAAACAAAAAGGTCTAATAAGATTTGTCTGTTGTGAGCCAAAAACCTTTAATGCATGGACTAAAATAAGAAGAAGGCGAGAGACTACAACCACAAAGACATACTATTTCTATTAATAGCGTGAGAACACCAAAGGTAATATAAACATACAAATCCATACCAAGGATAAGTTTTTTTACACAACATGTTGAAGACAAATTAATTGTCTTGTATTTTACCCTATGTACTCTAGAACCAATTTAAGTCTACCCATACTAGTACGCAAACAAAGTACCACGACCCGGTTTAGTCCTAAACCGATAGAGGCCGATAACCGAAATGGTTTTGCTTCATGCGCGACCAAGATCTCCCAGTAAGCCAGACTTATTATGCTTATGGAGAACCAATGAACTCTAAAAAAAACGCGATTGAACACTACATTACACAATACTTTTGGAAGCTGTACAAAAACCCATCCTAGGCAAAACAAACTGATCTCCTCTAATCTTCTTCTTCTTTTTACGTGTATATATCAGCAACATGACCAGACCTTCTTGTTTTTACGGAGTAAGAAGCAAAGGACTAGACTTGCTTTGAGTAGTATCCTCTATCGAATGCACAAACTTGTTCAACTCATCCATGAGACAATGAAAGTAATCATTGTTAGGCAAGAAGTAGAAGCCAATCGTAGCCTGCTTCAAATACAAAAGATTCACTTCATGACCAGTCTTCTTAAGCCCATCCACATAAGCCAATTGCCAATCTTGAACAAGATCTAAACCAGCAACGACGACAAGACTCTTGGGAAAGTTGACTTCTTTAAGGCTTTGACCTCTAGGGCCAAAGGGATTACAAGCTGGATGATCTCTATCTTCACCTTCAGGAAGATAAGCCCTCCAATACCAATCTCGATCTTGTATAGTGACAAAGTATTTGCCATCAAGGCTCTTCTCAGACTCCGTCCTCTCTTGTCCACCAAACATTGGATGAAGAAGAATGTTTCCCAAAACTTTTACTCCTTCTTTGGTAGCTCTCACAGCAACATTGTGAGCTATGTTGCCTCCTGAGCTATCTCCAGCCAAATAAACATAAACATTGGAGTCGTTACCACTCTGAAGCCAAATTCTGGATTTGACCCATTTGAGAGCATTCCAACCATCGTCGTAAGCACAAGGGTACCGATGCTCCGGCGATCTCCGGTAATCAACAGAGACAACAACAACGCCGCAAATACTAACTAGGCGGCGGCAGAAAGTGTCGTAGATGGCGCTATTGGCCGAAGAATGAGTGAAGCTACCTCCATGGAAGAAAATCAAAACAGGAACGATCTCTGTTGTACTGAGAGGTCTGGTTAGATCGACGGTTCCGTGAGGGGTATGATCAAAGAGAGACGAAGGTTGGTAGATTCTGGTGAGAAGGTTGGTGGAAGAGTCGACGTGGTCAAAGGAAAAAACACCGTCGACGGGGAAAGAGTTGGCGGGAACTTTGCGGTCAAGAAACTCGGCGAGGTCACGGTTGAAAGAGCCGTCGGGACGACGAAGGATGTTATAAGCAAGCTTGAAATTGGAAATGAGGACCCATGTGTTCAGTGGAACTATTCTCTACAGGAACCAAAGAAAAAAAACATTTAGATGGGACGTCTTAGTTTTTTTTTTTAATCCTTTTCCGTACGATGAATCTATGATCTTCATCAATTCAAGAATTTTTGAGGGATTTTAAGGGATAAATAAAACCAAAACGAAGCAAAGGAAGAAGAAGAAGAAGAAGAAGAAGAAAGCAAATCAGGGAAATGAAAGTACCTTGCATTCGTTTAGGTTGACTTCGTTACCACCAGCCATGCTCACAAAAACTTTGAACTCCCCCAGAATTTAAAGTAAAATTAGTCTTCGTGGTTAATAAAAGGAGGAAGAGTTTCAGTGAAACAAAGCCATAGTTGTTCTCTTGAGCTGAATCAAAATTATTGGCAGAGAAAAAGACAATGAAAGATGATTTAAAGAGACCTGGAGAAAAGAGAGGCAAAAGAAGTACAGAGAAACAAGAGAGTCAAAGGTGAGAGAGGTTGAAGATGAAATAACTGATCGGACGGTGACGAATGGCTCGGACGACCCAGTTTTACTGTTTCGATTTGTGGGTCCCTCCCTACTACTATCCTCTCTTTTTATTTTCTAATTTTAGTTCAGTCGGCTGATTAATTAAAAAACAAATTAAATAAGAATAAAAAAACGCCACGGTGTCATGTGAAGAGAGAGAGGATTGGCTATTGGCACGCCAGTCCTGACACGCTCTCTCATAAGTGCTCCTTTTGACCATCACTTTTTTTTTTCCTCTCTACTCTAATATTAATACTTCCGCCAATTCATTTTTTATATCACATAATCCATTATTGAATACTTTCTTTGCTAATCCATTGTATGCGTTGGCAGAGAGGTTATGTGGCTATGTTAGTTTTGAGCAAATTATATAAAATTTTGCATTTTCTCAAGTTCGACTATAATTACAAGAATATGATACTTCTTTCTGATTGTGTTCGACGATTTTAACATAATTTTATTATTATTTCACCGCTCCCAATTAAAATACTAGTTTTCTTTGTTATTTGGTTTATGTGATTGAAACGAATTTATCACTTATGTAAAGACAATTCATAAGCTATATTCGAGTAAAGAAAAAAAAGGTGTTTCAAAAGATCATTCATCATCTAATGATATAATATGTAAAGTGTAGTTATGCAGCTTTAAACTATTTAAAGATAAAGAAAAATTTTATCATAAAAGTTTTGGATCTTGTTTTATAAATGATGGTTGTGACTTATGATGGGTGAAAGACAGAGAGAGGTTCTTTTGGTTTTTGTTTCTTTATATCATAAATAAAATGTGAATGCAAAATTGTGAATAGATTAGAAATTAGTTAAAGGAAGGTGACAAAAAAAAAAAAAAAAAAAAAAAAAAAAAAAAAGCTATCCAGCGTGCGACCAACGCCATGGCATGTGGCGACAAAAGGGTTGTGTTGTTTTCTTTTGGTTTTAAAAACCAGATTGGAGAGTCCGGAAATACCCTCGTATGGCTAACGAAATTACGAATGTTGCCACCACTGGCGAAACGTGTTCTATTTTGGGCGGATGACATCATGCCTTCAGTCAGGGTCCCTCCCTTTCAACGTTGGATTTTCACAAATATATTTCGCGTTTCTGTTTTCTTTCTTTTCTAACAAAAAATTTATTTGTTTTTAAAAAGTGGAGACCCATTCCATAATTGAACGTACGACTAAGTTATCATATGTCGCTTTTTTTTCACGACATTAATTGGAAAACTTTTTTTAGGGGTTAATATTAAAAAAAAAAAACATTTTCTCTCATTTACTCATTTTCAACTGTTTTTTACGATTTTATTAACTCAACTGCTGTGTTGTTCTTTGTCTCCGTACATTTTCATGAAATTTTCATGTTTTGTTTGATTTATCATTTTAAATCGAGTTAGTACACCGACAATGTATCAAAAATGATAAATTGCATGCTTTGGAAAAAATAATATAGTTGATACAAAAAGAAGATGTTTCCATGGAATAATAACATTTAAATTTTCTGAACAAAAAAATGAACATCGTAATATACTAAATTAAATTTGCTACTTGGGGGAAAGATGGCTTGGAAAGTGTATATCAATAAGCCGCTCCAAATCCTTTACTTGTTTTTTTTTCTTTCTAACGGGCCCATTAGGTAGAATGTGGGAATGGGCCTTATTGTGCCGTGTTGCGCCAGAAGCGCGTGGCCATCACACGCCAGTAACTCTCTCAAAGAAAACACACGAAATCTTCCAACTCCACCAAAGGTCCTCTTTTCTCTCTTTCTTTAACTACTACAATACAATATCTCTCTGTAATTAAATTTCAAAATAAATTACCATTGTTTAAAGTTTAAACTGGATTCAATGCATTTGTTCGTAAATTATAATTTTAATGAAGTGATGATTATTTAATAGGGTTAACGAGGGTTTTCCGGGTGTTTGAATCCAGGAATAAATAATCGATAAATGAATTAAAAATAAAGGTTAGGGTATCCAACAAGTTAGTTTACAAAGCCACTGTGCCTCCTGTAATTTTGCTTTTTGGTCTATCTTTCGGATTTGACATATCAGAACCATGAATCTATCGATGATGGGACCAAAACAGTAGATCTCAGCCGATGTTTTATCCCGATATAACTACATATATATCGGATTTTCGGACATTTCATACCCCAACTAAAATATTATGTTCAATTCATATATGATGTATATCGATGTGCAAATTCATACTCCAACTCTCTAAATATTCAAATTTATATCTTAAACTTATAAAATCGGGTAACATTAGACATTCGCCTTGATGATGTTAACGGTTGCTAACGTAGTTGCTACATTATATATTATTTTTTGACATGGATAACACGTGTTTTTAAAAATCAAAAGCTTAAGGCTAGATGACATCGTTTTTCTTTTTCATTTTTTTATCTTTAACGATGAGAGAAAACAAAGTTGTATCGAGTACGAACCAATCATAGTAATTGGCAATGAGTAGTGTGAAGAGTTTCTGGTTTATTGTATGTAAGTGAAAGACAAACCAATCATAGATGAAATTAAGACACACAATAATCTCATCAAACTATTGGAAATCTACTTACGAAAAAAAAAAATTATACTGAAACTAAACTTTAATTTCACTTACTGAAACTCTTCACACTTGAAACTCGTTGTCAAGTACTTCAAATTTAATAGAGCTAGATAAAATTTCAAGAAGAATTGATGAACTCAACCCTGTTTTTTTATAGTGAAGGAAGAAAAACGACGTCGTGTTGCTTTACGTTTGTGATTTTAATACACATATATCATCTATGTCTGCAAATGATTTATGATGTAGCAACCACGTCACCAACCATTAATGACTTACTAAGACCATCACAACGAATGTCTCTATTGACAGTCGTTTGTTGATTAGAAGGTTTTATTGTCGAGCTAAAACATGCATATATAATCTAAATGTTTATGGAACATACGAAAATATACAAATCGCAAACACTTAATCAAATTAAGTTAATCTTGATACTGATTTTTAATGACAATCAACAAAACAACTAGAATAATATATTAATATTATACATATACTCACATTTGCACAAAAAATTCTTAGTCAAACGACATTTAATATTCACTGTTTGTTTAAACTCATATGATGATTGATGCGAAGATAATTTTGTGGAATAAGAGCATCTCCAACCATAAATACTATTTTAGTGTTAAAATTACATTATTTTAGTGTAATTTTAACACTAAAAAGTTGTTTTCTCCAACCACAACACTATAAATTACACTAAAAAGAAAATTATATATTATTTTATTATTAATATAAATATTTTTTTATCAGAAATTTTTTTTATATAATTATGTTACATTAGAAACATATCATACAAAAAATATTTATTTTTTTCTCATTTTATATCTATTTTAAAATTTTTGTTTTTCTTATTTAATTAATTATTTTATTAATAAAATAAGTGAATAGTGTTTAGTGTTGTGAATAGTGTTGCACCAAATTTGGTGTAACACTGTAGCATTATACTAAAATAATATAATTTTTAGTGTTCTATTGGAGAAGGTTTAGTGTAAAAATTACATCAAATTTGTGTTTTGGTGTTCCATTGGAGTTGGTCTAAGAAAGAAAAATATTACTAAATCAATCAACCAAGCAAGAAGGGGGAAAAAAATAAAGAAAGAGCAGGGAAAGGTGAACACGTTAAGGTATATGATTCGCGTGTCCATTATAGAGGCTTTCTTAATTTTGTCGTATCTGTTTTGTCTTTTTGGTACGTGTGCTCACATTTTCCACTCCTTACTTTTTTTCAGTTTGATTCTAATTATTTCCACTCTTTAATTAATTACCGACATCCACTATCGCTTGAGAACAAAAATATCCAACTCATTTAATCAAAGCTTGGGGAAATTTGGGTATTGGATTTTGAAAATAAAGAAATCAATGGATTAGAAAAGGCATTATGGTATCTAGCTCAAATATCAAAATATAGATGAACGAAGATAACGTAGTCTACTATTTTAAGACAATTAAGAAAACATACTTATAATTTATTTATTTATATAAGATTTCCCATTCATTTATATGTTTGAACGACCTTTAAACAAATGACACTGACAGAGTTAATGTGTTTGAACGAGATTTTAACCCAAGTCTTCCCCACTATTAGACTTTTTTCTTTATATGTTTTAAGATAAAAAAAAATTTTAAGTGGAAGAAGACGACAAAAAGTATTTTGTTTGCTGTCCCTCTTAGTTTGTCTTCAAAAGCAACCATCCAACATCGAAACTTAGGGATTTATTTATTTGGTTAAAAAAAAACTCAATCCAATGTGTATATATAAATTAAACAATCGAGAGGCACGGGGTTATATCCCTGAGGGTTATAAATTAAACTCAACATAGCTCAAATGGTACAGCGCTCGCTTCGCATGCGAGAGGCACGGGGTTCGATCCCCGGAAAAATAGTTTTGCTTAGATGATGTTTGATTGAACTTAGAACAGGATCATCCAAAAGAAACTACCATTAAAGACCTTAACTTACTAAAAATGTTCGGATATATAATTTCTCTTCTTATTTTTCGATCCAAACCATAATTTAAAGAAAGAAGTAAAACTTGTATACAGAGCAGAAGAAGAGAATATGAACACACAGACTTGTAAAATTAAGAAGTATTGGCCATGGAGTCGATGAGCAATTCATAACCCTCAGGGACATGAGACTGAAGACGAACACACTCAGCCAATGCAGGGACGTCTGATCCAACGTCTAGAAACTGACCCACAAAGAGAAGCAGATGAAAATCAGATATCCTCTTCACGAATGGAAGGCTCCTTGCGCGCTCCATATGGGTTTTCAAAGCCCGCATTGTTGTTTGAATGTTCCGGTTCTCTATCGGGAAGGTACACGACAGCGATCCCTGTCAATTGAGCAAACAACAACACAATTATACATCAACATAGGCAAACACAATCATGAATGTTGTAAATTTCCTAACAGTCAAACGTACAATAACACTTGTGCCCCTAGCAACGGCTACTTAAGCTCTTGATTCATACCGCAGACACAGAAAAATTCGCAATTTATCATTCTATCACTAGTTCACTACTTGAGCAATCAGTTGCCAAGTTCTAATCTTTCAATACGATTACGATTAAAGATGATAAAAAGAGTAGAGAAACGAACCTGATGATCCAAGATCTTGACGAGAACGAGGAAGAAATCATTATCCACTTCTTTAAGATCCTTGACACCAACAACAACCTCTTTCTTCATCTTGGAGAGCTTTGGATCATCCTCGGATCCAATGGCAGTCTCGAACCATCCTTCCCTAAACAACCTAACGCACATATCACTCATCTGAAACGCCTCAAAGTGAACATCGGAAGCACCATCCTCATTGGTCTCAAGCTTTACAACTGCAGTGACCCACTCCTTCAATTCGCTCTCTGCGTGAAGCTGTGTAGCTAACAACACCTCAACATTGGACAAAGTGTACTCTTTCTTATCCTGTGACAAAGTCTGGTTGAATATAAACCCAACTTTCCTCATCCCTAACCCTAAAGCGATCGCATCAACGCGTTTCTCTTCCACCGCGTCTCTCATCAGAATCAGATTATACTCCATCCCTTGCTGCGGTGGCTCGTAGATGAAATTAACCTCAACCTGACCTTCCTCGGAAACGTTCCCGTACATGAATCCACCGCGTTTAACACCGAACGCTAACGACTCGTTGACATAGTGCTGAAACGCATTAGCACAATCGCGATCGAATGAGACGGAATCACAGTGAGACTTCTCCTGGCGACCAACACGCATCTGGCGTGCGATTAGATCATCAACTGTCATCTTCCTCCCGAACGAACCAGCAGGAGTAACAGCTGGACCACCACGAATCGTCCGCTCACCTTCGTACGCCAAGTAGAGCATAGAGCCATGGCCGAGATTGAGAGACGAGATTCGGAGGTTTGGATCGGTCATGTCAGTGAACCCTAAGAAATCAGAGGGAGTCTTAGCGAGAAGAAGGTTTCGATTGGTGGATAAAGTCTGGTTATGGATAGGGATCTGAAGCTGATCCTGGATTAGGGTTTTGAGTTGGGAGACTGTAATATGAGGTCCATCTATGCTTACTCTCTCCAATCCATCTCTGCTTCGGATTCTGAGCATCGTCATCTTCGTTCAAACAGATCAAAACCAGAGAATTTTTATTAATTTTCGCGAGAAAAAAAACGCAAACAGATTCGAGAAAATCTCCAAAGCTACTTCGAGTATATATATGAGAAAGCAAGAATGAAGAAGAGAGATAGAACAAATACTTGAAGTGGGATTTTTTGAAAGGTATATATTATTTCCTTGTTCCGATGAGCTCTGAGATTCGAAGAAGCAAAGTTCCCAGTTTAAGGCAGAATCGAAAACTTCGAGAAGAAACAAAGGGACGCTCACCTAAACGCTGACGTTTTAGTGAACTCGATAATTTTCCTTAACGGGCCTTTGTAGTTAAGCTGAATAAGGGCTAAATTAGGTAACCACCTTCTTCTGCATTCTTATTACGGTTTACTTTAGCTTTGCTAACTATTTCACCCTAAATCTCATTATGCGTTATTTATCAAATCCACCGAAATGAAGAAAAAGTCCTCTTTTGAGACCCATCGTTCATAAAGCTTTTAATGGCTAGGTTGTGTCGTCACGAGCGTCATGACGATGAACAAAACAGAAAGGAAAAAAGATTGTTTGATTTTAGTCAAATAATTGGGGGGGGGTGGGGGTCAAGACAGACAAAAGCAAGTTAACAAGAAGATGGAAACCAGTTAGTTAGAACCAAACTTTGGGAGAATTTTGAAACAATGCACAACTGTAATTTGTTGTTGGAACAAATCGCCATTGTTGGCAAATAGAAATTGATGGGAAGATCTACGGAACCAAAGTTTTTGTTTCTATAATTTAAGACAAAAGTAATGGCTAGCATTTCAGAGTCGAAGTTACAAGAACAAAATCAGATACAAATACAAGATTATTCTATTGTCTACCAAAATAATCTAAACCCAAACCAAATAAATCGGTAACATGCTAAAAGATATTTCTGACGATCCACATCATCCTGCAATATCTATCCTCCACATGTTATAAGAGAATCTCAAATAAATACTTACATTAAACTCTTTTAGTTATGAAACCCCAATACCCAAACAGAGCAAAGACAAAACCAAAAGACATGAAAGAACAACAGAAAACAAAGGATCAATTGATAGAATACATCATTGTAGCAACTTTCGTCTCCCTTGGGTTTTTTGTATTAGTGTCCTTGCGCTACTAGTTAGAATCACTATCAGCTTTGCTCTTCCAATGTTTCTTCGGCTCCTGCTTATTGGTCGCAACAAGCGCAAGTATCTAGAACTGGTGAGCTCCACATGTCATAAGACAATCTAATTGAGATCTCCTCCTCTGCCCAAAAGACACCTAATTCCACGTGGCAATGCCACCACCTCTGGATTAGATCACACTGTCGTCGTCTTCACTATTGTCTTCTTCGTCTGATGAAAGCGGAATCAGCCAGCATGTGCCGTGCAAGTGGCCGTTGACGCACACGAAGAACTCTAACCCACCGTCGCGTGACCCCAGCCGCCTTGCTGCACTCTTCGGGACGAGACGCGCCGCCGTCATGCTCCACACGCGACCTCCACAATACGGACACCTCACCTTCTCCTCCAGCGCCGTCTGTCTTCTCACGAGACACTCCCTCGTCTTTGACCTCATAAATTCCCGGAAAACTCCTCTAAAAACCCCTAAATGCTCATCCCCACCCACTGCGTGATGCTCGATGACTACTCCTCTGAAAACCCCTGTTACGGTTATTTTGCCCACCCCTGAATTTTACTGTCATTCATAAACTAAATGACTAATGTTACAAGATGAGATAAATTGATTAAGATGAGATAAATTGATTAGAGCTTTTAGGTCCACAAGTGAGTTGATATGATAATAGAACAGATGGAGATAAATGAGAGGAGTGGTCCAATTTACATGAAATTAGATGGTCCACACAAGAAAGGCTGAGAAAATTATATGGTGTGTCTCTTGGAGGGACCATATTCCTCGATCACGCCATTTACTGAATCAAATCTATACTATTTGTTTCTTTGATTTATACACAAATAATTCAAAATTAAATGCTTAAAGCTCAAATATTTCCCAAACGATATTGATTGTTCAGTTGCAGCAAACGGATAAATAAAACATAAATAAGAATGGCAAATGCTGTTGCTCACTGGCTCCTCGTTGATCTTCTTAAGAATGGTAAATATGGTTTATACGTATTTAATACTCTTCCTGTATAAATATGCCAAAGTGAGAAATTGGTGTACTCGGATCCTCTCCTCCTTCTCATACTTCACCATTGATTCACACTCGCATCTCCACAACAGCAAGTGAACCTTTTTCAAAATCAGCTAAATCGTCCCACATGACCTTCAATTTTCCGAAATAAATTTCCACAACTTCACCACTCTGTTTGCTTTAGCAATATCAGCGTGTAATTGATGGATACGAGTGTCATCGCTGCTGAAGACTCGCCCACATCACTTTCGCACTCGATCTCTGTTCAAGTGTTCTCCGTATCATAAACTATCCTAAATACTCGATCTCTGTTCTGTATATACATGTTTTGTTAAAGATCTCTGTATATATATACATACATCCGCATACATTTATCATGGCACACTAGCTAGCACGTACGAAATATAAAAGACACGTGTGTATAGTCATGCATGTTATAGTACTTGTGAAGTAAATGAGCGTATAATCAATCATGGGAAATACAGTAACAGAAGTTCAAGAAATGTTATTGCAGTGGGTTAGGGATTCTGTAAGTAATTTGGTTAATACATTTATATGGTCCCTATGTATTTATTGGATAGATTTCAATGTTGTCTACATCTAATCGTATAGTAGTAATAAATACATCGTATCTAAATATATTTGTAATCAGATTTTCGTAATAAACTTTTAAAAGAGGTTGTGACCATGTAGCCCATCAGCATTTATAGTAGATGGTGAGAGGAGTAGTAGTACTCTTGCTCATAAATCACGGTCAAAATAAAGATTCAATGATTTTGTTTGTGTCTTATTTCTTGTGTTATTCATATATGTGGGATATATAACAACCTTTAGTATTTATCAAAATCTTAATAGTGTATTTATGTTATGTGTGGTTTATTGAGTCAGGGAAAAATATTTTTATCTCATGACCTGTATCACAGTAAAATAATTGTTACTTAAGATATGAAACCTATCTATTGATTAAAATTTGATAAGAAACAATAATCTTGCTGAATTGTGTAATGATTCATATACCTATAGTATTTGTTCTGAAAGTTGGATGCCTCCATGGTTTTAACAAAATTGATAATCAATTCGACTTAGACATTCGTTTTAATGCACTTGTCCGATTAATCGTTCTCAAATGGACTGTAATTCCATCGAGAATTTTTTTTTAAAGTGTATGAAAATGTTAAATCGATAATACCAAACAAAGACTTAACGTCGGTGTGATAAAAAAAAATTGTGATTAACAAGCAGATGCTGCTCTTCCTCGACACGTGTAATACAATGATTAGATGTGGTTGATTGGCTTTTTATTAAGAGTTATGATTGCGAAAAGTGCCCGTCAACGTTAAAGGAACCGACCAATGAGTTTTTAACACGCTCGTTAGTTTACTCCATTGGTATAAAGAGAGACTGAAAGTTGGACCCCAAAAAAAAGACAAATCATAATATGATTTGCATAAACTTTCCCAATTTCAAACTCTCTGTTGATTTTTTAACTTCAGTTTCATTAAATGGTTTTCGTTCTTTAATTTATCATCATCATTTTATCTTTTTTAAGTAAAAGGACAAACTTTGATTACTCTTCTCATCGTCCAATGGCATTGTTACAGTAAAATATGTAATACTATTGTTCTAAAAAATTTAACTAGGGATCTTAGAACATCTCCAATCCTATACACCATTTTGGTGTTGAAATTACACTAATTTAGTGTAATGTGAACACTTAAAGTCTGTTTTCTCTAACCACACCACTAAAAACAATATTATAAATTATTTTATTACTAAAATAAAAATTTGTTTTGTTATTTAATAGTTTTGACTAATATTTTTATTTATATGGACTTTATGGTAAAAATATGATGCTGTAAATTACATTTTTGACAAACATAATTTTTGTAAATGCATTGCGATGCGAACAATTGCGCATGATAACATCACTGCGTTCGCATCCATCGCACGACAACGAATATAGCAAACCCATCAAACGTTCACACACAGACACACAGACACACAGACACACAGACGACGTTATTAGACCATACACTAATTTTATTTATGATATAGTTGAAAAAGTAAATTACATGCAAGAGTAATACAATAAAGCAGGAAAATGTGCGATTGGACAAAGCAGGAACTGCAATAGAAGACTTGACGTCCATCCCACCTACTCACCCCCACCCTACTTTATGGCCCTCACTAGCTCGGCCCATTGGGCCTTCATAGCTGGTGAAATTTTTTAACCGTAATTTAATATTTATCATTTTGTCGTTATATATTTGGAATCCACTTTTTTTTTTTTTACATCTATTTATCAATCTAATTTTTTAAAAATTACGAAACACTCTTTTACTTCTAAGAAACTAATTATACCCATAACCCATCAAAAGATATTGATCGAAACGTCGGTACTATATGGCAATTAAAATGCGTTGACTAAATTATTACACAATGCCTTGTCTTTAAAATGATGTGGTTTTCATGCGTAACAAATAACTATGAACCATCCAAAATAAATAAAAACTAATAATGAAAAAGTATAGTTGCGTGACGCATTTTTGCAATATGGAAAATAAAAGATTATCGAAGAAAGTACAAATAAATGCGGAAAAAAGTTAGTAATAGAATCGTGATTCGGAAGGACGCGAGTTTGAGAAAATAAGAATTTTAATTGGTCAGAATTCGACAAATCATGGAACGATATAGAGAACAGAACAATAAAATGAAAATTAAAAAAAAAAGAAAAAGCTAAAAAGGATGGCTTCCACTAATGGGGAGGTCATTGTAATCAACATAATCCAACCTTAGCTTTCCATCACGTGCCACTTTACTTGTACACCACCTCTTCGTTAATCGCATTATCACTCATCATCTATTTCACATTAACAGTATTATTATGTAATGTTATATTTCTCATGTCCACACATGCGTACACATATATCTGTTTTTTTCTCTTTACACAGTTGAAATTTCCTTCACAGTCCGATCTAATATAACTGAAGAAATATTAAAAATAATTAGGGAGATAATTAAGAAGATACAGCAAAGTGCAAGCTAGTTTGAGAACGAAACCCGAGGAGAAATAAGAGAGATTCGCGGGGGAGCCATGCGTGGGATTATTATTCTAATCATATCCTTAAAAATTAATAATCAATTGATTATTATACTATAACCAATGAGAGTCCTAATTAATAATAAAATCAATTAGTTTCCTTTTTCTGACGACATTAGATTAATCATAATCTTCGCGTATTACGTGCAAGACAACTCAGCTCCCCACTTCTCCATCTGACTCCAGACTCTTTGTTTTTTTCCTAATTATCTCTTTCTTCGTTACGACCTAAATTTCCGAGCACTTGTTACTACATTTTTTTAATCATCGTATTAGAGCAATTTTATCACAAACTTCGTGCTTTCATTATTTAAACCGAACGTTTAACTTGAACAAACTTAAATCGTTTTCTTTTAAAATAATTACAATCTTATGTTAACCAAACATATGTATATAATTTGACAAAAAAATGAATTAACAAATATAAACACCGAGGCCTGCCAGTGTAAAAATAATCAGAACTAAAATTTCCTGATAACTTTTTTTGGTTGAGGTATATTATATAAAAAACGAAGCACCTTTACATTTTAAAAGAAAACAAAAAAATGAAGGTGGCTAAAATAATATAGTAGGTTAAGTTGATAAACGGTCACGATCTTCTCTAAGATGAGAGATTGAATGAGCAGAAAATACTGTTTGATCTGTGACAATGTTTATTTAGAGAGGACAGACCTATGTTGAGACAGTGCAAAGCCCATCATACACTGTTCTTTTTAACTTGACAATTTCACCCTCCCCATTTCTACTGCATGGTTTCATGAGAACCAAGGCATTATCGTCATATCACATTACCTATTTCTTTCCCTTTTCTAGCGATTAACCCAATGTACGTGTGACAAGCCCGAGATAATTTTTTTTTTCCCATTTTAGTTTTTTACACTCCCGAAGAGGTAAATAAATTTCAAATTAACTAAATTTTCAGTCACCATTGTGATATGTCCGTACACTGCAAAAGAGGGTCCCAGATCTGACGGTCGTGATTAAGATGCGACGCTACACTTTCTTCGTACTTTATTTAAATTTTCAGTAACCATTCTCTTCCTTTTAGCTTTATTTTCAACTCCTTTACGACCTTTAAATTATTGGATACTTCCTTTCTCACATACATATAAACTCTTTCGTACAATAATTTCAAATACTACTTGACAGTTTAATTAAACATTACTCATCTGCATAACAATAAGGGTATTTATAGTAGATAACTCCAGACAAAAAAAGAATTAAATAAATAATCTTTGACCAAAAGTTTTGTCTCAGAAAGTGTAAAAAATACTATGTAGACCTTAGTTTTATCACACTTAATTTATCTCTATTTTATGTTATTTTTTAAAAACCTCGTATTTTCCATCATATTATTTAAAATAACACATTATTATTTATGTTTAAACAAAATGTCATATTTATTTATTTATTAGAGAATCTTTATTTTGTTATATCTAAAATTTCATATTATTTTATAATAATACGATAAAATTCTTCTTATACTACTGATTTATCTATATATATATAATGGTATTTTAACATTTTTCTTTTAATCATGTGTGCAAACTATTTTTCTTTTGCGTCATAATTTATGTGTAAACGTAATTTCTTCAATTGACCAAAAATTTATGGTCACTGAGCTAATTGAGCATAACAATTAACAAATAAACAACTTTTTACAATTATGCCATGTTTTACCAATCATACAAATTATCCAAAATTTTTGATTTAAGTTATGCTAATTTTATTCAACCATTTATTATTTTCAGCCAAAAACATACCATTCCAAAAGTTAATTTCGTATTTCATCCCAAAATAGTTTACAGTACTCCACATGATTTGGCCATGCCAGAATGGGCTAGTACCCAATTTCATTTCAAATTCCTATATTTAAAAAAAAATTACAGTTTACTATGTGAAAAAGGATACACTACTTTAGAATCAAGAGATATTCGAATCTGTTGCATTTAAATAAAAATGAAAATGTTATTAGTCTTGATGGTTATCCAACTAAATAAACATGAAATTATACAGAGGAGATGTGAGCTTTTCTTGGACGGCTCTGATGTCATCATAATAAACAGTAACTTTTCTTGTTACCGTCAGATCACTCATCTCCATTATTAAGTTTTTCACATTCTGTTGTGGTCCCCGCAATTTGCGGGGCTTGCCCTCATATCCAGCCGTGCATCGCGTATCAAAGCCTATTATTAGATTCCCTCTTCCCATACACCTTACCGCAGGCTATCATTATCGCGATATATTGGAGCCGCGATAAACGACCCCTCCAAAATCTCGTCCCGATTTGTGCGGCCACCCCTTCTCTGCACAGTCGATAAGATAATCTCCCGCTTCCAGTCAATCCAAGGGCTGGTATTTGAAGTTAGAAAGATACGTGTCAAAATCATAATAGACAATCACAATCACCGAAAAGGCTCACATGGATATGTTTGACCATGGTTAACATTTAACCCAACCAGAGTTGCTTTAAACTTGACCTTCTTCTTCCCCTATCCTTCTCTCTCTCTTTCTTCTTTCCTCTATCTAACATTGTTCACCTTTGGTTTCTGCATCTTCTTTGCTACTGATTATCTTCCGTTAATGGCGCTTCAGATCTTAAACCTTGGATAAATCCACTTCTCCTAACTTCTCCCAGCTTCTCTCCAGTGGTTTGACAAGTTCGATCATCGAGATCTCAACGCAATGCAGAAGAAGCGATTGGCGTTGTCGTTTCCAGAAGAAGTGTTGGAGCATGTGTTCTCGTTCATAAATCAGGATAAGGATAGGAACTCGGTGTCGCTGGTGTGCAAGTCATGGTACGAGATCGAGCGATGGTGTAGGAGGAAAGTGTTCATCGGGAACTGCTACGCGGTGAGCCCAGCGACGGTGATAAGAAGGTTCCCGAAGTTGAGATCCGTGGAGTTGAAAGGAAAACCTCACTTTGCTGACTTTAATTTGGTGCCTGATGGATGGGGAGGATACGTGTATCCATGGATAGAGGCGATGTCGTCATCGTACACGTGGCTTGAGGAGATAAGGCTGAAGAGGATGGTGGTGACCGACGAGTGCTTGGAGCTCATAGCAAAGTCGTTTAAGAGTTTTAAGGTTCTGGTGCTTTCTTCCTGTGAAGGCTTCTCCACCGATGGTCTCGCTGCTATCGCTGCCACTTGCAGGTTTTATTCTATTACTTAAATTAATATCTCAATTATTTCAGCAGTGAATATGTCATGCCAACGATACAAAGAATTGTATTTTCTCTTCTTGTAATTCGATCTAGGCATATAGATTTTGCTGTGTTGTTGTTACTGCTGACGTTACTCTTTCTGATTTTTTCTTTTTTTAGGTCTAGATTTTCCGTATCTTACGATGGATGTTTTAATCACGTTTCTGAAGATTCTTATTTTAGCTTTCTCTCTCTATTTTTTTTTCTTTCTTTCTGTTTGGGGCTTTTGATGGAAGTATAAATGCTTTATTCCTGGATTATTCGCCTCAATGAATCTCCTGGGGTGGGAAATCTAGTCAATTTGGCCTTGTGTCTGTTCCCTTTTCTTTTTACTTTTCCATTTGTGGGCAACTTTCATATTTTTTTAACCTTGTTGGGCAACTTGGCTCTGTTTTCTTATCCACCCTGCTTTAGCTCTGTTTTAGCATCTCTCACAATGTTTTTTTGCTCTAAAATAGTAATTTGTTATTATTCTATGCTTTGCTAGTTTTCCAAATTGATCTACAGCTACTTTCAATTATAGTTGCTAGTCATTTTGGTTGTTGATTCGAAAGTTTCTGCAATGTTTACGGGTCCTTAGGTTTTGTTATGTGGGAAAATCTTTTACTGGATGCTAATTATATGGTTGTTATGCAGGAATCTTGAAGAGCTTGATTTGAGGGAGAGTGATGTTGACGATATTAGTGGCCACTGGCTTAGCCATTTCCCAGACACATACACATCTTTGGTATCACTCAATATCTCTTGCCTAGCTTCTGAGGTCAGTTTCTCTGCTCTCGAAAGGCTGGTCAGTAGGTGTCTTAATCTCAAGTCTCTGAAGCTTAACCGGGCTGTTCCTCTTGAAAAATTGGCTACTTTACTTCTAAGAGCACCTCAGTTGGAGGAATTGGGCACTGGTGGCTACATTGCTGAAGTGCGACCAGATGTTTTTTCTGCTTTATCTGTAGCGCTCTCTGGGTGCAAGGACTTGAAGTGCTTATCTGGATTTTGGGATGCTGTTCCTGCATATCTTCCAGCTGTTTATTCGGTTTGCACTCGGCTTACAACTTTGAACCTGAGTTATGCAACAGTCCAGAGCTATGATCTTGTCAAGCTTCTTAGTCAATGCCCAAAACTGCAGCGCCTATGGGTGAGTCCATTTTACCATACATTAACACATGAGTTTGAAATTTAGGTCATTTTACCTGATAATATGAGAGAAAGCTTGTGCTCATATTTTACTATAATTTATCAGATAAATATGCATGAAAGTCTGTTTTCTTTTTTATAACTTTGGTATGGCTTCTTAACAACAGGTGCTGGACTACATCGAGGATACTGGTCTCGAGGTGCTTGCTTCGACCTGCAAGGATCTACGCGAACTAAGAGTGTTCCCGTCCGAGCCTTTTGTCATGGAACCAAATGTGGCATTGACGGAACAAGGACTTGTTTCTGTCTCCATGGGCTGTCCAAAACTTGAGTCAGTTCTCTACTTCTGCCGCCAAATGACCAATGCCGCATTGATAACCATTGCTAGGAACCGTCCCAACATGACTCGCTTCCGCTTGTGCATCATTGAGCCAAAAGCCCCCGACTATCTGACTCTAGAGCCACTGGATGTTGGATTTGGAGCCATAGTAGAGCACTGCAAAGATCTCCGTCGGCTCTCTCTGTCAGGCCTCTTGACCGACAAGGTTTTTGAATACATTGGGACATACGCCAAGAAGATGGAAATGCTCTCAGTGGCATTTGCAGGAGACAGTGACTTAGGCATGCATCATGTTTTGTCAGGGTGCGATAGCTTGAGGAAACTAGAGATAAGGGACTGCCCGTTTGGAGACAAGGCACTTTTGGCCAATGCTTCGAAGCTGGAGACAATGCGATCCCTTTGGATGTCTTCTTGTTCGGTGAGTTTTGGAGCCTGCAAGTTATTAGGACAGAAGATGCCAAAGCTCAATGTGGAAGTCATCGATGAACGGGGTCCACCAGACGGAAGACCCGAGAGCTGCCCTGTTGAGAGAGTGTTCATATACAGAACAGTGGCTGGTCCTCGGTTTGACATGCCTGGCTTCGTCTGGAACATGGACAAACACTCAACAATGAGGTTTTCCAGGCAAATCATCATTACTAACGGGTTATAAGACAAAGTAAACGAGGTACATTTTTCATTAATCCTTGTTCATCATCCCATATAATTGTTCCGGTTTAGGAACATGAGAGAGCTTGGTCGCCAATAATTGAATCCTCGGCTGCTTCATAAAACCACCAAGCTCATGAGTAAAGAATAAGTGAAGAGAGTGAGTGAGAGAGAGAGAGAGAGAGAGAGAGAGATCTAAGAGACCTTTGTTTTATTTATATAAGAATTGTTATTGTTGTATGTTTGATTGTCTACTTACTGAGAGATACTGGTGGGTCACATGATAAAGAGATTTTTACAAGACAATGTCAAAAATGTAACTTGTTTGTACTTTTTTATCCTTTGACATATTTTATCCTCTGTCGTTGCCATTTCCTTTGTCTGGTTAGTGAAGTGTATGTTTTCGGTTGTGGAACAGAAAGCAGTGTTATTTACAGGATAACGAGAATCCAAAAATAGAAACAAGAGAATCTTGCTTTGAGTTTTAGATCTTTAGCCACTAACTGTCTATGCATACGAAGCTATTCTAGGAAGCAAGCATCTGAAGTTTGGGATAATACTTGTAATACCATGAATTGGTGTCTAATTTGACTCTAATTTTCACATAACGTTCGAAAATCAAATCTAGGCGAATATCATCCACGGTATCAGTAATGTATTATGTACAACAGTTTTCTCTCAATTTGAAAAAATATAATATGGGCTTTTCAATTTTCCAGTTTCCATGATGCCCAATAGGCCAATCATCTGAATTTTTTTGTTACATAGACAGTGTAACAGTGCTATTTGACCAATAGAATTCATCTTTAATGGTTTTTGGCTTTTTGCTACTCAACGTGTAAATTATTCTTATGATTTGAGTTTATATGTATCATTTGTATAGATGCTTTATTCAATTTCTTTGACGATTATTTGTCCAAAAAAAAATCAAATTCTTTTGCGATTAACTCTTTTTCACACCTTATGAAGTTGTGATTGTAATATGAGCTGTGATTGGTTTAACCGGTTTTAAAACAACCGGACTGCGGCCAAACTTAAACCCAATTGCTAACACCTGCAAACCAAACCCATAGTAACAAGCAGAAAACAGACTCTTATTGCTCTCTATGGTTTGACCAATGACGCCCGAATCCAATAAAAAAGAGTCTGCTAATCCCGGGTTTAGAAAATTATCACAGTCTCATACTGGATCTTGTGGAGTTGAGATTCTGCGAGTGTTGTATGAACCACAATAAGCGCACTTGTGTCCCAAAATGTGGAACATAGCTGTGCTCCTCTTGTTGCAGTCATTGCAAAGAACTGTAACCTGCAAACAGTTTCTTGCTCGGATGTCAAACCATACCATGAACAGGGCTAGAAGTTGGATGAAGGAAATCAAATCCAAGAGATGGCAAAATGTTGCATGTATATATGTGTACATTACCTCAAAGTTGTACTCAACAGGCATCGCCGTTGCGCTTATCTGCAAAAGAGAATATTGTTTGGTCTTTACCTCATTTGAATACGCCAAATCCAAAATTTGATTGTTACCTCGCGATCTAATAATTGCCACGTAGTTGACATATCCACCATTGACTTGGAACAAATGGGGCATCGGTACCTGAGAGAGAGAATAACGGTAAGAAACCCAAATTTGATACAGCTAGGAATGAATCACATCGATGGAGAAATTACTGTTGTTCTTTGGTCATTTGTTGGAAGCAATCCCCATGCATAGTATGCCCACAACTCATCACATGTGCGGCTTTTACCGAATCAAATAGATACTGCAAAGTTGATCAAAACATTATGATCTTTTGAATCTAACCACTTACAATATGGCAGAATAGACCATAGACCAACCAAAACTTATCCCATTCAAACAAACCTCATAACAGACAGGACAAGAATTTTTTGTGGAGTTCTCAACGCACAAGTGTTTATCGCGCAAGCCTGTTACATAGCAAGCTCCTGCAATATTTACAGTGGAGTTTCATAACAGCATACGAGATAGTGTATAATAAATATCCCACACGAAATTCTATTGTTAGTTACAGAAAAGAATTTTGAAACCATTATACTAGTTGTAGACTTATAGGCTATTAGACATCCGATACTTTGCTACGAGACATCTCAATCCGGATAAACCTGTTGGAGCAACAAATTCAAAGATCCTACTTTACTAAGAAGTAATCTTACACTACAAACTCTGTCACTTGTCGAATAGATTCTTATGTTCCTAGAGCACATTTGATGGAGACACCACCAATGTATCTAGAACTTGCTTTAAACAGAATCCAACACATGCAAGTTGATAAAGGAACATAACTACATACCACAGTTCTGGCAATGAAAGAAATTGTCACGCCCACCAACTCTGAAAATTAATGTCCAAAAGCTAAGTCAAGTTTATTATGCTGTGACCAAGATGATTGAAATGTAGCACAAATTCTCAAAAATCTCTAACACCTTACCTACAAATTCCACAGTCATCACAATGAAATTGTTTTTTTGAAGTCTGCAAACATAACAATTGAACAGGTGACTTTTGGCATTTAGAAAAATAATATCAAAGACACACATACAGATATATATTAAGAGGATCCAAAGCTCACATCGTCGTCAAAGAATTTGCAGATATCGCAGAAATATTCCCCCATACAAACACCACAATTCGAACAGACTTGAGCAATCTGAGAATATTTATTTAAGTAAGATTACCCAAAAAAGAGTGAAAGAAACATAATTTACAGATGAAACAAATAAACATATCAGCTACCTCTTGCTCTGTTTGACATATTGAACAAACAACCTGAATTAAGACGAAAATTTGAACCATGGGGAATTCAATTTCCTTGTATAGGGAAAGAGATTCAAACTCAAGAATGAATGAGAGGTTCGATTCAATTGAACCTGTTTGACGTCTTGGCGGACCAAATCATGTCGTTGTTTAGGATCAGATAAAGAATTCTGAAACAAGAAGAAACCATATGTTGTAAAAAGCAAACTATAGAGCAAGGTTCGTTGACAAGGTTAGAGAACGAACCGCAGACTCGTTATGGCAGTGGCGGCATGGGAAGATCAGATTGCAGCAAGGAGCTCTGATTTTACATCGTCTCTTGTAATGTTCGCATCTAATGGAGGACACCAAGAAAATCAGAGATTCCCACAAATCACACTTTCAAAAGAAAAGGTAAGAGGAAATTACCCGAATTCGAGTTTGCCAAAGTCTTTGTCTCTGGGAATTGAAGAATCTGTTTCCATTGAGCTAGCACTAGCACTACCACTCATCAACAATTAGGGTTACGATATGCACCAAACCAAGTCGGAGCAAACAGAGCGGACTAGTCCAGATTGTACACGTGTACATTTTTAATTGGTCCATTGTTTCCTTTTCCAAAGCGTCCGCATGAGCAAGATTCTGACCGTTTTATTGGATTTTCAAACTAAAAGATTATTCAAACGTCAAGAAGATTAATTAGACGTTTGATTATTTTGAAAAATGGATCGTTTGGAAGATAGGTAAGTTACTGGATGGTGCATATGTGTGTGATGAGATTATGAAGATCAGAGAAGAAGGGTATGCTATTCTCACGCGCCAAAGTCCAAGTCGAAGAATATTTGGATCCGACAAAGACAGGAAGTGAAGGTAGTTGTTACACGTCCGAAAAGACTTAAAGATTCTCTCCAAAGATCCCCAAAGAACTCGGAAGTTAAGTAAAGCTATTCACACATCTTGCAAAGCCCCCTTCCTCCTTTTGCCCTTTCCTTTTTCGCCACCCTATCATGCATCACCCCTTTCAAGTATATAACTAATCTGCTTTTCTACATTGGTTGTGTCGAAGTCTATTTTCAAATCCATCTTCTTAGTGGTTTGTGAATGAAATTGAGATATATAACCCCAAAAAAATAAAAATGAAAGGGAATGGTGTGCTTCGTTGATTCACAACTTCGAAAATCCAGTTTGCTGTATTGGTCCATAGAATGCATTGGAACGAAGGGCAAGAACTTGTAGTTCATGCAAAGAACTCAACCAGAAAGGAAACGCGTCATTGATTTTGTTGCATTCCACATTGAGAACTTCAAGAAATGAGATACGAGCCAAAGATCTTGGAAGCTTTCCCACTAGTTGGTTATGACCACCGTCAAGAAAAACTAGACTTTCAGATAGATTCTCTAGAAGATCTCCACTAAGACGATTATGGCTAAGATTTAGAACTTGAAGAGAACTACTGAGATTTCCCATGCAACGAGGGATTGAGCCATTGAATTGGTTGTTAGATATATCGAGAATGGTTAGAGAGGGAAACCAACATATGAAAGATGGTATCTTTCCTGTGAAATTGTTGTTGGCGCAAAACAAGTAACTCATATATGGTCCCCGGGCAGAGGATAGTCCTGGTTTCGTTGATCTTTCAAAACCGAAACCAGCCAGGCACTTGACCTTTAATTTTATTGTTGGAAACATCTAGATTCTCCATTCCGTGTTGGGTTCTTAGGATCTCTGGGAACTCAGTGAGACTGCATCCTAACAGTTCAATGTCCTTTAACAATGGAGGAGCAGAAATTGAAATCTTGTTTGTTGCTGAAACATGGTTCCTTGAGAGATCCAATATAACTAGTGACTTGAAACTTGATAAGATTGTGTTCAAGTCAATCGTAGTTGTGGTGTTCAAATTGGTTAGGTAAAGATCTTGGAGGGACTTGAGATTCGAGAAGATGCTAAAGTCAAATGAACCATGGGTGTTGAAATGGGAAAGGTCAAGCATCTTAAGGTTTACTAATTTGGAAATGGCCCTTTGAAGTTGTTATTGCCAAGGTTTAATCTTTTTAGCTTATAAGATGAAGATATATTTCCAAACTCAAGAGTGCCATTGAGTTGGTTATCTGCCAAACCAATATGAGTCAGAGAAGGAATGGTGAAGAGAGAAGAAGGGAGAGTTCCAATGAAAGCATTGTTATCTACGTAAAAGTACTTTAAGTTGGAAAGTGAACTACTTACGTTAGGAGGAAGCATGCCTATGAACTGATTGCTGGGAAGTGAGAATTTTGACAGATTTGTTAGGTTTAGTAGTGTAAGTGTTGGAGATAGCTTGTCTCTGTCCCAGGAAGAACAGAAGAAGCTAGGGATTGAAATGGTGGCCACAAATTCTACAACAACGAAGAAGATGATTTGTGAGACATGTGCCAGTCACATGACCAAGAAAAAAAAAATGTCTCGTTTAGCATTAATAAAATAGAAAATTATTTGAATTTGGAAATTGATTAGTTTATACTTATTAGAATAGGTAATTTACTTTCAGCAATTATGTTAAGGATAATTCCAAGAGCGATTCATCTTCTTTAAGTATTTTTACTTTCTTGAATATAATGAATATGAAAAACCAAACTAGTGTTTGTAGGCTCCGTGCTTGTGCATCGAACTACTAACCACATGTCCTTCTCAGTTACTTCACAAACGATATATCGCTCGATGATCGGATTTGGGGCATGTATTTCTTTCTTTTCCAACGAGACACGTAAAGATATTGTCAATTGCCTTATGTCTGTATTCGTCGAATTTAGTGGACCTGCTGCTTCCTTTGTTAACGATTGTTAACGAGTCCACATGTTTGGATTGACATGTCATACACACGGCACAATTGTAATCCGCTAGGCAATTATTCTAAGTTTTAAAATCACACACTAATTATCTAAATTTGGCTCTGGAACATTGAGTTCGAAGATCTGTGATGATTAATTTAGTTTTTCTTCCATTTTTATTTTTGGGGGATCATTTTGAAAAATCTCTCTATTTTAATAAATTTTCATTTTTCATAATTTTTCTTTAACAAAATAATATTCCCATCTAAATGGCCACATGTACGTTTTTATGTTATACCATGCTCTGTTATGACTTATGAGACTAGCTTGTTCTCCTAAAACAAAATTTTGAAAAACAATCGTAATAAATTATTAAACAGTGATCTGAGCGAGATCAACCACATATTCAAAATTAGCAAAGTGACAAAAATTAGCTCTAACTTTATGACATTAGGGTACATCGCAAGAGACAAAAAATGAATCAAGTATGTCAGAGAGCTTACTCTAAATATGGCTCTGGAACATTGAGTTCGAAGGTCTGTGGTGATTGATTTCTAACTTAATGATACTTTCAAATCCTTTTTCCTCCCAGAAGTTTCTTAAACTCTTCTTGCCAGTCTTGAAGGTACTTGACTGCTCAGTTAGTTAGGTTTTCCTGCTAACGGGAGAGTAATCAGAAAGCAAAATTTCTCCGAGTAATCAGAAAACAAAGCTTTCTGTTTTGTATTTTAAAGAAAACTAGGATGCATAACGAGAATCCTCTTCGTGTGTCAATAATGTTAACCAAGTTTCAGGAGGAGCACCATCATGGGACATAGCGCCACTACAAGAACCGTTCTTGAGTAAGAGTGGCCGCCCGTTCGATTTATTTTTCTGCTTCCGCGACAGAGGACATAAATAGAAATTGAGATAGTAACATTGATCTGAGTATTTGATTCCCAAACACAATCATTTCTCAGAGATATCTCTGTTCCATCTTTTTCACAGTCTAATGCTAAATCACATCTAGTGTCTTTCTTAATGATCTTTCTCTGACTACAGTGCCATCCAAATCTTGATCGCAGGTCGTGAAGAATATAAAGTCCTGTTTTGGTGATCACTGAAGCTTCTAGAGACCTTTTCACATCTTGTTGCTTGTTCACTTCAAAGAATGTTGGAATCCGTAGCATGGCAGAATCTTGCATCTGCAAACTTTGGCATCAATTTTATCTCTGACATTACTGTTTCAACAAGTCGTGCAGTTACCAGCGAATATTTCTGTTTGCTAGCAATCTTCCTTTGTCATCACAAAGGTAATCTCATCAAAACTGAACAACAATACCAACAAATTACGATATGTTATAACTAACTGTGACCAGAAACAGGAAGAAAAAAACAGAACCATATGATCAATGGTCCAACAAAGCACTAAACTGAAGAATCGATTCACAGAACAAACTCTTATTCAACCAAAAACAAAATCATCAAAGGAAGTTACCAAAGAAGTCATGATCCCAGCCTAGTAAAAAAGTAAAACTGATAAATTATAAATAGCACATTTAGGCACAAGATCAAAGCCATATTACAAAATATTCAATTCTGTCTTATGTTGTTTTTATTTGGAGAAATACAAAAAGAAACATTAACAGTTATTGCAATATTATATAGTTTTAGCAGAGAAAACACACCCGGAATTCTTAAATTTCTTAACATTGTTGTAAGTAATTGCTACAGTAAATCAATTCAAAGAACCACGGATTATGAGTAAAATCATAAAACAATTAGAATATCATGAGAAATGTAATTTGAAAAATGATGAGCTAAACCTGAATTGAACATAATTAACATCATTCCCATGTCCAGCCACAACATCCATCCCATCATTTGGTTGCTCTAAACCATCCTTATTGGTCTTACTAGCACTGTAAACCTGTAACCAAGAAAAAATCTTTTCTAATAAATGTGGATTTGCAATTTTTAACTCAAACCAACATACAGTCATGAAACATATATCAGTATACTCTAGCAAAAGTCTCAGAGCTGTCAGTGACAAAGGCAGATCCGTTACCATTGAATGCACAGCAAACGATTCAGTGACTCTAAAGTGAGTCCTAATGCTTTCATTTTCAATAGATGCTGAAAGTGTTGTTCGTGCTCACAGAAAGATTAATTATCTTATAAGAGACGAAAAAGTAAACACACATGTATGAATGTGAAATCAACTGCTTTCTATTTTACTGAAAATATGGTTGTTCAATTATACTGATACAATGAACATAGTGAATGAGAAACACACAAAGCTAAACAATAAACAACAACTAAAATTTCAACCCACATAGAAAACAAAAATATTTAGAATTAGATTGTTTATTCCCAAGCTTCTTTCTCTACATTGGTCTGATTTGTTTCCTTTTATTTTCTTCTTTAATGATGCTTCAGCTTGGTTCAAGAGCGCTATAAAAAAAATGATTACTATGTTAGCTTCATTTGTTCATGCATTAAGAAAATTGTATAATATATATAGTCTTAATTCTTCCAAATTAAAAAGATTACCTCTTTAACGAGTTGTGGTGATTATGCTTCTGCGTTTGTTTCTGCCAAAAGGGTTCTTGAACCACTCTGGTTTGTAGCAAACAAATATGTATCCCATCGTCACTCCAAAGGCAATACCAGGTATGAATCCAATTGCAACTGCTATCCAACTTATCACCTCTTCTTCATCTTCATCTTTCTCTGGTTGGTGCAATGTTGTCGCATGGATATCTCTACAAATTTCCTTAAGCGAAGGGCCATAAAGCCCCAGGTTTTCCTTGAAAGCAGAGCAAGGCTGCGTTTTAAACTGAGTTCCCCCCGGCACAAGTCCTACAAGCTGGTTATGAGAGAAGTTCATGTAGGCAAGGTACGAGAGGTTCCCTAGCTCTTGTGGAATTTCTCCTGAAAGCTTGTTTTGGGAAACATCCAGTGATTCAAGCTCTCCCAGGTTTGCCATTGATGATGGGATGTGGCCAATGAAAGCATTGTTTGACAAGTTGAGCACATGAAGCTCTTTCAATAGACCAATGGACTTTGGAATCTCTCCTTCAAATTTGTTTCCCGACAAGTCGAGTGCTGTGTAGTTTTTTAGGATACGTTCCAGCTTCATCTCCACACCTTTATTCATCAAAACCATTGAATCACTGTAATAGCGTGTTACAGAATAAGTGAAGCAGAGTAAAAGACTCTGGAAGAATCAGAAGCTTTACTAAATAGAGGAAGTAACGAATACTCTTGAAGAAACAGAAGGTTTTAGAAGATGAAGTGGGAAGCGATCAGTGCTGACACGTGGACGACTCTGGACGACTCAGATTAGAAGAAGCTGGGTTGTTAGATCGTTATAAGAGTAAATGAATATTGTTGTGTTCGTTATGTGAAAATCTGAGATTGAATCTTCTTCTTCTTCTTCTTCTTCTTCTTCGTGTTAATTCTGTAATGCGAATTCTGAGTTTGTGTTCATCGTTTCTGGTTGTTTCTCAATTGTAATTGGAACGGCTGGGGTGAGCAATCGAATTGTTGTTTTTCATTAACAGCGATTTGAGTTTATCAATTGATTGGGTTTATTGTTGAATTTTCGATACTAAAGGTATCAGAGCTCAACGATCTTCGGTAACAATGGCGGAAACCAGATCAAAGACGACATCAAGAGTAACAGTGAATCGCGAGGAAGGATCGGAAGAATCGAGGCTCGAACAAGTATTATCTCGTACGGAAGCATTGGAGAAGCTTGTAGAAAATCAAAACAAGAAGATCAAAGATAATATGAAGGATATTTTTGAAGCGATCCGTTTGATTTCAACTAATAAGGATGTATCGAGTGACGAAGCAAATCAACAAAGTAATAGAGTGTTGAATCATGAGGTAATTGGAGAAAATTTGGATCAGAATAGAAATAATCGGAATCAAGAAAGGAATCATCATCAGAACTACTTAGGATTAACAAGATTGGGAAAAGTTGATTTTCTAAGATTTAATGGAGATGGTATCAAAGAATGGTTGTTCAAAGTGGAAGAATTCTTTGCAATTGATGGTACACCTGCAGATTATAAAGTAAAAATGGCAGCGATTCATTTTGACGGTCATGCTTTCACATGGCATCATTCAATGGTTCAATCCGCAAATGGAGGAGGAATTTTGTTCGATTGGACTTACTACAAAGGCTTATTGAAAGAAAGATTTGAAGATGAATGTGATGATCCAATAGCTGAGTTGAAACGTTTACAAGAAACTGATGGAATCGTGGACTACCATGAGAAGTTTGAGATTATTAAGACAAGATTGAATCTCTCTGAAGATTATTTGGTCAGCAATTATTTGGCAGGGCTGAGAAATGATACACAAATGCATGTACGTATGTTTAGACCACAAACAGTTAGGCATTGCTTGGTGTTGGGAAGGTTGTATGAGAAAGCACATCCAAGACGAAATGGGAACAATACATGGACCAACAACAAAACTATTCCACAGGTGAATCAGAACAAAGGAATACCGCAGTATAAGAAAGAAACAGAGCTTAAGCAACCTTATTCAACAACATCTAACAACAAAAATCTGGGAATTCAACCAAGAAAATTTTTATCCAATGAAAAGATGAGTGAAAGAAGAGCTAAAGGCTTATGTTATTTTTGTGATGAAAAATATACTCCTGGCCATTATGTGAAGCATAAGAAAACTCAACTTTTTGCAATGGAAGTAGATGAAGAGCAAGAGGAGTTTGAGGATTGTATGGAGTCGGATGAGGAACAGGAAAATGAAATTAGACCACGAATATCCGTAAATGCCGTACAAGGCATCTCTACTTTTCGAACGATGAGAGTAAAAGGGTTATGCGGAAAGAAAGTAATCTTCATATTGATAGATTCTGGTTCTACACACAATTTTATAGATGCAGACATTGCAGATAAAATTGGTTGTGTATCTAAGACGTCTAAGATTGAAGTAGAAGTAGCAGATGGAAGGAAACTTGGAGTGAGTGGGAAAGTGGAACAATTTAAATGGCAGATTCACTCAACTACATTTACAGGTGAATTTTTATTAATTCCATTAGGTGGCTGTGATATGGTGTTGGGTTGTCAATGGTTGGAAACACTAGGCCCCATTACTTGGGATTTCAAGAAGTTGTATATGAAGTTCACATATGAGAAACAAAAGGTATTGTTTCATGGTTTAGAACAGGGATCAGTCAGAGAAGTAAAGGCAAGTACGATCAGTAAGAAGCATGATGGTCAAGTTCAAATTTCTATGATCTGCGTGAGAGAACATATTAAAGACCGTCATGTTAAACTCTGGACTATAGAAGCAGAAGAAGATAGTAACGAGATTAATCAAGAATTGGAACAAATGCTGGTTAGATATAAAGATATCTTTGCAGAACCAACTTTCTTGCCGCCATTCAGAAATGGTCACAACCATAAAATACCATCGAAAGAAGGGTCTGATCCTATTAATCAGCGTCCTTACAGATATGCAGTGTATCAGAAGAACGAAATAGATAAAATGGTAGAAGAAATGTTGAAAAGTGGTATTATACAGGATAGTTCAAGCCCTTATGCATCTCCTGTGGTATTGGTGAAGAAGAAAGATGGGACGTGGAGGTTGTGTGTTGATTATCGAGGTTTGAATGGATTAACTGTGAAGGACAGGTTTCCTATACCTTTGATAGAAGATTTAATGGATGAATTGGGTGGTTCTAAAATATATTCTAAGATAGATCTGAGAGCAGGTTATCATCAAGTTAGAATGGAACCCCAAGACATACATAAAATGGCATTCAAGACTCATAATGGACATTTTGAATATTTGGTAATGCCCTTTGGTCTTACAAACGCACCTGCTACATTCCAAGGATTGATGAACGCAGTTTTCAAAAAGTTTATGCGTAAGTTTGTTCTGATATTTTTCGATGATATATTGATTTACAGTGCAACAACGGCTGAACATATAGAACATATTCAAATGGTGTTGGAGGTGATGAGACAGAACAAGTTATTTGCCAAAAGAAGCAAATGTGCTTTTGCGACTAAGAAAGTAGAATATTTGGGACATTATATCCAAGAAAAGGGTATATCTACGGATACCAACAAAATAAAGGCAGTCAAAGAATGGATCACACCAAAGAATTTGAAACAGCTGAGGGGTTTCTTGGGTTTGGCTGGGTACTACAGAAGGTTTGTGAAGAATTTTGGTACAATAGCAAGACCCTTGACCGCATTAACTAAAAGAAATATGTTTCAATGGTCTGATGAGGCGCAAGAAGCTTTCCAAACTTTGAAAAATGGACTATGTGAAGCTCTAGTTCTCGCTTTACCGCGATTTGATCAACCATTTGTAGTTGAAACTGATGCTTGTAAACAGGGCATTGGTGCTGTTTTGATGCAGAATGGACACCCTTTGGCATATATCAGTAGACATTTGAAAGGAAAACAACTACATTTATCGATATATGAAAAAGAGTTACTGGCTGTGGTATTTGCTGTACAAAAATGGAGGCATTACCTACTTCCTAATCATTTCATCATTAAGACAGATCAAAGGAGCCTTAAATATTTGCTGGAGCAGAAGCTGAATACACCAATACAACAACAATGGCTTCCTAAACTGATGGAGTTTAGTTACGAGATACAGTATAGACAAGGAAAAGATAATGTGGCTGCAGATGCACTATCAAGAGTCGAAGGTGCAGAAATTTTACATATGGCAATGTCTGTATTGGAATGTGATCTCATGAAGGAGATACAAAAGAACTATGAGGGAGATGCAGGAGTAACCGAAATAATTGACGAATTAAAGCAGAAACCGAATTCAAAAAAACATTACTCTTGGATTCAAAACGTGTTGAGAAGGAAGAGTAAGATAGTTGTACCTATGAGTACAGAGTTGAAAGATAAAATTTTACAATGGCTACATTGCTCTGGAAGTGGGGGACATTCTGGAAGAGATGTAACATCTCAGAGG
>CM051381.1:8928360-9003360 GCA_028015245.1 Cardamine occulta
GTTAAAGGTTTGTTTTATTGGAAAGGAATGAGTAAGGATATACAGAGTTATATCAGAAGCTGCACTGTCTGTCAACAATGCAAATATGAAACAGTTGCTTCACCAGGACTATTACAACCCTTACCGATTCCAGAAACTATTTGGTCAAACATTTCTATGGATTTCATAGACGGTTTACCATCTTCTTTTGGGAAAACAGTGATCTTTGTGGTAGTGGATCGTTTGAGTAAAGCGGCTCATTTCATGCCATTGTCTCATCCTTATACTGCAGCTTCAGTGGCACAAATTTTTCTGGATAACATCTATAAACTACATGGATGTCCTCAATCAATAGTAAGTGATCGTGACACAGTTTTCTTGAGTGAATTTTGGAGGGAATTATTCACATTGCAGGGAGTGTCACTTAACTTCTCTAGTGCATATCACCCACAAAGTGATGGTCAAACTGAAGTCGTGAATCGTGGTCTTGAGACTTATCTTCGGTGTATGTGTAGTGATAGATCACATCTATGGAGCAAGTGGATTCCATTGGCAGAATGGTGGTATAATACAAATTTCCACACGACCATCCAAATGACACCTTATGAGGCTGTTTATGGCCAACCACCACCAATTCACTTACCATATTTACCTGGAGAAAGTAAGGTTGCAGTGGTGGCTCAGTCATTGCAAGATAGAGAAAATATGCTCTTAATTCTGAAGTTTCACCTTTTGAGGGCTCAACATAGAATGAAGCAACTAGCTGATCAACATAGGACAGAGCGACATTTTGATATCGGTGATTACGTATTTGTGAAGCTACAACCTTATCGCCAACAGTCGGTAGTGTTGAGATCGAATCAAAAGCTCAGTCCAAAATACTATGGCCCGTATAAGATAATTGATAAATGTGGCGAAGTAGCATACAAACTGGAATTGCCTTTCGGTTCTGCGATACATCCAATATTTCATGTTTCTCAACTGAAGATATTGGTGGGAGATGTTCATACAACCACACAGCTTCCCAGTGTTTTGCTAGTTGTGTTGCAGAAGGAACCAGAACGAGTAATTCAAAGAAAAATGGTTCAAAGGCAAGGACGAGCAGCTACTATGGTGTTGATTAAATGGGCAAATGAATCTGTGGAAGAAGCAACATGGGAGTACTTGTTTCAAATCAAGCAGAAGTATCCTTTGTTTGAACCTTGAGGTCAAGTTTCTCTGGAGAGGGAAGATTTGTTACAGAATAAGTGAAGCAGAGTAAAAGACTCTGGAAGAATCAGAAGCTTTACTAAATAGAGGAAGTAACGAATACTCTTGAAGAAACAGAAGGTTTTAGAAGATGAAGTGGGAAGCGATCAGTGCTGACACGTGGACGACTCTGGACGACTCAGATTAGAAGAAGCTGGGTTGTTAGATCGTTATAAGAGTAAATGAATGTTGTTGTGTTCGTTATGTGAAAATCTGAGATTGAATCTTCTTCTTCTTCTTCTTCGTGTTAATTCTGTAATGCGAATTCTGAGTTTGTGTTCATCGTTTCTGATTGTTTCTCAATTGTAATTGGAACGGCTGGGGTGAGCAATCGAATTGTTGTTTTTCATTAACAGCGATTTGAGTTTATCAATTGATTGGGTTTATTGTTGAATTTTCGATACTATAGCGTGTACCCATGTACCCTCCGTTAGACTGATCTTCATTTTTAAGTGAGAACATTGCAGTCCAATTTACAAAGCAATCTGATGGCAAAGTTCCATTGAAGTGATTACTGGATATGTCGATGATTCGCATCTTAGAAAATTTGGCTTGATGTATCGGTCCATGGAATGCATTGGAGCGAAGGATAAGAACTTGTAGCTCTTGCAGAGAACTCAACCAATAAGGAAATGTGTCATTGATTCGGTTGCTTTCCACATTCAGAACTTCAAGTAAGGAGAAATCAGTCAAAGATCTTGGAAGCTTTCCTACCAGTTAGTTATGACCGAGGTCAAGCGACATTAGACTTTTAGATATATTCTCGGGAAGACCTCCACTAAGACGATTCTTTCTAAGATTTAGAACTTCAAGAGTACTACTGAAATTTCCTGTACAACGAGGGATTAAACCACTGAATTGGTTGTTAGATAAATCCAGAATGGTTAAAGAGCCCAACGCACATATGAAAGATGGTATATTTCCGGAGAAATTATTGTTGGCGCCAAACAAGTAACTCATAGATGGTTTCCAGGCAGAGGATAGTCCTGGTTTCATTGATCTTCCAAAACCGGTGAAAGTGTTGTTGGAAAGATCCACATACGTTAAATCTGGGAGCGTCCATAAACAGCTAGGAACTTGACCTTTCATTTTGTTGTTTTGAACTTGTAAGATATATAACTGGTTCAATCTGCCAAAAGAAGATGGGATTTCACCACTGAAATGATTGTTAGAAATGTCGAGAGCGGTGAGATGAGAGAGGTTTCCAAGTGAAGATGGGATTTTACCACTGAAACGATTGTTAGAAATGTCGAAAATGGTGAGATCAGACAGGTTTTCAAGTGAAGATGGGATTTCACCATTGAAATCATTTCCAGAAAGGTAGAGAGTGGTGAGATTAGAGAGATTTCCAAGTGAAGATGGGATTTCACCACTTAAATTATTGTTAGAAATGTCGAGATCGAAGAGATTATAAAGGTTTCCAATGGAAGATGGGATTTCACCACTGAAATAATTTTCCGAAAGGGTGAGAATGGTGAGATGAGAGAGGTTTCCAAGTGAAGATGGGATTTCACCACTGAAATCGTTTCTAGAAATGCCGGGATGAGTGAGATGAGAGAGGTTTCCAAGTGAAGATGGGATTTCACCACTGAAATTATTTTCATGAAGGAAGAGTTCAGTTAGATTAGAGAGGTTCTTCCAAGTGAAGATGGGATTTCACCACCGAAATGGTTGTCAAAAATTTGGAGATCGGTGAGATGAGAGAGGTTTCCAAGTGAAGATGGGATTTCACCACTGAAATTATTTCCATAAAGCCGGAGAGCGGTTAGACTAGAGAGGTTTCCAAGTGAAGATGGGATTTCACCACTGAAATAATTCCAAAAAGGGTGAGAGTGGTGAGATGAGAGAGGTTTCCAAGTGAAGATGGGATTTCACCACTGCAAACATTTCCATAAAGGGTGAGAGCGGTGAGATTATAGAGGTTTCCAAGTGAAGATGGGATTTCACCACTGAAACGATTTTCCGAAAGGGTGAGAGTGGTGAGATGAGAGAGGTTTCCAAGTGAAGATGGGATTTCACCACGGAAATTATTTTGACGCAGGTAGAGATAGGTGAGATTATAAAGGTTTCCAATGGAATATGGGATTGCACCACTGAAATGATTGTTAGAAATGTCGAGAGCGGTGAGATGAGAGAGGTTTCCAAGTGAAGATGGGATTTCACCACTGAAATGATTGTTAGAAATGTCGAGAGCGGTGAGATGAGTAAGATGTGAAAGATACGCAAGTGAAGATGGGATTTCACCAACTAACAGGTTCTGAGAGAGGTCAAGAGAGGTGAGATGAGAAAGGTTTCCAATAGAAGAAGGAATCTTACCACTGAAATAATTTCTAGAAAGGTCAAGAGTGGTGAGATTTGAAAGGTTTCCAAGTGAAGATGGGATTTGACCATGGAGGCAGCTGGAACTGAGGTCTAACTCGATCACATCCCCAAAGTTTGCATCGCATGTAATACCATCCCAAGAACAACAGTCGCTGTTATTCGTCCATGACTCAGTCTTCGGAGAATTGCTTTCAGAACAAGACGCCTCCCTAGTCTCAAGCTCATTCCTGAACTCCAAAAGTGCATCTCTTTGTTTAGGATTACACAAGTGTGTTGTAGGAGCCGAAAACACGACTAGAAAATGAAAAATGAAAATGATGAGAAAAGAGAGAGTAATAGGAGTGACACTGATTGAGTTCCAAGAGTATTTCATCTTTCTTAAGTATTTTTACTTTCTTAATTATCTCAATGGTGAGAAAGCTAGAAAATGGAATTTGTGATGATATCATGGTTTCTTGCCCATCTCTTTATATACGTAATAAAGATAAAACACTCAGCTAGTCTTTCTACGAAGTCTTCTTTACGTTGGATGCAATAAGTAGGAGTCATTTCCAATCTCTCTATCTGAAATCTCCACTACATATGACATATATTCATTGAGGACAGCTTAGACTCTTAAAAGTATGAGGAGCCAAGACAAAAAAAAAACACAAACCTGTGGGCTAAAAGAGGATCAGACAAAAACAGGGGACACGTGTATGAACTAAAGAGGATCAACGTAGATATTTTTTCCCTGAAGAATAGTCTATGCATGACTGTCAGAGTTCGCCGTAGCATTAAAAACGAGACAGGTAGCATTTAAAACGAGACAGGGATGACAATATCAATTGACTTTTCAATGAAATCGTTTTCGTCGATTTCAGTGGCTGCTTCCTATGGGCCTGAATGACAATCCGTTTTAGGTGCGATTGCAATTCCAATGCAGGAGAATTGCGATTGCGATCTTGGAGCGTTATGTTGGAGATTTTAAAGAATCATTACAGCGTTTGATTATTAAATTAACCATTGCAACTCTTAAAGGGTGTATTAAACTGACCATTTATAAAAATTTGACTTAAAATAACAAATCATATATTATTGAAACATGAATTTTATAATATTTTTGAAAATCCAATGTTATTGAATTGATGAAAATGTATAATCAAATCCAATATCATTGAAAACATTTTAAGAATTAGATTCAAATGTATTATGTGAGATTTCAAAAAACAATTTAGTTAAAAATACAAAAATCAAAATCTCATGGTTTAAAGTGCAATTTCAAATAATTTAATAACAAAATTTCTAATTCAGCTAAATTCATCAAAATCTAATCACATTTTCCTTTACAAGTTTTAAATTACACGAAATCCCTGGTAATATAAAGACAATTGATGTTCTCTCTTGGTCTAGAGTAAGATACAAAAAAAATACAAAAAGAGTTTATAGTGTTTTAATGATATGTGTTCTCTTAAAAAGTCTTTTCCTTTTGGTCGCGATTCTCACTATTTCCATTATTAATGCCCACTAAGCTTTTATATAGGCGGAATCTTACAATGGTTAATCAAATAAACCAAAACTTACAACGATTCATCAAATACTCAAAAGTGCATCTCTTTATCACACACACTCGTACTCCACGTCTCCTCAATTTATCTATATTTGCCATATAAATGTATCACATCTACATTTGCCATATTAAATGTCTAATCGATGTATCTATCATATTATGATATCAAACAACAAATCAAACAATAAAATTTATGAAAATGGCGAAAAAAATAATGGAAGAGACACACTCTAGGGTTATTGCTGTTCATGCTCTTTATGAAGAAGACAGGGACATGTCATTTTATCACTCATCATTGAAACAAAATCGTCAAAATAGGTCCAACTTAACTCAAACTCAACTTGAGATGAGAGTTAACCTAATCGAATTTAAACCCCATACCATTTTATTCTATTACCATATTTTCCCACAAATAATGTATAAATCGCAATTAGGTAAATATTATAAAAAAAAGGAAATAATATCCGATTTATGTCCCCAATATATATCCCATTATTTGATTCAATGTCCGATAGTAGCTGCATCTGACCGCCACTCATCTCTAGCTGCAGCCACACACAATTAAACATAATACCGTTAATAATCTAACAAAAAATTTATATCATACTAAAAAAACTCTTTAATGTAAATATATATGAGAGAGAGATAGAGAAATTAACATATGTGTTGCAGTTGGTGCTGGTGCTGATTTTGTAAGGAATATGGACTCCACATACACTAGGAAGTCCAGCAGCACGGTGAGCGTTGAGACGAGGGCCTGCGACTTTAGCAGCAGATTGAATGCAACGGCAAACTTGGCGACGGTCTAAGGTCGTAAGGGTCCTGCCGTTAAGGTTTCTAACGCCGTTGCAGCACCCTTTGGTAAGGGAGCGACCTTGTGTCAAGTAGGGAAAGCACGGTTTCAAGATTCCTTTAACGGTGGTACAAGTCAGAGCCGCATTTGCTGTGATTGGACCGGCCACAATCATGCAGGCGAAGATCAAGTATGACAACTTCATTAGACCATCCATTTTGTTATAAACTCTGACATCATTTTAAACGACCTCCGAAATAATGTTATACAAATCATCCAGAGGATGTGTAAATAGTATTATAAGTAAGGCAAAAGCTGGTTAACAAAACAAAAGAGGCAAAAATTAAAAAGAAAGAGACAATATAACATATGATAAATAATGTTCCCATTATAATAGATAAACACATCATCAGTACATCCACTGATTAATTAAGCTGGAAATACAAAGCTCGCAAATTAATTGATCAGAAATAAGCTAAACAATATATAAAAATCAGCTATAAATAAGAACTTGATACACATTTACGTGTGATCTTTACATCATTATTTTCACTATCTAATCAACATATACTAGTTATATTTCTTAAGGATCGATTATTTTTCTAGTTAAGAAATGATTGATACGGCTTGATCAAGGGAACAAGAGAGCCACTTAGGTGAAGAGACATGACATCGTTGGTCGAACCCACGAGCTTGCCACTTACAAAGACAGCAGGAACCGCGTTGGCGCAGCCAAGACGGACTAAGGCCTTCTCGATCTCGCGGCAGTCAGGATCGTTGTCGATCTCGTGGATTGTTGGTTGAACCCTAAGGTCATGGAAAAGGATCTGCACGGCGTAGCAGAGAGACAACGCGAGCTTTTGGTGAAGATTACAATTCCTTTCTCTGATGACATTCGCATCACCTTGTCCATGACCACAGATTATGATCTGACGGCTCAGACCATCAATAAATTGTATATCTTTAGGTATATATAGCTTTGATGTTGGTTATAAAACTCGATGATCTGCTTGGCCTATTTATAGGAAGGCTAGTAGTGCAAGTCTTTGGACTGGTCTTTTTTCTTTAAACAGAAAATAATTTAAAAAACTCAGATTCCATCCGAAGAATTAAAGTGGCTTTGCGAGAAAAAAGACCATTTATTAATGTTCTGTTTGGCTAAACAAGTTGTAATAAATGATTTTAATTATTTTTTTAAATTTGTACCTATAATATCGAAGAATGGTTTGTTAACAGTAAATTAAGCATACGATTCCAGAGGTTATAAATTGTAAAAGCATCTCCAATAGTTTAGAACTTATAAGGGGTTTTAACCATATTTATAGTTGAAATAATAAAAAAGCAAAGTTTAGATATTTAGGATGGTTTCTAAATTTTTATCAAATTCAATGGTAAAATCTTTAATGAGGTTCTAAAAATTTTAAATTTTTAAAAAGTTGTGAAATAATGTGAAACTTGACACACTCTCAATACATACTAAAATATCCTATCCGTAAATGTATCATGAGACCAAACCTAAGTAAACAGAAAAGAACATGTTCTAATCTAGAGCTAAACATGTCCTAAACCAAACATAGCAAACAAAAAAGATCATAAACCAAACAGAAAAGAACATGTTCTAAACTAGAGCTAAACATGTCATAAACCAAACATGAGACCAAACATAACAAACAGAAAATATCCTAAGCCAAACCAACTCTTCCAGACAAAGAGTAAAAACAATTCAACAAAGCTTCAAGCAAGAACAGATTCAAACAAGAACATATCATACACCTGTCAATGTATGTGGCTATTATTATGATCCTTTTGACGACTCTCATAGGATTGCATATGAAACACCTGTCATAAAAAAGATGATTCATATAATGGTTCCATCTGTTGGCTAACACATAGTATACATAACACAAACATTGTTGAAAGAACATAAACAACAACCCATTGATGAAAGAACAGAAACACATACATTGAGATAACCGATTCAAGTATTTTACAAACATAGATCATATATTGATCAAAGAACATAAACCACAATAAAAGACTAACTTCAGCCACAAAAAAAACTGATTCAAAAAACTAAAGGCATCGTTCAAGCATTTGACAACATGTCATTAATAAGCTTGTTCTTTAAAGTCATTTCTATATGTTTTTGCAAGGAGACTCTCCAACAATTTATGCTTACTAAGCTTCTCCTTCAGTTCACAGTCCTTCTGTTTTATCTTCCATATGCTCTGAAACTCTTTTAGAGTCTTGTTGTCTTCTTCCACGCCTTTGTATACCAGCAAACTTAGGACTTGCAGCAAAGTAAGATGCAATGCGTTTCTAAAAGGCTTTAACCTTTTGCTCATTCCCAACCACTAGGTCCTTGCTTGTGTTCAACCATGCACTGATGAGCACAACATCTTCTTTGGGTGACCAATTCTATCTTCCTCTTTTGTCCTCAGGTGTGTGTTCAGCCTGACTTGCATCATCAATCCATTGGGAACTAAAGACAGGGACTTCTGATGATGATCCAAGACCTATAGTAGACGACAAACTCTCATACTATTGGCTATTTAGAAGGTCCAAAAACCCTGAAGAGTGACGAAATGGATTCAAAGAATCCATTTCCTAGTTTCTGGTGGTTGTTAAGACAAGAAAGAAAGAGAATGATGAAGGGTTAAGAGGAGAAAGAAAGAGAATGGTGAAGGTGTGGTTAGTGTTTTTAGCAATCAATAACATTACCTAATCACCACACTAGCAAGCATTAATCACCAAACTAGCAAACATTTATCACCAAACAAATCGATGCACCTAAATGTCAATGTCAATGGAATCCTAATCGATGTAGCTAACAAGCATTTATCACAAAAATGGTTAAGTCTTAACCTAATTTTATCTAACAAAGTAGAAACTGAACCTTTTGTTTGTCATAAAGGCTTTGGCTCTTTTCAAGAAAAAACAGAACTGATTATCATCAAGCATCAATTCATCATCAACCAAGTTTAACCATTTTACTAACCAAACAAAGATCAAACAACAATAGGTTCAAGCATACTATCTTGAAAACTGACCTTAAAATTGCAACGAATGACTTCCACATTGTGTCTCTAAGCTTCAAATATCCTTTGTTGATTGCAAGATTTGTAGCTTCCCATAAGTTAAAGCAAATAAAAGGACTCATCAGATTGAATTAGTTATTACTATATATATTAAAAGATCAAAGTTTATAGCAACATACATGTGTCTTAAACAAGACATAAGAGACCAGCAAGAGATCTTTCCTCTGGTTCCATGTCAAGTAGATTCTGTCTTTTAAACACAATACTTCCCCCTGTCACTTCATAGTCAGGATGACCCACAAGAACATACAAAGAATAAGGCTCATTGAGAAAAAAAACAGGAGGAAAATACTACTATGCAACATAGATGGTTATCCTGAGATACAAGATATGCTTTTTCTCTTACGGTTGGTTTCAAAGAGTTTAGGATAACAAATAAATTCATCATAAAATACAGTCTAAAAATTTTACCTTTGAAAATGTGCTCTTCCCTGAACCATTCTTCCCCATCACTGCGTGTACCAAAGATTTTGTTAGTAACCACGAAAAAATAGCCTATGAGGATCGACCAAAATTTCACAAAAAGGCCATATTTTACAATCAGCATAAATGCAAATGATATACACAATAAAATTGTTCAAGCTCCTCCGAGAGTTATCCGATATTCCTAGTATACAACCACAAAATTCAAAATTCACAAAGTCAATGTCTTGTTAATCATTACTTCTTCTTATTAGATTTCAAAACTCAAACTTTCTCAGATGATAGATAATACAATTTGAATACCAGGGAAGCTTTCTTGTGATAAAATTTCAAGTCAACCTATAAAAATTTAGTTATTGATACGCACTTCTCCTTCATAGACAACCAAATTGACACCTTTTAGTATCTCATGTCTCGATTCAGTAATCACAGCTCTCAAATCTCTAACTCCAAGCAATGGAATCCTGCTCAGATCTTCCACCAACAAATTTCAATCGATGGATGATGACAGGAAGATGCAACAATAGTTTCTAAACGGCAAGTGGTTCGCAAGGTTGGAGCGGCGACAGAATTAGCTTGGAGATTGCAGAAGATAACACGAAGAGTCGCCGACCACAGCGGATGTGTCGAGAGAGAGACAACATAGTTTTTTTTTTTGTTAAAATTAATCTCATCCACTCAAATGCTTACACGTTGAAGATTCTAAAAGCTTCTAAAAACTCTTAATTAAGAACCGGTTGTAATGAATTTTGCTTAATTTGGATTAATTTTAATCAGTTTTAATTCATTAAAACTTTAAAACCTCACTTAGCACCCACCGTTGGAGGTGCTCTAACGACTTAGAATCTTTGTGTCAGATAGTCAGAGAAAAGAACAGTATCTGAATCTCATGGCATGCGAGTGAACGCGCGTGCTTTGCTCATGGGCCGCGTATAATATGTCCAACGCTTTCTATGACGAATTGAATAAGAAAATATTAAGATCAGTAGTTAATCACGCAGCAAATAAATTAGGTAAGCTTCTTTTGATCTTGCCGATTATAGAATATTGAAGAGACAGACGACAAGTAAAAAGCATGCAAAGGCGTGTTTTTGTCCCTTTAAGTAATTAAATAAGTAGATGACTTATGTCGACTTGACCGTCAAATAACAGACACAACAATTGGGAGTTATTTTCATTTTATTCGCTGGATATATATTCGGTTACTACAAATTTACACAATGTTTATACTTTAGACTAACCACATAAGCTTAAAGCCTAATTTGATTTTTTTACTCGTCTTTAAACATTTGGTTGACAGGTGTTGGTGTTAATTAGCATGATATTTTTTACAAAAATATCTCTCAACATTCGTTTTCTATATACAAAACCACTTTGTTTCTTTAATTGTTTTGTTAATATATATTATATATCGTCTTGTGGTTATCATTGATCAGAGTCATTTTAAAATATGATTTGATTATTTATATACACCGACAAATAATTTAAAAGCCAAATTACTGCAGAAGCAATATGAGGTTGTCAATTGATCAAAGCCGGATTCTCCCGAGACCTCATTATATCTCATTGATCGAATCCTTAGGCTAAAAAGAAGAATGAATAACAAAAACAGGATTCGAGCTTTCGGTGATCATATATATCTATCAGCTATTAGTAAGTATTCCCCTATACCACCAACTTGTGTAGACAAATATTCGTTGTCTAGCTCACACCTTATATATACTCATGTTTGATTCTGCTCTTGCCGTCTCTCTGCCGGGACGTATCTACATACGTGTACAATGTCCGGCCGATCACTACCATGTATCGTTTTCATAGATGAACTTTTTCGCTAAATATTTGATCAATCGATATATTACGTATCTACCAGATTTTGGTTTGTACCTTTTATTTATATATATATGTGTACCCACCGACCAAAAGTTAATGATGATTTTTTTGTGGTAGAATCAAATTTAGAGACAGATTTTTTTTGTGATAAATACATCTTACGCGTCAATAAGTTGTCGCTAAATTTATAAATGTACACAATTTTGAAATCAATTACTCGATAAAATTAATGCTGTAGTGCAAGCTGAATTTTCTTACTGACCACATGTTTTATCTAGTGTTTGTTCTATGTTCCGATGACTTCTGGGTGAAGCTTTTGAAGTGTATAATATTCTCCTTTTTTTCGATTCACCAAAGATAAGGGATCCTATAGTACTTACCTACGTGTATGATTCCTTCTTGATAATCATCCTTTGTCTTTTCACTCCGTTGATCTATCAAATCATCATCCCGATACTTTGCTATTTAATTTTTATATTCATTCGTTTGTACACTAATACTAATCTTAATTCAGTAGTATAGTATTTTAACCAATGACTATTTTAAAATTTGAGTTTAATCTTTACATGGACATTTAACACTAATGTTACACAGTGCTTAAAAGTACACTTGTCTTTTCTTCCGTACAATGTAAGTCAACGTACATATATACATCTATACATGTATATAACGTATTATGAAATAACCATCAGACCAAGGAAGCAAAGCATTTTAATACATCTATGCTCCCTCCCGATTATAGATATTGTATATACGCGCTTTTAGCGCATCGATTATTGACACAATAAATGTACGTACATACATACATAGATGTATATACATACATGTAAGACGATCGGACGCTATAACCATATGGCCTTAGCGTCTTTGAGCATCTGCTTGAGCGACCCATCGACGTGGAATGAGATGATGTCTTTGGCTGATCCGATGTACCTTCCTCCGATGAAAACAGCTGGAACCGCCGGGTTTGATGAGCCGAGGGCACGTAGGGCACGCTCCATTTCACGGCCTTCGGGGTCTTTGTCGACCTCATGGATCGCCGGACTAGCACCTAGTTCGTAGAATAGCGTCTTGATGCTATGGCACATACAACATGAGCTCTTTGTGAATATCACTGCCGCTTTCTTCGACGACAAATCTCTTATTCTATCCATTTGCGTCAAGAGAAGTTCAAGGGTTGTGTTTTGTAATGGGAAAGGCTAGGTTGTGATGAACATATGCTTGGGTCAGCTGTTATTTATAATGGTTATTGTGGAAGATTTTGGATTATTTTATCTTGGGATTTTCTTTCTATAAAGATATAATGGATAAATATATAAATGATATAACCCTCACTAATTAAATTTATATTGTAATTGAAGTACCCCACAAACAAAAATTCCTAGAAAGAGGTTCTTTGTGCTATCATTTTGGATAAGAAAACAAAATTTACCCTTATGATTTCTCATGATGGAGACACTTGTTTCTATTTCTTTGTTTTGGTTAATTTATTTTTCAATTGGACTTACAGTAGAGATGGGATTAAAAGTTTACAGTTACCTATTAATCTATTATATTATATCAGAAACTAATTGACAGATGACTTATTGACTTATATCACTTTCGGTCCGTGGCTCGGGCCTCGGTGGCTGGCAATAGCATCACGTACCCAAAACATTCATTTTATTAATCTATATTTTATTTCCTTTTTAAGTTATAGTGGAAACGTGGAATGTTAATAATTTGTTGCAATGAGGCATGGACGAAAAGGGGATATTTGAAGGGGTTTTCCGTTAATAATTACTAATAAATTAATAGTGAAATAATATAGTTAACATTATTGTATTTATAATTATGTTATAAAGTCTAATTTCCTGAAAAATTATAATGCCATTTCTAGACAAAATCATCTCGTATATATTGGCACTAAACGTGGACGACAAAATCTATCTACAATAATAATTGGTAGATAGATGCATGAATAATGTAATAGGTTTAAATGTATATGGATTATGATTAATGACTATATGACTAAATGTATATGCATTATGTTTCAAAGTGGTTGCATAAAAAAACGCACAACAGTTTTTAATTTCAAAGTTAAATGTGTACAAAGAGAAGAAAAGAGCAGAGATTTTGGTGGTGATTGTTGCGTCATCTTTGACATGGAAAAAATCAGAGATAAGAAGTTTATCCATATCTGACCCCACTCCACAAATAAATACTCGCATTATATAATGTTATATATGTGCGTATATAGGAATAATAATTAAAGAATTTGGCAATGTTATAAATAAATGTTATAAATAAATGTTATAAAAGTTGTTCCATAAATGCAATGTGTGTGTGTAAATGAAGATACTATCCATGTGTCACCTAGTTGTATTGTTTCTACCGTGACCTATTAAAATCTCTAAAACTATATTCCTTTTTTTTCCCTGCTGATATCGAAATCGAAAAAACCATTAATTATTTTATTGAATTTATCGGCGTTGACATTTTGAAAAGAATATTCGGAGATGGTGGTAGACAGTCCAACCATCTAAATACCGGTTTGAATCTAAGCGTATCATATGGTGACAATGCAATGCGATCCTGTTATTTTAATTGTTTCATTAACAATTAAGTTCGTTCGTGCGTTTTTCTTACAAAACTTAAACTATCTACGTTTTATATATGTTTTGTTTTTTTAAATAAACCGGAAGATATTTTTTGTTGTTGTTCTTGGGTTCAGTGGGACTTCCCCTTTCCGTGAATTTATGGCCAATATGCTTAAGCAACCAAAACTACAGTTTAAGACACTCTCAAGTCTCAACTTGGCAATACGAGAATCGTTCTTTTTAAACAAAAAAAAAATTAACACACATGAACAATTTTCGTGTTTTATATGATTTAAGTGGTCTCTTACTCGATTTATATTCTTATAAATATCTTCATATATGTATATAGGTTAGATAAATATTTCTCAATTGTCGGAAAATCGATACCACGTGGCAGGTCCCTCCTCATCTAATGGTGGTGCATATAAGTTTTTGATATTTATTTGGTAGGTCGCATCTCGACCGTCCATATACTTCATTTTATCGATTGGATTCCTTTTCTTTTTAGTAACCCAATCGTTGACAGAATAATATATAGCCTCTACTTGTTAAGATTTTAGGTTCTTAACTGATTCGATAAGATAAATACAATAATATGATCGCGAGAAAAGGAAAAAAAAAACACAATAATGATTTGGAAAGTCTTTAACAAAAAAAAAATGTTTGGAAAGTCTACTAAGCTATATTTGACTGAGTGTCTGATGGATTAAGAAAGCCCATTAATCTCGCTTTAATGGGCCTTTTGGCCTAATAAGTATTTAATCTACGTCCATAGCCCAATTTCCTTCTTTTTTTTTCCCTTCAATTCATTATTTTGTTCTGCTTTTGTCGTCATGAACCGTAAACCCTAAACACAGTCAAATCTTCCATTATTCTCCTTCGATCAAAGGTATGATGAACACAGAATCTTTCTATCGCGTCTCTTCATTATTCACCTCAACTGGAATTTGTGCGTTCTAGTTTTATGTTGTAGTATGATAAAAGTTTGGTTATTTCATAGAAAAAGAAACATCTTTTGTTTGGTTCCGGATTCCTTTTAGTGTTAGAGTATCAGTGAGTTTGGTTGAGTCTTGAATTGAAGTTGGGTTTGGTCTTTTTTCTAGATTTATTGTGTCCTTTGGATTTACGTCAAGTGTTGCTGTCTGAAACTTAACAAACTTCAGTCTAATACAGATTACATGTTAGAACATTGGGGTTTGTGGTTGTCACTTCACTCACTGTTCTCTGCAGTTTTTTGTTGTTGTTGGTTTGACTTGATAGCTTCTTGCTCTATTTTTTAGGATTGTTAAATGGCAGACTCTAAAACATCTGGAGACAATGTATCCGAAGAAAACCCCGTGGAAGCTTCTCAGAAGCAACATGAAACACTTGATGAGATGCTTGGTCGGCACAGGTATTATAATCTCTTATTTCCGTGTAGAAGAATCAATTTTGGCCCCTTTGGATAATTGATGATGATTTTGATTGTAGGCAAGAGATAAAGCAACTTCAGAACAAGGAGACAGAGATGAAAAAGGCAGCTGCAAAAGGAAGCAAAGCTGAACAAAAAGCTAAGAAGAAGCAAGTCGAAGAAGATATATCCAAACTCTCCTCTAAGCTTAAGGAGAAACAGTTGAAAGAACTCGCCTCACAAGGTTATAGCAGCAGTAGCAGCAGCATTGCTAAGGATGAAACTAATGAGAAGAAAGGAGATATCGACACTTTAGTGAGAGCTATTGCTGGAGTCTCAGTCACTGCTCTGCAAGAACACTCAAAGCCCAGCAAGAGTGTGAAGAGGCGCGAGAAACGGGCCAAGGAAGAAGCAGAGAGAGAGCAGAGGATCAAAGAGGAGCAGAGCAAAGTGACAAGTGATCGTGTGGTTGAGAACCAAAAGCTCAGGAAGAAGCTTAAGCCGTTGGGATTAACGATTAGTGAGATCAAACCAGATGGGCATTGCCTTTACCGGGCTGTTGAGAATCAGCTTGCCAATCGCTCAGCCGGTGCATCTCCTTACACATACCAGAAGCTAAGAGAAATGGCTGCTTCATACATGAGAGAGAACAAAACCGATTTTCTCCCCTTTTTCTTGTCAGAGACCGAGCATGAGTCTGAGGGTGACTCCAACAGTGGATCTGCGGAAGAGCGGTTTGAGAAATACTGCAGAGAAGTCGAGTCAACCGCGGCTTGGGGAGGTCAATTGGAGCTTGGAGCGCTAACACATTGCTTGAGGAAACACATAATGGTGTTCTCAGGATCGTTTCCGGATGTTGAAATGGGCAAAGAGTACAAATCGGGCGATGACTCGAGCATCATGTTATCGTATCATCGGCATGCTTTTGGGCTGGGCGAGCATTATAACTCTGTTGTGCTCGTCCACAACAACACCGGATAATGGATAATGGTATTTCTCTCGAACTTTTAAGGATAAGTACTTTTTTTATCTAAAGATTCAACTTCCAAGATCTACTGAAAATCTTTTTCCTTTATTGGATTTGACAAAAACAATCTGTAACTTCAAATTTTCCATGTTACAAGGCGAAGTATGATTTGTTCTAAACAGTTCGAGGTTTTATCACAGAACACGAATACAGCAGTTAGTTTGAAAATGGCATGAAGAAACCTATTAATGACCTTTGGACAATTTTGCGAGCCAATTGGCAGAGAGTTCTAGAGATCTGAAAGGGAATAAAATGTACACAAGTTGTTCCTTCCCCGAATCTTGAGATTTGATAACCGGAAGAAGAAAAATCTGGAATCTATGCTTATATAACCCATAAGTTTTGCTAATTCAATCATGGTGAAAAAATGGACACATGGCCTTATCCCGAATCTGCCAAAGATTCTTCAGTTCTATAGATTTCCAAATCTGGTGTCAGAATCATGCTTTCCTTCTAAATTCTTCATAATTTCGTATTTCCTGAAACTTAAAAAAGTATAAAAGATACAATGAACATAAGTCAATGCAACAACAATGAAGGCTCTTAACAACAACGAAGACTCTCACATTTAGTAGATAAATCAAACTTGTGATTCAAACTTGAAAAATGGTTTTTGACAATAGTGTAAAAGCTAAAAGCAATAACTGTGTTTGATCACTTACTTGCTCTAAAGACTCCAGGTCACACTAGCAGAAAAGTATCTCAAAGACGATCTCCTTTTTCTTGCTTTCCGTTTCTTTTGAGCCTGAAACTTGTGGGGAATCTATTGTTGCTTGAAAAGATAGGCATCTAACTGGATAAACCATAATCCAATCTTCACCTCAGTGGATGCATCTAAAGCAAAAGATATTGCCAGAAAAAGCTAAATATATAGCATACATAATCACACTGTTGCATACCTCTCTGGATCATTACTAACCATATGGCAAGGATATTTCCGTAATTAGAAACAAAAAAAGACTTCATGAACTGTATATGCAACTTGGTTCTGATACCGAAACCAAAAGAATCTAAAGTTCATGCAGTTTTTAGAGAACTCGAAAGGGCACATCACTAGGGAGGGAAGTAAAGTAGTGACAAAGATCTGATTTATGCAATCTTACCATCCTCCACATATCTAGACTCTATAAATAGGATTACATTGTATATCATCAAAACAAAAACAAACATAGAGATCCTTGAGTTCGCTCTCACACAGTCAAACTAAGTCCTACATTTGCATCACATTCTCTATACATCCAATGGAAAGCATTAGAAGTTTAGTTGAAGACAAACCAGTGGTGGTTTTCAGCAAAAGCTCTTGCTGCATGAGCCACTCAATTCAAAAACTGATCTCAGGGTTTGGGGCCAAGATGACAGTCTACGAGCTAGATCAATTCTCTAGCGGTCAGGAGATCGAAAAGGCGTTGGTACAAATGGGGTGTAAGCCTAGTGTACCAGCTGTGTTCATAGGGCAACAGTTAATCGGAGGTGCTAACCAAGTAATGACTCTCCAAGTCAAGAACCAACTAGCTGCGTTGCTAAGAAGAGCCGGAGCCATATGGGTTTAAGAGGAAACAAGAGAGTCTAGTCCAAATGCATTCTAGGATGGAATAAGATGAGAAGAATGATATATATAGTTGTTTGCCCTTCTTTTTTTTCTTTTTTTCTTTCGGGTTTAGAGTTTCTACAATGCACGGTTATGTTTTGAACAAGTGCAAGTCTGTATTACACAAATCCTGGTGCTAAGATCAATCATGAACTTGTATTCTCAGTTACCATACTTGCAATATCAATCTATGTAAGCTAAAAGATGTATCAGCAATAAAAGAGAAAGATTTGCTTTTTTTTTTTTCATTGAGAGCTCTAACGATTGTTCAACAAAATGAAGAAGGCTTTATTGATCAGCCATGAAAAAAGAAGGAGAAAACAAAAGTAGAGATTTTACTCACTTCTTCACTTAAAAATATAATAATTTAAAACGCCATTTGTATGGTCTAGCTGAGAATGCTTTCGCCAATTATCCACAGCTCTAGACACTGCAGCTTTTGCCTCCCGAATCTCTTTTGCCGAGAACTTGTGTTCTATGATTCCCAAAGGTCCAGGTTGAAGAACATTGATCACTGTTTCAGCTTCTTTCTCAAGTTGCCTGTAGATTTGATAGAAGAAATTGAATACCTATATTCGTCAATTCTACGAGATAAACAGATACAAATTCAATAGTATCCTAGTATACAAGGAAGAGAAGAAAACAATGGAGGAACCTGAAGATTCCGGAGAAAGGTAAAGCTCTAGCGATCCTGTAAATAGACATCGTCGCCGGAAGAAGATGAAATTGATTTCAGATCCTTATTAGATTTTCAATTGAACAAAAACAATTTATGTATTGAGATTCGAGACCAAGTTTTGACTTCATTTAAGTTGGGCCATGAAATCGAGAGTGTAAATTACTATGGGCTTAACGGCCCAATAACTAAAGTGGGTTTCTACGACGAGGATAGTTTTGTCCTCAGAGCCAAACACGTCTCATCATCTAAAGTCTTCTTCTTCCTTATCCGTCAACTCCCGCGCCACTCGTCTTCGACCTCTCTTAGACAAACTGTGAATAGCTCGATGACGACGAGTCCAGCGGCTCGAGCCTTCCTGCATCTTCACTCTTTACCATTCACTTTACGTTCGAGGCAGTCACCAGCTGGAGTATGTTTAGCCTTGTGGCCGCCTTCTCCTTGTCGCAGGACTCGACGACTCGTCTGTATGGCCGTAAGTAATTCTATTCCCAGTGAAATTTTCGAAAATTGTAGATTTTTCATACATTTTTCCGATGATTATTTCTGTTAAAAAATTTAGGAACCTTACCTCGTGAGGAAAATGGAGTCTGTTGAGAAGACATGGAAGGAGTTATCGGTATGTTCTTCTAGTTTTACCATTAGTTGGTTTCTTCTTCTTCTTATTCTTCTTTTTCTCAATCTTAAGATTTTATGATTACTTATAGGTAAAACTAGCTGACCCAGATGTAGTTTCAAATCCTTCTGAATACCAAAAACTGGCACAGTCCATGTCAGAGCTTGACGAGGTATTTCACATTCTTTGTGTTCTAAAGTTTGCAACTTTTTATTGGGTTTCTTAATATTGACTGCATTCGTAGGTTGTATTAGTCTTCAGGAGATTCAAGGATTGTGAGAAGCAGTTACTAGAAAGCAAAGGTCCCTTCAAGTCTCTTCCTTTCTTTACCTTTGCTTTGATTTTGTTCCTCGGAAGCTGGTTTTGATTGATTTATTGCTTCAGTTTTGGCGAAAGAGGCTGGAGATGATGAAGATATGGCTGAAATGATAGGAAGTGAAATCAACTCGCTCTCCAAAGAAATTGAGGAGCTTGAAAAGCAACTTAAGGTTTAGACCCTTTTCCTTCAGCATGTAACTGGGCTATGCCCTTAGTCTTGGTTCCATATCTGAGTTATTTCTTTGGCAGCTGAACGTCGAATGTTGCTGATTTGAATTATTTGATTCGGATCCTCAAGTTGTAACACTGTGTTTGCTTGTGTCAGGTTCTACTTCTTCCTTCTGATCCTCTTGATGCCAGAAACATATTGCTCGAAGGTAACTGACTAACTTTATGCTGGCAAGTAGTATCATTTGTCTACACTAGCATCTTTTGCTGGAAAATGTTAAGTTTTCACTTCGCTGAAAATCTGCCTTTTACTTGGATTTCCCTTCATTGTTAAACTTATCTACTTCTGGACAAGTCTGAAATTTTAGCTCCTTCTACAGTTAGAGCAGGAACTGGTGGCGATGAAGCTGCAATTTGGACTGGTGACCTTGTAGGTACATGCTTTCCTTTATTTCTTATGCTCCTCTATCTGATTCTTATGTCTTCTGTTCGGCAATGCTTGAATTTATAAAAATGAAACGCAATCTGATGATGATTCAAGTGAAGAAAATGCAGTAACTGAAAACTTCATATCCTACAGTGAATCACTCTGCTTTGCATTATTCTTTTGCTTGCAGGTGCGAATGTATCAGAGGTACAGCGAGTGCAGCTCTTGGAAGTTTTCTCTAGTTTCATGCTCAGAGGTAAGATGGTCTGTTCTTTTGGCATTTTAATTAGTGTGTAATGAGTATTGCAGTAGAGCATAACAACTTAGAGACATGTTGCCCACACATATAGCTTCTAATCTTCCTACGTTGATAAGGCTGAACATGGAGGTTACAAGACGTGTGTGATGGAGATTAAAGGAAAGCGTGTCTATAGCAAGCTCAAATACGAATCTGGTGTTCATCGAGTTCAGCGTGTTCCTCAAACAGAAACACAGGGCCGTGTACACACTTCTACAGCAACTGTAGCAATCATGCCAGAGGTAAACTAGATTTCACATATTGCATTTTTCGAAATGCTGACTGAAACTTGGTAACCAGTCCAAAACTGTCACCCCTGCTTTGTTTCTGTTGGTGTTATAGGCTGATGAAGTGGAAGTAGTGATTGACCCAAAGGACATTGAACTTACAACCGCAAGATCTGGCGGCGCTGGAGGTCAGGCTAAAGAAAATTCACTTTCTGCTTCTCTCACATTTCACTTGCTAATGATACTGAAAAGAGGTCTTGCTGCAGGGCAAAATGTGAACAAGGTGGAGACGGCTATAGATCTAGTCCACAAACCATCAGGTATACGCATTTTCTGTACGGAAGAAAGGACTCAGCTTAGGAACAAGGCTCGTGCTTTCCAGCTTCTGCGAGCAAAACTGTAAGCAACATGCACGGAACAAACTCTATCTGCTCGTCTTCTTCTTCTTCTTCCTCTATCAAGTCCCACCTTAGTATTTTCTTGTTGATACATTGAGATATTTGATATTATAGGTATGAAATAAAAGTAAGGGAACAACAGGAGAAGATAAGGAATGAAAGGAAATCTCAGGTCCGCTTCATATTACAATTTCTTCTATTCCCATAATCTTTTTAAACTCATTATCTTATTATGCTCTTTGTCGATTCTTGCGGAAACAGGTTGGGACTGGAGCTCGTTCAGAAAAGATAAGAACATACAATTATAAGGTAATACACTAAATTCAGAGCCCTAGTTAAAAAAAAAACATGATGATTTCTGTAATGCTTATGATTTCTGAAAATAACAGGATAGTAGAGTGACTGATCATAGGCTAAAGATGAACTTTCCGCTTACATCATTTCTTGATGGTGCCTTAGAGGATGCAGTGCAGGTCCTAAACCCTTAACCTTAACTTTTTATACGTTTTTATTAGTTTACTGTGATTCTTAAAAAATGTTTGTATAATTCTTATCGCAGGGTTGTGCTGCTTTGGAGCAAAAGGAACTCATGGAAGAACTCTCTGAGTCCGTAGGTGCTTCTTCTGCTACTTATGGATAAATTCTCAAAACCATACTCTAATGAAAACTTTGTACACACATCATAATTAGAAAATCGTTATATATTTCTATATCTAAGCATCTGAATGATACCTGAAAAAACTAAGCTCTTTGTTTAACCGCGTGCAACAAATAGTTCTGAAAATGTCGTAAGAGACTGTTGAAGAGGCACAAAAATCCATAAAGATCATAAGCATTAGGGTCATTAAAACTAAAAATTTGACATGAGAAACATTATGATTTTGACAACATCAATCAATAACAGATAACAAAGTAGTAAAATGTCACAATTTACAGAAAACAAAAGAGCAAAAAAATATAGCTTTTCTGTCAAGGGGATAGCAGGGGAGAAGAAACTTGCTGAAATTTCACAACAAACTTCTCCATGAACACACATTCTTTAATCTTAAAGATCTGGAAATAGTTCAAATCTTCTTTCTTCACAAACCCTTTAGACAGAAGCTCAGAGATCCCAATGTTCCTTGGTTTGATTCTCTTCTCCAAGCTCAGACCCAAAACAAAAGATTGCATTGCAATGGCACGGGGCTGGAGACCCACATTGTTTACGAGGTAATCCATGGTTCCCATTATCTTCTCATCCGATATTTTCACACAGTTTGGGAATCTCATGAATGCTGCCACACAATCTTCTTTGGACCAACCAAATTGTTGGTACAGCCCAAACTTGTGTTCCACACTGGATTCACTAACATGAAAGAAAACTAGCATAGCATGAATGAAATACATCTTTTTCGGATCAAAACCAAAGTTGCGAACTCTAGTTAGGACCTCGTTGAACTTTGTTTCGGAGCAGAAGAACACGAGTGGACCATTTTGGACCAGTCTTTTGATGCTCTGGTCCCGGACTCCAATATCTCGACAAAGGGATAGCCGCGGAGCCAAGTACTTTGCAGTGTCCAATGTGAAAATCCAATATCCACGTCTCAGACACTTGAGGACATTTTCTTGCTCGCCGAGTATGCTCTTGAGGGAATCATAGCAAGGGATCAGCCTTTTGTTCAAGCTAAGGGACAACGTTGTGGGACAATTTGAGATCAGTTTCGCCGTATCAGAGCTTGATAACCCGATAGAACGGAAAAACATAAGCTTGGGTAATAGTATATCCTCTGGATTCACTATCAGAATACTAGGGAATGAGTTGATGACCCTGATGATCTGCTCATTTGTGAAGCCACTGTTCTTGAGCAATGAGAGCACAGAGTCTGGTCTTTGGGAAGATGAAAACTTTACAAATCTGGACTTTGACTTAGCTGATTCCAAGGACAACCCACATGAATTCACGAGGTATGATACAGTAAACGATTTTAGAGATTGTCTCTTCGCTTTGGCAATCTCTGTCGTCCTTTCTGATACTGAACACAATGTTCTACTCCGCACAAACCCTAGCTTATGACTGAGAAATTGCGAAATCGACGAAGCTTCTCCTGAATTAATCGGACGCGAAGATCTCAGAAAAACCCGTCGCCAGTATAACAAGTTTGACATTATACATAAACCCTAAACCTCTCTTCCAAATCTCAATAAACTCGAACGTGATAGCAACACTAAACTCGCCAGGAGATTGGGATACACCAAATCACGGCCAAAAGCAATGAAAAATCCTCGAGATATCCTAAAAGTTAGATCCCTTTCTCGCCCTAGTGTATTGGTTCTCTAAACAATGAGAATAAAAGACTCACCGAGATATTTGCAGCCACAGCTTCCGTCAAGCCACCATTGATCTTCAAATACAGAATCTAAGGCTCTCCTTGCTGGCGTTCGCAAGCCGTGGCCTCGCGCGGAGTTAAGAATCTCCTTGCTGGTTTAAGTAAGCATAGGCCGTTGGGAGGAGGAAGATGCAAAATGAAATTGACTCTACTCTGAACTCTGAAGACGAGACTAACGACGTCGTTTCATTTTAAAACTGTTCCAAATTACTCAGAAAGCCACTACTTCCGAATTAAAGCACTAATAGCCAAACTTCTATAGTTTACCAATTTGATCCCTTTTTTTTGTCAAACACCAATTTGACCCTTTCAAAATAGTGCTTTTCAAATTGACTAATGAATACGTTAGATATGTTATCTAATCACTGTGGATAATGCACATAATATTCTCTTTTTCTTCTTCCTTTACCCACGCTACACTCAAATAAACAGTTAGAAAAACTTGTTTTTTTTATAAACAGTTAGGTGAGTAATATATATTTTTTCCTTTTGGGGGAAAAGATAAAAATTTATTAAATTGGAAAAAATAAACAGTTAAAAAACCATGTGTGTAAGTAGTGAAGTTGGTGAACAATAAAAAGATGTGTACGTGTTCAAGAGCGTGAGAGCACGCTTTTAACGTGTTTTGACGCCGAAGGTTAGATATCTTTGACTTTGATATAAGAGATTTGTTCGCTGTGAGGACGAAACTACCCATTTTCCGAGGAAACTAGTTACCATTATCCAAACTAATGAGGGGGGTAATTTCGTCAACTAATGTTATCAAGCTTGAGTAATCGACTTGTTAAATTACTTTTACTATTTTTACAGACAGTAGAAAGATTAAATGCTTGTGGAAACGTACGTAAGTAAATACGGAAAACAAATTATTGTCGTGAAGCCAAAAATGCTTTATACAGTTATCATATTTACAAAATAGTCATACTAATATTTTTTTACTTCTATGTAAACGCATTGAAACGATCTCATTATGCGGAATAATATGTCGTTCCTAGTTCCTATAGCACGTGACATTTTCAAGTCGACCCAAGCTTCACCGCAGAGACATGCAACCATTTTCTTACGCGTCGATGGATACATCATTCGTATTCAACCTGTTTTGTAGATAGTAATTTTGTCTCTTTACGTTTATTTTTTTTTGTTGGCAACGGTTTCTTTACGTTTAATTTATGTCACCATTTTCTCTTAATTATTAGATATATACTGACTGAACTATGACTATTCATAATTCCATACTTGAATCAATAAAATGAAGCTAGATAGCAGCTATCTTTTAAAGAGTTAGCGTTTGTTGAATTGGTTTGTCAAATATAGATATGGATCGAAATCCTGATCAGTTCTATAGGAGCCTTGCGATAAAGTCATCTCCCATATCATCATCATCTGGAAACCGCTCACGACTTAAACGTGAAAGGATTCTTGAAAAATATCATATCGATATTCTATACAATTTTAAAAATGTTTTTCGAAGGCACATACGTTTTTATTATCTAGTGACTAGTAGCCGATTCTTTAGAGAACAAAAAAAAAAGAAATTAAAAGCAATCATTATTGTATTAGATATGGATATGAAAAAAATTTTATACCCAACAAATTAATATTTAGTAGCCAAAACATAAAATTCATCTTAATTACATTTATAAAGTATAATTTCATGTAAAAGTTAAGCTAAACATTATTTTAACAGAATGGATAATTCATTTGGTCGAACTAAACAAAAATTGTTGGAAAAAGGAATTTATGTTTCCAAATTAGGATTATGGGTCTATATAACCTTTTAAGTTAATGATATTCACTTTAATAATCAAACATATACTTTGATAGAAACTGATTTATACAAAATCTATTATAAAATTTTAAGATTAAAACAACAAAATTTAAGGACTATACATATGATTAGACATGAAATTTATCAATTTTCTTGTGCATGCAACTTATTTTCTATAAATAATGTTTTCCAAAAAGAGAAATAATTGTGTGTGTATATGTATATATATATATGTGCTGACATTTTTTCTACAAAATTTATATACATTTTTGTTTTTTGGTTGTAATAAGTGTAGTTTGGCACAAGTTTTATATTTTGAACACCCTGTAATAATGTGGAGATAAATAAAGCTATACCACATAAATGCATAGTAAATGGAATTATAAGATGTAAAGAGGATGTGGGTACGTTTACATTTACTTTATAAAATTTTGTGACATAATTATAATTATACGCTATACATAAATACAGGATTCCGTGCTTATTTTCGTTTCATAATCTTTGAGTTTCTGAGTTCTTGTTTTTTTCAGCAGTAAGATAATAAATTAGTAAATTAACACCCTTAAATCACCATCATATAGGCTTTAAAAAGAAGAAGAAAAATCACCATCATATAACTTGCTGTCTGGAAACAATCTTTGTGCCTGAATTGGTTAGAAATATCATTAATTTCACATTTTTAAAATTACAATTAGTAAGAAAAAAAGACATGTGTCGAATAAGAAATTTATTTATTTTGTTCCTTAATGTTTTTTTTTTTAAAATCTTTTTACATTGCATTTATCTTTTTCCTTACAAGTAGAGAATGTAAAAATGAAAATAAACAAAATAAAACAAAAAAAAAAGGAAGAAAAAAAAAGACAGCGGCTGCCCTATACCAAAACCCGGGAGATTCTTACGTTTTTTCCTTTTTCTTGTGTTGGTGCTAAATTGATTTGTCCAGGGAAAGAGATCGAAACCCATTTTTGATCCTTCGAGGTGAAACGGAAAACTCAATTCTGCTTTCATTCGATCGGATTGTTTTCTTCAATTGAATTCGCCGATACTACGGAATTGTTAAAACAAACAATTCTATTCTGTCTGTTGTATTCCTGATCGGATTTGTAAATTGATCAAGCTAATGCTAATCCTTAGGTTGATTTGTGTGGGGCTTTACTATTTCGTAGATCTGTAGATAAGAGTTTTGGGTTACGGTATGGTTTTAGGGAGGAGGATTTGGGGAGCTTGATTTTGGGGGTTTGGGGATTGAAATGTTAAAGAGGGGCTAGGGTTAAGAGACTAGGGTTTGGTGTGGTGAAGATACAAGGAATAGAAATGGAAGAGTCTGAACTTGAAGAAGGAGAAGCTTGCTCCTACAATATTACTAACGATTACAGTGGAGGCATAGACCCTGATAACGATCTCTCTTACATTGTGAGAATCTTCTTCTCAGCTAATCTAGGAGACTAGGACTAGTGTCTTTTTCTTATGAATTGTTCAAATGTTAATGTTGCAGTGTTGTGTTACATAGTTACTTTGAAATTTGAATGCATTAGTTTGGTAGGGATATTTATTTGTGGAACTTTAGGGATGTGTATGCAGTTCATATGGTATGTTTTTTTAAATGTTATTTGAATTTTCTGTTTGGTAATTTCATTATGATTCAAATGTAACAAAACTCCGCGTTTAATTGCACGCAGAACGGTTTCGTAGATTGATCAAGTTGTTAAACTATTGAAAGCTTACCTACCTTCCATTTGGAAAATATTTAGTTTGCGAGCACCGCGTGTATAGTTTTTATTCAAAGGAACTTTTTTTGTAAAGCATGTATGAATAAGTTTCAATTCATCGGTTACAGTTTTACTATACAAGTGTTCATAAAGATTTTTAAATGCTTTCTTGATTCGCTTCGGTAGTATCGAAACAGAAGTTTTGTAAAAGCATCCACATCTAAGAGTCTAGAATTTGTTTATGTGGTTGACCTCTATATTTTCTATTGTTTGTTTTGAAGGATGAGAAGCTTCAACACATCCTTGGACACTTTCAAAAAGACTTCGAGGGCGGTGTTTCAGCTGAGAATCTTGGTATGTTGATGTATGGCAGCAACTGTTCTTCTTGGTTGGTCTACAAAGTGTGAAACTAGTCCTTTGAATTTGATTACAGGGGCGAAATATGGTGGCTATGGCTCTTTCTTACCAACTTATCAGCGTTCCCCTGTATGGTCTTACCCGAAGACACCAGCAAAACCTCAGAGTTCTACAGGGACTAGATCTCCGAACAACGTACTAGGAGAGGTATATGTTTCTCTTTGTCTGCTGTTTGCTCTTTGTCTGCTGTTTGCTCTTTGTAAATGCTGTAATGTTTAATCTCTTACCTTTTTTTTTTTTAATTCTCCCAGTCCCAGAGTGGCAATGCAGCTTCGTCAGGTGTTCCTAAGAAGGTAAAATCTGGGCTTGCTTCCTCTGGAAACCCCAAAAAAACAATGAAATCCAAGAAACCCAATTCCAGTTCCAGACGGGAATCTGCAATCAAGAAACCTGGTGTCTTCAGCAAACAGAACTCTCTGAAGCTTCGGATAAAGATGGTGCCAGATAATTTATCTACCGAAAAGAATGCTGCTGCGATATACAGTGGCCTCGGACTTGATGTGTCGCCTTCTTTGTCATTAGATAATAATAGTCTTTCAGGTAGTGAAGGGATGAATGGGGAACCTCAAGGTTATTCTCCAATGGAGTCACCCTCAAGTATTATTAATGTGAGAGTTTCCTTTGTTTTGTTTTGCAATACTGAAACAGTCTCCTTTGTTTCAAGATGCTTATCGTGTTATTATATTCTTATATGCAGGTAATGACTTCCCTTCCTGGGGATCATTGTCAGTTGCTATCTCCTCTCTCTGATGATCTGATTCGATTCATCGAAAGGGAAAAACCGGAAAAGGGATATAAGTATACATCTCCGTCCAGGATCTTCACTGAGAGTTCTTCTGCTTTGGCGAACGGTGTGGAACCTCAGAAGGCTGGAGAAAAACCGTCAGTAGAGAATAAAAAAAAGGTAGTGGAGAGGAACAGCTTTTCTGCGGAGACAAATGTCCGCAGTAAGAAGAGCCTATTTGATAGAACAGATACCACTGTCAAGGAGCCAATGGAAACAAACACATTACATTCTACTGCTGCGGAGAAAGAAACAGCCAGTAGTAAATTATTTGATGCATCCAAAGAAAACTACAATGGCACTGTTAGGGGCGAAATAGTGGGTGATACCGAGAGAAAATTGTGGGGTCTAACTCGTCATAAAGATCTTGGGCCGCATCTTGAGAATCCAAAGACTAATTCTGCTGGAAGTGTTCGGGAAGATAAAAAGACAAGATTTGGTGATGATGATGCTTCAGGATCTTCGAGGAAACTTAGCAAATACAAAGGAAGCAAAGCTTCTGATTCGGTTAAAAAGGAATCGAAGGTGAAAAGTGGTCATAAGGTGGAGCCAGAACATCTTTTGAGAAAGCAGAAGTCTGATCAGATAGAACAGGAGCCACAGTCTTCATCGAAGTTTAAGGAACAGCAAAGCTCTGTTGTTTTTGAGACTAAGATGAATGGTCAAGCTGAGAAGAAGGAAGTTGTGGCCTTGAAACCACAAAATGAAGGCAAAAAAGCTGAGGACACTTACAAAGACTTTTTTGGAGACATAGGGGACTCTGAAGACGAAGAGGAACAGAATTGTTCGTTGGAAGTAAAAAAAGATTTGCGGATATTGGAAAAGGGACTTCCGGCTTTAGAAGAAATGCCTGAAAAGTCGAGCTACCCGCTAGCAGAATCTCATAATGTTGGTCCTGAACCCATATTGAGAAAACTTGGTTCTGATGCTTCTCTTCCGAAAGCAAATCCAGTGATCATACAAGAACATTGGGTTGCTTGTGACAAGTGTGGAAAGTGGCGGCTTCTTCCTTTTGGCGTCTTCCCAGAAGACCTTCCTGAGAAATGGATGTGCGCTATGCTTAATTGGCTGTGAGTTTTTTCTTAATTATCTGTTATTGGTCCTATTATTTTGTCAGTGTGATGTATTTGGTGGTTGGCATTATGTGTGTTTGATTCTCTCTGTTGTTGGTCCTATCTATTTCGGCATGATGAATTAAGTGAAATTAAGTCTCTTTGTGATGATGTGTGATTGTGTGTTTTAGGCCTGGAGTGAACTATTGCAATGTTCCTGAAGATGAAACAACGAAAGCTCTGTATGCAATGTATCAGATCCCTGTCCCTGAGAGCCAAGCTCCAATGCAGAGTAATCCCAGTGGCCATAAGCCTCAGTTTAACCAGGGAGATGACAACACGAAAAAGAAGAAAAAGGGATTTAAAAAGATAGACAATGGAATGGATAAAGAAGGTTCTCGAACTGCAGAAACTAACAAGAAGACCATCCAAACATCGGCAAGAAATGGAAGCATTCACAATTCACATGGACTTAGTGACTTGGCTGAGGATGAGAGGCAAATACATAAACAGAAAGAGAAAGGAAAGGCAGTGGATCATCTCTCTGAGAAGTCGAAGAGTTTGAAGGTAAATAACAAAAGGAATGCAGATCTAGAGAGTTCTATGCTGGCGAAGAAAATGAAGATTGAAAGTTTCCTGTTTCCTGATGAATCTGAACATGGAAATGAACGTCCTACCTCTAGTAGTGGTGTCCGTGTCACGTCAGCAGATATAAAGCCCAATCCTCGAGTCTCCTCCAAAATGCCAAAAGAGGAAGGGGGAGCTTCAGACACGGGAAATAGCAATAGCACAGGGGGGATTAAGAAGAGGAAACTGAGAGAAAACCATGGTTCTCGGGTGCACAGTGAGAATGATGATCATGAACGAAAGAAAGCTCGAGTTCTGAGTGAAGAAAAGGAGCCTAGTTATTCTCAAGGCAATGGGAAGTCAGAAAAGAAAAATAGAAGTCATTCGAAAAGAGAGTATGGGCATGTTCAAAACTCAATCGCGGCCACCTCAAGTTCTTCTAAGATTTCTGATTCTCATAAACCCAGAAACAGCTCCCACGAAGCTAAATGTTCGCCTGTTGAGTCGGTGTCTTCCTCACCTATGAGGATTTCCAACCCAGAGAAAAGTATAGCTGCGAGAAAGAAGAAAGAAGAATCTTATGATGCTAATGTCTTTACATCAGGTAGTTTGAGAAGATTCTCAGATGGTGAAGGTGAAGATGATGGTGGGAGTGATAGATCGCAAACGCGGATGAAGGGCAAACATGGATCCCATGAGTCTTCTGTACTTGATGTTTGGGATGATAAAGGCTCCTTGAAAGCCAAAGACCGTGCTGGACCATCTCTCGATGCCAATTTTGAGAATGGTGGCCACAAGGATTTACCGCGAAAACTGGATTATATTCTTGGTGAAGGAAAACAGTCTAGCGATCATCATCGACGTAGCAATGATTCTTTGGCGAAGAAGTCAGGAAAAGGTTCATCTTCTCGGTCCAAAGACAAGAGGGAAAGCGTTAGGTCTGATTCACAGGATGGTCCAAGACATATTGAAAAGAAAATATATGATGGTAGTCCTGACAGTAGAGTGGATATGGCCGTGAGACCAAACATTCCAAAACCTTATGACTTTGAAAAAGTATCAGAAAGGAGTAATAGAGCAGATTTAGCTTCTCCATCACGGCCACCATCTAGAGGTGTCCAAGGGGAATCGTCTATGCTTTCTGCTCGTAAGAAAGTCGATAAATGCGGCACATCAGCTGGGAATAATAATATTCAAGCCGATGATGTGACAAAGGCAACAGCCCAAATAAGAAGGAAAAGTGAGCCTTCTCCAAGTCCCCTGCGAAAGGAAGTAACATCTGCGCAGACTGCCCATAATATTTTAAAAGAAGCTACAGACTTGAAACATACAGCTGACCGTCTCAAGGTTTTTCTCATAATTCAGTAGCTGTGTAATCTTTCTTTCCATTTTCTATTCTCTTCTAATGGCCTTACTTTGTTGTTGCTGCAGAATTCTGTATCAAACCTTGAGCATATTGAGCTTTACTTCCAGGCTTGCCTCAAGTTTCTTCACGGTGCTTTTATCTTAGAGATGAGCAGCAACGAAAGTGCTAGGCAAGGAGAGACAATGGTCCAATCTATGACGATTTATACTAGCACAGCGAATCTTTGCGGGTAATTTAGATTTGTGAGGAAAAAGGAAAAACTTTGTTCATTCCTTCTTTCCCATTTGTAAGCACTGAAACCTTTTCTTCGTGATAGATTTTGTGCCCATGAGTATGAGAAGTCTAAAGATATGGGAGCTGCTTCTCTGGCTTACAAATGCATGGAGGCCGCATATATGAGAGTGGTTAATTCCTCTTACACCAGTGCTAATAGATATCGAAATGAATTGCAGACTTCTCTACAAATGGTTCCTCCAGGTAAGCTAGTCGGTGATAGCTAAATTCCTTATTGGCCATGTGTTGATGTTCTTTAGCGTTGTAATACTCTTGTCATTGCCTTTTAGGTGAGTCTCCTTCTTCTTCTGCCTCGGATGTTGATAACGTGAACCATCCAGCAGCAGTAGACAGAGTTGGTACCTCAAGAGGCATCAGTTCTCCTTTAGTTGCTGGGAACCACGTGATTTCTGCGCAAAACCGCTCTAATATTTTACGTCTGCTTCAATTTGTAAGTGTATTAATGCCTCTTACAAGTTTACTTCCCACAGCTATGCTTAGATATTGAGTTCGTTAACTGAATGGAAGAGGAAGTGATACAGTTAACATGGAAATTATTAAACCTAGTCCAGTGTGTTTAATCTCAGCTACTCTCTACTGTTTGTAGGCTCAGGACGTAAATCTGGCAATGGATGCGTCGAGGAAATCACGTGTTGCATTGGCAGCTTGTACTGAAAATTTGGGGGAGGCCCAACAACAAGGAGAGGGTATTCTATCCATTAAAAGCGCCCTTGATTATAATTTCCAAGACATGGAGGGATTGCTACGTTTAGTGAAGCTTGCAATGAAGGCCAATAACCGGTGAAAGACAAAAATAAATGAAGCCATCGTATTTGCAAGAACTGAGAAGAAGAGGCATAGTTGTGAATTGTGATGGTAAAAAGATCCACTTGTTGCCTTGCCGCTCGGGGTCCATTTCCGTTCACAAACAGCATTTCAGGATTTTCTTTGGATCCGCTAATCATTTGTACAATCCAAGAATAGTTTAGTTTACAGAGTCTGCTTTGAAGAGGTTTCTGGGTACCTTGGCATTTGACTTCTTCAGATGCTCCTCTTATTCTACCAAGGAACAATTCACAAAAGGCAACATATGAAGCTTTTTCCTCATCTAATTATCCAAGAATCATGTATGAATTATACAGAGCAACCAAGATGTCACTTCTGGTACTGGATTTTCTTTTTCTCGATCCCATGACAGTGAAAGATAGTTCTCCCAGCCTCAGGTCAGTCACTGATACATCAATTACGATTTTGTTTTGGTTCAACAAGCTCTTCTTTTGTCTATACTAACCTAATTTGAATGTGTTTCTGCAGATTTTTAAACTGTTCTCATTCTAAATAAGCCATTTAGGGCATTACAAAGAAAGGATATATTAAGATTACAAGAGTTTGGAGTTATATAGTAGCTTTTCCTGTAGTGGTGATAGGCTTTCTAAGTTTTAAGAGGTAAGAAAGATTTGCATCTATTCTTATGAAATTTTTTAGTATCTTATATTTACTCAAAACACAATTCTGATGTCCTTTTGTTGCTTTTTCTCTTGGCAGTGTTATCTTTTTTTCCTTTGTAGATATCAAGTATAAGTTACAAATAGAGTTTCGCCGTCTTGCTCTGCCGGAGCTTTCTCGGTCTCTGGTCAACTTCCCGATCTGAGTTTCAGGTGCAGTTTTCCGGCAAAGTTTTGAAACAGGCTTTGGTTCTTGTAGCTAAAACAATACGTCTGTTTTTGGGTGAAAATTCTCGACCGAATGTATATGTATTTATGCCTCCTCTAGTTTCAAAGGGCTTAATGTATATTATACATTGTTCATCAAAGATGATGGATACAGTATTAATCATAATACTAAAAAACAAGTATAAGTGAGAATTTTTCTGTCCTCTCATCGTACACTATAGCTAGAGCTATTTTCTTTTTTTTCCTTCGCAACCTCCAAAACATTCAGCATCGTGAGTATTAGATCCAACACAAACATTAATGCAACTGTATCACCAATATTCTCTGCAAGAGCAAGAGCCGTCTCTAAAATGGTGAAATCTAATACAATCTCTCACAACAATATCTCTACCAAAAAGCTTCGAGATCATCTTCATCACAAGATGACAATCTCCACAGATTCTGAGGTTCTTGATGATCCTCACCGGAGTTCCAGGCCTCGTCTTCATTAAACAGTATGCGATCGCCAGTTTCTCACTGTGATAAGACAAAGCCATCTCTTTACCTTCCTCGTCAAGATCAAGTAAAACCTCCTTAGTGGCCGAAACATATCCGGCTTCTCTCAGCCTCTGCATTATCTCAGCAAGCATAGCGTAGATCCTTTCACTCTCTTGTTGAGACTCGTCTCCTACAATAAACTCATGAATCACTCCATCTACTTCAACAGAGCTGCATCCCGGAACTTTCTTAGTGCCCTTTACCTGTAGAGAGAATCTGTAGATAGTTCAGAAACTGAGTAACTGTTTTTTAGCTAAGAGTTAAAAGAGGAAGGTAGTCTTGTATTGCCTCCATTTCGTGTCTAATACGCTTAACTTCTATCCACCTCCCTGTTTTGGAATAGACATTAGAGAGAAGCACGTAGGCTCCACTGTTCATAGGTTCTAGCTCGATGAGTCGCTTGAGGGCAGCTTCACATGTCTTAATATCCCCAAGCATTCTCGATCCGCTTAAGAGAGATCCCCAAATGAGTACATCAGGCTCCATAGGCAAAGACGCTATAAAGCTCTGTGCTTCTTCGATTAAACCAGCTCGTCCGTAGAGATCAACCATACATCCATAATGCTGGATTGATGGAGTGATACCAAATTTCTCAATCATCATATTAAAGTAAGATTTTCCTTCGTTTATCAGACCTCGATGTACACAAGCACCAAGAATACCAACGAATGTCACTGAGTTTGGGTTTATGTTGTCACTCATCGTCATCTCAGAGAACAATTCGAAGCACTCTTCTGAGAGACCGTACATTGCTAAGCAACATATCATAGCACTGTAGGCTTTGACGTCTTTCTTGAATCCCAAGGCATTGAAAACTCGTATTGCTCTCTCGAGGCTCCCACATTTGGCGTACATATCAATGAGAGCTGTGCCTAAGACAATGTCAATCTCCACTTGATATTTATCGATGTAAGCGTGAACCCATTTGCCTTGCTCGAGCGCACCTAATCGTCCACAAGCCGAGAGCAGAGTCGACATTGTAAACTCGTTTGGTCTGACAAAAGCTCCGTTTGGTTTAGGTAATTGCATCTCTTGGAACAAATCAAGCGCTTCTTTGTATTTCCCACACATAACGTACCCGTTTATCAAGCAGCTCCACGAAACCACGTTTCTTAGAGGCATTTCGTCGAACAGTTTCCGCGCATCATCGATCAACCCGGCTTTAGCATAGGCGTTAACCACCGAGTTCCACGCCGTAAATCCCTTGAGACCGACTCATCGAAAACTCGCTGAGCTGAGCTCAAGTCGCCACAAGAAGAATACATATTGAGCAGAGAAGTTCGGACAAAGGGGTCTTTGTCAAGTCCAAGAGAAGAATCTGAGCATGAGTTCGTCGTCCAAGAGGAAGATGAATTGGATTGTCAAAAGAAGGGAGAAGAAACGGAAAAGTGTGAAAATCGGGTCTGACGCGATGGTGGCGCATACGGAGGTAGACTGAGATCGGCGAATGTCGTCGAGGCGGCGAAACATTGGCACGAATGATGATGTTCCATACGAAAGATTCAAGCTTTAGATGACGAATTTGAAATACCGGATTTGTATAAGATATTGCCTTACTCATTTCTATCTAACTAGTTGTCGAAATTTGATTATGCATATTAATACGGTTCTTAACAAAACCGAATTAAACCGGTATTTTAATTTCAATGATATCAATTTACGGGAGCACGAGGTTTTTTTTTTTTTTGGTTTGCTTGCAGAGAGGAGACTAGATATGGAAGAAGAGTTGCTTTCCGCCGTGCCGTGCTCTTCCCTCGCCGTTGAATCAGCTATCCGCGTCGCGACGGTAATTACTTGTATTCATTTCGAGTCATGCTTGTGAATATATACATGTCTGACATATTCGGAATTTGTTCGAGCTCAGGCCGGTGGATTGTACGGGTTTTGCATCGGACCTCGTGATGCTCGTAAAATAGGTATTGGAAATAGCTCTCTTCATCTATTTCGATTTTAAGATTTTACTTTTGGTTCATTCATCTGTTTATTTGCTTCGCCAGGTTTAAGCGGCGTATCTCAGGCTTCCTATGTGGTAAACAAATTTCTCTTGCTTTATTTTTTTTTTTTTGTTCCGGTTGCTGAGCAATTTAGTACTCAGATTAATGTAGCTTGGATTCTGATTTTTGTAGGCGAAATCTATTGGCAGATTCGGATTGCAATGCGGTAATTTGCTTCTTTTGTTGATTAATCCTATGTGACAATGGAATTTGGCTAGAAAACTGTAATTTTTGGGCTTAGATACTATTTTTGTCACTAGAATGCTGCATATGCTTCTTGTTTTTGAAGATCATGTGATGTAATGCAAATATCTTAGTCCTAAGATTTTGTATTAGTTGCTTGAATTGCTTCTCAGATTCACCTGGTGGTTGTAAATTCTTGGATTAGTGATTGCTTCTCAATTTTAGATTTGGTATATGATGCATCAATAATCTCCTGTTTTCGTTTCAGGTCTTGTAAGTGGTGTTTTTACTTTGACCCACTGTGGGCTTCAAAGATATCGAGGCAAGAATGATTGGGTGAATGCTTTGGTAGGAGGAGCTGTGGCTGGAGCAGCTGTTGCCATTGGAACAAGAAACTGGACCCATGTTGTTGCCACGGCTGGGCTCGTCTCTGCTTTTAGTGTTTTGGCTAATTGCACCAGAGCTGATGACCCCAACCAACACTAATATAGGTGATTTACAACACTGAATTGGATCTATTTTGCTCGTAACATTACCTTTTTAAACATGGACATTGAAATCTATCGTACAAGGCTTTTTGACAACTTGTTGGATTTGCTGCTTGCAGGTCTCAGACAAATTCATTCATCAAGACTGTGTATCTTGGAACTGGAAAGTGGTAGATCATACCGGACTCTTTGGTTGACACACACCCAAATTTAGTTGGCTGAACCAATGGATGGTCGGTTTTTCTATAGACCACGATTTTGTTCTTGCCTCTTTGTATACATGTACTAAGAATGAAAGTATGAAACACAACAAAACTTCATTTGCATCATTGCGGATAAATACTGTATAATGTTTTTTTTTTGCAAGATATCAAAACTGATTTTAGTACAAGTGAAGTGTATTTCAGTAGCGATTTAGTTTCTAACCTATTAAATTTAAAATATAATATTCGCTCATAATAAAATCTACCAATTTCTATTCAAAATTAAAAATTTTAATGTATTTTGCGTTTTGATTTTGATAGCTTTTTGTGCTACTATTTTCGCAATAGTGTAAAAATATTATAAACTTAATTTTTGTTGTAAGAAAAATAAAAATCATTACTATTATTTAATCTAAGAGATAAAAGAAATCACGAAATAAATTTGTATGCTTATATCTTTTGTCCAGAAAAATAATTTACATTTTAACCTTCTTTTTTTTGGTGCAAACATTTTACCTTCAAAATGTCAAAAAAATATATACGCAGGGGCATAGGTGTCCAAAAGCGTAATTATCATTCGCTCTCGGTTCTATATATAGTGAGTGATAACACAAAACCCTAATTTCAGTGCTTTGCCGCTCTTCCTCTTAGCCGTCAGTCTACCTCCAGAAATCGACATCCATGGTACGCCAATTTACACCATATTCAACTTTCATTGCCACTGTCTCTTGTTTCTTTCACTTTCCTTTGTTTTGGATCTAAAAGCTCTTTGGTAGATCCTCGATTTTGTTGTTCTTGATCGTTTTTGATTCGTTCCCCAGAAATCTGGCTTAATTTCCGTCGAGGATTCTAGATTTTTTCGATTTCGTGGATTGTATAGTGAATGCATCGCGTTAGTCGTTTCCTATAGCTATGATATGTGTGTGAGTGTTGCTTCTGATGCTAATCGCCATATGATTGATCTGTTTGAATGGTAGGCACCCAAAAAGGGAGTTAAAGTGGTTACCAAGAAGAAGCAGCCGGTATGTTTTTGAACTTTTCCTTTAAGCACTAGAGCATTATTTATTTGGATTCTAGTATCAATTCTCATTAGATTTGTGTTGTTTTAGGAAAAAGTTACGAACCCATTGTTTGAGAGAAGGCCTAAGCAATTCGGTATCGGTGGAGCTTTGCCTCCTAAGAAGGATCTTACTCGTTATATCAAATGGCCTAAATCTATCCGTCTTCAAAGGCAGAAGCGTATCCTTAAGCAGAGGTTGAAGGTTCCACCAGCTCTTAACCAGTTCACCAAGACTCTTGACAAGAATCTTGGTTAGTTTCTTTTGCATTTGATTTTATTTGAAATCTGTATGTTTTGTTCGCTTTGGATTGAATGATCAATCAGTTTATTAAATATATCATGTATTTGTAATTGCAGCAACCAACCTCTTCAAGATCCTATTGAAGTATAGGCCAGAGGACAAAGCTGCTAAGAAAGATCGCCTTTTGAAGAAGGCTCAAGCTGAGGCTGAAGGAAAGCCTTCTGAATCCAAGAAGCCTATTAATGTCAAGTATGGACTCAACCACGTCACTTACCTCATCGAGCAGAACAAGGCACAGCTTGTGGTCATTGCACACGATGTTGATCCAATTGAGTTGGTGGTCTGGTTACCTGCACTCTGTAGGAAAATGGAAGTCCCATACTGTATTGTGAAGGGAAAATCTCGTCTTGGAGCGGTAATATACTTCCGCCATTCCATGGATTCAAACCCAATTAGAGTTTGTATTAACTTAACAAGACCCACCCTGATTTAGGTTCATTTTTTCGATTTACTTCCAGGTCGTTCACCAGAAGACTGCTGCTTGCTTGTGTTTGACCACTGTCAAGAACGAGGACAAGCTCGAGTTCAGCAAAATCCTTGAGGCCATCAAGGTAAAAGAGCTAGACTCTTGACCCATGATAATGGAATAATAGCACTTAATTGCTACATGAGCATATCTAGACCATATCTCTAACTTGTTTCTGTTTCTTTGTGGTGAATAGGCAAACTTCAACGACAAGTACGATGAGTACAGAAAGAAATGGGGAGGTGGCATAATGGGATCAAAGTCACAAGCCAAGACCAAAGCCAAGGAGAGGGTTATTGCCAAGGAGGCTGCCCAGAGAATGAACTAAGCATATCTTTTGCTGTCGTTAAGAAACATATGATGATGGTTTTGTTTAGCGATATTTTAAACCCCTGTTTTATTTTAATTTCTATGCCCTTTTGGTTGTTACACACCTGAGAATTTGATGCAGTTTTGTTATCCACTTCGTTGATACGCTTTTTTATTTTATTGATCCTTATTGCAAACTGACACCATATTTGCCTCTGATAATTTGGCCACCTGATAGAGTAATTTAGAGCATTTTTTGTGTGTATGATTTCCCGTTTTCTTTCTAATAAAGCGTAGCAGGTTCAGCAACTTAAAAAGTGATAATGAATATTGAGTAGATGTTTAGAAAATGGATATTGAAGATAAAAGGCTTTTTGTAAGTTGAAACTTTTGGATCATTTAGTAATTGGGCTTTCTTCTGGTTCAGCATGACGTCATGTCAGCAAGTTTTTTCTAATTTGGGATTTTCAATGTCCACAAAATTAAAAATTCTTTTAATCATTCGAAATATTGTTTTTATTTAAAATAAGAAAGAGAGAGAAAAAAAGAGTTAACTGTCTCCCTCTCTGCCTCTCTAACGCAGACTCCCTCTCTCTCTCTCTCTCTGCAAATAAATCAGAGAATATTGAAACACTATGATCAACTTCAAATTTGAATACGACGAGGTCTCTCATCTCTGTCTCTCGCGATCTTAATCTCTCTCTACGGATCCTTGATTAATTTTCTTTTTAATTCCTCTGTTCTAGAAAACGAAATCGCCTGTGAATAAATTAATTGTTGTTAACGACACAGGAATACATAAGAAACTCGAGAGACGTTGAATTGTTCGCTTGCAGATGGATTCCGTCTTCCTTTCCACGAGCTCTCGTCTTCCTCTGCCATGGTAAACAACTTCATCCAATATTCTCTAAATTACTTCATGAAATCCCTAATTTGAGAATGGGTCAATGTGCAGGCTATGGAATGGAGTGCAGTGGCTTCATGAGAGGTATTTAATTTTCCTTCTCTCTTTTAATTAATGCTCCTCTGTCTCATATCATAACGAGCCAGGCTCTAGATAATTATCATCTGTTTTAGTTGATTAAATCATTCACACCTGGCTTTTTTCATTTGTTGAGTGTTTGCTATGGTGATCCATGATTTATCTTCTTTTTCTACGGATTTTGTTAGTTATTTTCCTTCATACTACAGAAATAATCGCGGATCTTTTGTTACTTGTTTTTATTTTCACAAATAGTTGTATGTTATATATATATATATATATATATATATATTTTGTTAAAAGGCATCAAATTCACAAATTTACAATTTATGAAACAAATAAATATGATGAAGAGAATTTTATAACAAAACGGTGTTCTTTAGTTGTTGTGCTTGGTCGCTTTTAATTTAATTTAGTAGTTGTTTTATTTTTATACTCCATCCATCCACGTGTTTCTTTGGCCATGTTTACGAATATTTTCTTTTGTTTGATTGATTCTGGGGAAACGTTACACTATCCTTATCTTCACATTTTTCGTGGTCTTTTGCCCTAAATGCTGGTGTGGCCAAGTTTATCAATCCATGGTAAGCAACTCAGTGGTTAATTGTTAAATCATACTATTAATTATCAGATTAAGTTGGTATGGTGCGTCTACTGTCTAATTATCTCCAATATTTTATCAACGTGATATTATTAGTGTTAAAGGAAATAAGCAGGATATAAGACACAGTCCCCACGGATATAAATATTAGTCACTTCCTTACACAAGGAGAAACTCCTGACTTGATTCCGATCTTGTCCAATAATTTTTATAATTTGTTATACGTTAAACTAATCTGACAAATTGCTTTTGGATTTATAATATCATTACTACCAAAATTAGAGGTAAGTATGTCGCTAACTATCTACACACACTCTAATCACCATTGCTTATATATAGATATATATATATATATATCTCAATGAAGATTTTAAAAAGTTTGGTCAGTAATACTATTATGTTTCAATTAGAATGCGGAATACGGCTAGCATCAGCAGGATATGCAGTGTTTGGGATGGACTACGAGGGACATGGTCGGTCTAAGGGTGCTCGTTGTTACATCAAAAAATTCAGTAACATAGTTAACGATTGCTATGACTACTACACCTCCATCTCTGGTACCTACATTTTAAATTCATTTTCAATGTATAATCTCGATCCATAAAACTAATCATTTGTGGGTATTTCAGCCAAGGAAGAGTATAGAGATAAAGGTAGATTCTTGTATGGAGAATCAATGGGAGGTGCAGTTGCTTTGTTGCTTCACAAGAAAGATCCTTCTTTCTGGAACGGTGCCATTCTTGTTGCTCCTATGTGTAAGGTCACGTTTCTTCTTACAACCATTACGTTTATAATCAAATTATTAGACTCAAATCTGATTAATTAATCAGCATTTCATTGTGTATGTGTAAACAGATATCAGAGAAAGTGAAACCACACCCAGTAGTCATAAATCTACTAACGAGAGTCGAAGATATTATACCAAAATGGAAGATTGTTCCCACAAAAGATGTCATCGACGCTGCCTTTAAAGATCCAGTCAAGCGCGAAGAGGTAACTAGTCGAACCACTAATAAAGACATTATTAAACGAGTGTTGTAACCAAAACTTGATTCTTACAATGTAGATAAGAAACAACAAGCTGATATATCAAGAAAAGCCAAGACTAAAAACCGCACTTGAAATGCTTAGAACGAGCATGAACCTCGAAGACACTCTCCACGAGATCACATTACCTTTCTTTGTTCTCCACGGAGAAGCAGACATAGTCACTGATCCAGAGATAAGCAAAGCATTGTTCGAGAGAGCAAGCACAAGTGACAAAACCATTAAACTTTATCCAGGCATGTGGCATGGTTTAACTTCTGGTGAGCCTGATGCTAACGTTGATCTCATTTTTGCTGACATCATCAATTGGCTTGACGTCCGTACCAAAGACTCTGCTTCTCTCACCGTCACTCCTAGGCCCATACAGAATGTTGAAAAGGTCGTTGACGGTCATCAAGAGAAATCTAAACGATCACAAACTAGTCTTTTTTGTGGGTTAAACGGTGGTGGTGGTCGCCGTTTGGTACATCGATCTTCTATGTAATAAATTAAGATGAATACATTATACAGTCACCCTGCATTAATATAAAAAGATTTTTGTTTTTCTTTAAGGAATTCAATTAGACCATCTCCAATGGAGATTCTTAGAAAATAAGTTTTTAAAATTTTATAATGACAAATAATGATAAATATTAGAGAGGTTCTTAGCATGAAGAGAAAGGAAATCTAAAAGTTTTTATTTAAAAATCGATTCTTAGCAAGAAATTCTTAAAATTTAGAATTAAAATATTGGTAAAACCCCAGGTTCTACCAGGTGCTCTTGCATATCTTGATAGGGCGTTGACGTAACTTGCTATTAGTGCGTGCGAATACGTATCCTATGAATATATATAACGGGCTTTATAACTAAAGGTTGAGCTTTTAATCTCTTAAGGCCCAAATAACTGTGTGGGCCTAAATTCAGCCCACTTTAACCGCCTTGGGTACTCTTTACTTGTCGACTCTCTCTTTCTCTCCTCATTCATCTTCCTGTGAGATCTTTGGTAAAACCCTAATTTCTTCGATCTGCGTTCTATGGAAATCTGTTTATAGTTTTCTTAATTCCTCGTCTTCTTCCTTTGCAGGCTTCACCTTTTCGGATAATTTTGTCTAGCGGAGTTCGCTTCAAGTCAACAATATGAGGTATAACACTAGGGTTCTTAGTTTCGTCTACTAATTTATCCTTTCTTTTTCTTAGATTTTTTTCTCACACTCTTTTGTTTTTGTTTTAATCTTTCAGCAAACCAATGGAAGAAGATACCAACGTAAGTAAATCCTCCGTCTCTCTCGTTACTGATTTCTCGATCGATCTGAAGCTCTGTTATCTAAGTACAAACATAAAAGCTTAATTCGTTATTGTGGCCATCTCTATGTATAGCTTTTTAGTACCCTGTAACCAGCTGTTTATTCTAGTAGTATTGTTTTTGTAGCCTAATCCTATATTTTGCTTCTTAGGGATTCTCAATTCAGAATTTGTTGATTAATACCTTTACAAGTCATGTGGTTTCTGTATCTTCTAGTTGCTGTGCTATTATAGAACAGAGACACTGTCCTCAGAATTGTATTCTTGGAGTCGTTTCTCACAGATGATCACCTAGAGTTTTGGCTATGTGAATGTTGCTGGTTTTGATTCTTCTTAAGATGGCAATTTAGTATTGGCTGCATTCTTGTTTGTTTTCCTCAAATGTTACTTATGCTTTATGCTTCTTTAGCAGGGAAAGACCGAGGAGGAGGAGTTCAACACTGGACCGCTCTCTGTCTTGATGATGAGTGTTAAGAATAACACTCAGGTGTTGATCAATTGCAGAAACAACAGGAAACTCCTTGGGAGAGTTAGGGCCTTTGACAGGCACTGCAACATGGTTCTCGAAAATGTCAGAGAAATGTGGACTGAGGTATACTTTTGTTCCCATTTTCTGTCTGTGGTTAATGTATAAACAAGTGACATTTCTTACTTGGTTTTTTTCTGGTTTTAGGTCCCCAAAACTGGAAAAGGAAAGAAGAAAGCTCTTCCTGTCAACAGAGATCGATTCATCAGCAAGATGTTTCTACGTGGAGACTCTGTCATTATCGTCCTTAGGAATCCCAAGTGAGAGGTCTGCTCGTGGTTGCTCTTCATATGATAGTTGTCGCTGCTTCTTGTCAAATCCTAATATTGTTGCATCAACGGAAGAACGTCTTTTGTTTATGAGTATTAAATGTTAGTGTTGTTATGTATTTTTCATTTGTCTTTTATCTTATGACTAAAAAATCGCAGCGTTGAGTAATGCCACTAAGCTTTGTAATTGCAAAAGACGAAAGGTTTTTAAAACTGTAGTGAGGTCCATGAATAGTAAGTAAAGACACCAAACTCTCTTACTCTACGTTTACACGAATATCAAAATAGAAAATGTAAGACAATAAATTTTATGAAACGAAGCTCGTCCTCTCCTCCATGTTGTGTAGCTGCAAAGTCTTGTATTGCTGTTACTAACCGCAGTGGCTGCTACATTGATTCTGCGTTTGCTCAGGCTGAAGTTGTTTTGGTGGTGGTTGCAGCCGTGGAGGAACCTTCCTTTTGGTCACCAAAGACACGTTGACGGAAATCTTTGACCATGAGAGGAAGTCCCTGATGAAGAGAGACCTTTGGTTCCCAACCTAAAAGCTCTTTGGCCTTTGTGATGTCAGGCTTTCTCTTGTGAGGGTCGTCTTCTGTGTTTGGTCTGAACTCTATGTTTGCGTTCGGATCAATCGTCTCTTGGACCACCTTTCCAACAAAACCCAACCAAACAAAACATATCAGAATCTGAGATAGTATGTAAGAATCGGAAAAGGTATATATATATCTAAAGAAAGAGACCTTAGCGAGCTCGAGCATTGTGAATTCACCAGGGTTGCCGAGGTTAAATGGCCCAACATGTTCTCCTTCCATCAATCTCATCAAACCTTCGACCTTTTGCATCACATAAACACAAACTCAGAAAATTAACAGCTAAAAGATAACCAGTACAGAGGGGAAATAAAGCTCAGACCCCAATTGGTCCTTTGTCACATGATATTGATACCCATCTTCTTCATAAGATTACTAAAGTGGGGACCGTTTATTATGTCTCTCATAGATTTGTCTCATGTTTAAAAGCCTTTGTTATTAGATCCCACGACATACTACTCACCAGTTTATTACAATAACATGTGAGCTCACTTGCACAAATTAACTTCCCTGTTTTTGATTCTCTCTACACACAAGTAAAACCCTTTCCTTTTGCGAATGGCACTCTAAAAAGTAGTATACAGTAAATAGAAAAAGGGCTTAAAGATAAAGATTGAATATACAATTGATTTGACATAAAACAACCTACCAAGTTTGTCTTTTTTTTTATTTCTTTTCCACAAGAAAGAAAGAATATATCTAGAGTTGGACCAAAGAAACAATAGAATAAAGATAGTTGTGCTGGCAATAAGCAAAGGACTTACCAGATCAGAAACAAACTGGAAACTCCTTGTCTGCTTCCCATCACCATACACAGTCAATGGTTCTTTCCTTAGTGCCTGTTCAATAATTACCAATTCAAACAATCATTACTCTAATCATCCACTAAACCATTCTTTAATCATTTATTTTTGGGCACTAGATTATTCACCAACCTGTGCAACGAAGTTGCTGACAACACGCCCATCATCTATACACATTCTTGGACCGTAGGTGTTGAAGATCCTAGCAATCCTGACCTGTTACCAATAAACAAGACATACACAAACTCGGTCATTGAAAAACGCTCTTTCTCTCTTCTCTTTCTCATTGATTATTAAACAAAACATAAGTTTGGCTTGAAAGGAAGGGGAAATGAAAAGAAGTAGCAAACCTCAACATTGGCACCACGGTGATAGTCCATGGTCAGCGTCTCTGCCGTACGCTTTCCTTCATCGTAGCAACTACGAACACCTGTTCCGACCATTACGACCCTAATCAGCCATCAATCAAAGCACAAGAACCATAACCGCCAAGAAAAATCACGTGTCGGCAAAATTACTGTTTCAGTTAAATTAAGAAGTGTAGAATATGTAAGTAGATTTTTGAAATGTTAGGCTAGCAGTTAATGTAGAGACTGCGTCATAGGTCGAGACACGTATGAGAGCCGCACGATCACAAAGACCCGTTTTTTACGGTTCAATGGTTTGACCGTACAGAGATGGGGACCAGATCTGAAACGAAAGCACATGAGGCGCATCATAAAACACCTGTTTTTCAACTCTCTCCTAACGTGCGCATTTGTCGACACAGGAAAAAGAAATAAACTTCAAAAGCACAAAAGACAGAGAAGCTCGAAACGTCGTCGTGTCATACTGTCACGTGACGGTGGAAACAATAACGCTTCGTTTTCAGATTCTGATTAGATGACTCAATCAATGAACACCAAAAACAGGACACATCAAATCTAAACCTTAAGTTCTTCAAAATTTGATAAAGAAGTAATCAATTAGGGAAGATTACCAATGGGATTAACGTTGCCCCAGTAAGTCTCGACCTGAGGATGCTGCAGAGGATCACCATAAACCTCACTGGTACTCGTCAGGAGAAATCTAGCACCGACTCGCTTCGCCAAACCAAGCATGTTCAACGTTCCAACCACATTCGTCTTGTATATCCATCAATCGAGTCAAGGAACAGCACAAAACAAACAAACCAGAATTCCAAAATTGAATCGAGCAAACTATGAAATCAGAGTTGAAAAGGATATGATAGTCTTGACGGGATTGAATTTGTAATGAACAGGTGAAGCAGGGCAAGCCAAATGATAGATCTGATCAACCTCAAGAAGGATCGGCTCAACAACATCGTGACGGATAAGCTCAAAATTAGGGTTACTGAAATGATGCATAACGTTCTCTTTCCGACCTGTGAAGAAATTGTCAACAACGATCACAGTGTCTCCTCTCGCCATCAAACGGTCCACGAGATGCGATCCAACGAATCCAGCACCACCCGTGACGACGACTCTTAGACCTTTGCGTTTCAATCCGAGGGGGATTTTCCCGCCTGTTGCTCCGATCCGGTTCAGGTACTCGAGGCTAGGTTTCCTCTGAGCCTGGAAAGCCGGAACGTACGATTCGTCGGTTCTGATTCCGTAACCGGAAAACGGATCCGAGTAAGCGATTGATTGAGTGGAGCGAGGGAAAATTGTGAAAACCAAAGTGGCGATTGCAATGCCGACGAGAACAAAGAGAAGCCTCTGTTCACGGAGCATGTAACGCATCGGACGAGTCACGAAGAACCATGGTTTGATCGGTTTTGGATAGTAAGCATCGGCGGCGGGTTGGTCCGCCTCGTGTCGTCGATTGATCAGCTCGCTCGCCATCTCCACCTCCGTTGAATTAGATAATTTCTAGATCTACAATTGAGAAATAGAAAGAGAAATTAATCAAACGTATGAAAAATCTTCCGGGGATGTTTTATTTTCCAGGAAAATGATATTTTCACCGAGTCAAACTCGCCGGGAAGTGAGTCGACCTTAAACGAGAAGCGAATTGGTCTTTGTGGTGTATTTAAGTAGCCAAGACGTTACAGGTCAAGACTAATTATTCACTTTTATTACGATAATACCCCCCTTTGATTCCAATTAATATTCCCTTGGATGGAACTTTCCTTCAAATTTGGATATTATTAATATTGATTGTTAGTCCATTATTTGCAACAACAAGGAACCACATCTAATATGTTTTCTAATATTCGAATTGTAATTAATGATAACTATGATATGATAGGTTCGTTAGGTAATGCTAATGTCACGTAAAACAAAGTCAATGCCAAACCCTAAATTAGCACTCAAAGCCAAATCGGTGGGAGCTTTGAGTGATTTCGACGTTCGTTTTTTTTCACCTTTAAATTATTTACTAACAACAACTTAACATTAATAATTCAAATTTGTAACTTTCCTAAAAGTATTTAAAATTTCTAAGAAAATATGACTATTATTTTAAATAAAAGCATGTGCTAACAAACTAGTAGCAGTTTTTACAAATCACATTCATCACGCTTTTGACTGTCAGGATTTGAGAAACGTGATATGTATTAGATGGCAACAAAAAAAATACCTATGCTGAGATTTAAATGTGACTTATTGTTGTTTTATATGGTTCTATTGTTAAATTAAAATTTACTCAAAGCAACCAAAGATTAAAGGTGAATCCAGTTCAGTGGTAATCTGGTAGATCTTTATGAATCCAAATTGTAACCAAATATACGGTGCGATTAAGTTTTTAATTCGTTATAGTCCAAAATGTTTAAGAGAAAAAAGGTTTGATTGTAACGAAAGATTGAATAATGGTTTCGATTAATAGTTGTAGCAAATATTAAAAGTAAAAGAAAATATTGCTTAAATCGAAAGATATTTGGTAAACATTTTAAAAATAGTTTAAATTGGTATAAAGTTATGTAGTACGAGTTGCTAATTTTAAAAGCATATTTTAACTATATGTATATATGAAACATTTGCTTAAAACATGTATTTGCTTTATATACAAGCCATTGAAACTTGTCTGTTTTGAGATATCTTCTTGAGTGTGTTATGAATCAAGTATGTTATAACGAATTGCAATACGCATGGTTTGGAATTGGATCTAACGCCTATGTACGAAACTAGTCATCCGTTGCATCGTCACAGCTTCGTATATTAGACTAGCACAAATTTGAGTCGTAACGAGACTAAGTGGCGTCTCCCTCCGCACATCCCTCCCTCGCAAAATTACAACATTTGAATTTTAATATTACCATGTTTCGTTGTGGAATTTTTTAAACATTGATCAATCATTGAACCAAAAAATAAATCACATAAACTTATCTGGCTTCGGAGGTGAATGATAAGGGAGGAGCATTAGCGTTTACGTTGACTTATGATTCTAACGTGGCGGTTAACTATCTTGCCCCCACATCTCCTTCACTTTCTTGCCAAACTTTTTTTGGATTCGTGATGGGTAGCAATTGAATTTCTTATAAATAAATTGATTTTATCATATCAACTTCTTTGTTTTCTTCTAAATAACCATTGAATTTTATGACCCTTTTGAACTAATTGAATGGGACTAGCTAACTATAGATTTAAGATATATAACTCTCGATATATGAAACTATGAAAGTGACAATTTAAAAGCATCCTTCTTTAGAAAATTTAATATATTGGTCTTAGCAATAATATTAGAAAATTTTTACACAGTGATACTGGTCTAGACAATAAAAATGTTACAACTTGCAACTAATTGGTATCTAAACATGATATTTGTCCCCCTCAAAAAAACATATTTTAAACAAAAATGCTAATAAAGGTATTAATATGAGATATATATCTGAATGAAATTCGTTATATAGTATTTTGGCGTTTGTAAAACAAATCCAATATATTATCGTAACTTTTCATTTAAACGGAATTAAAACAGTTTAAAGAAAAGAACTAAACCCGAGTTAAAGTGATATATTTTGGGAGTTTTTATCCAAAACAAAACAAAAATCTGTTGAGTATTCTTTAGGTTGTCACCGACTCTTCTCACGTTTGACTTTGTGGCAGCTTGGGCTCTGGGACGGTCAAATAAAACGACAATACTGGACTTATAATATTGGCCCAATATTTGACAATAGTCCCATAACATTTTGCCTGTACGTAGGATTATTGATTCAGCCCAATAATCCGTAAATAATTCTATAAAAACGAGATAGATACACTTATCTCAATCGTAGTATTCAACTATAAATTACCTTATTAATAATTAATGATCTTATGCATACATAGAGGTTAAAGCTTTGTAAACTTTATGATTTTATGAGATTACAAACCATTAGCCGCAAGCTTGTTAAGGAGTGCGAGGGAATTGCTGGACACATACATTGACGTCGTGACTCTCTTCCGAATCATCCTGACCGTTGATGACCTCGTCGACGCCTTTTCAAATCCATCAAGACACGTGTCCTTTTCCGTGAGGGAAGTGCTAAGCCACGTGGCAAGATCACTCATCTGCTGTTGAAACTCGCTGGCTCTGAGTCTTCGAAGGACGGCTAAGGACTTGTAGAGACTATCAAGAGAATCTTGGAGCAGTTCTCGGCAATCCGACAAAGCGATTCGGTCGCGTTTCCCAATCGTTGAAAGCCGCGTTTTGAGAAGGTATCTTAGGACGTCTTTATTGTCGGTTATAGCAACGGAAACGCCGGCTCGTGCCCATATGCTGGGACTGTTCTTGGCGACTGATGAAAACGGCGATAGCGTTTGAACGCATAAATCTTTGTAATGTGTAACGCTACACGCGTTTTGAACGTAGTTGTTGCGTTTAGTCGGTGATGATGAAGTTGGATTGAGTGAAAGGAGACAGAAGAGAAGTGCGAATATGATAGAAGAACTCATGGCTTTTTATATGTTGTAATAAAAATGTAATCCTTCCAATAAAATAGGTGTCGACGAGAAAGAGAGTGAGAGAGAGAGAGCGTATTTATAGACATGTAGAAATTAAATGTTAGGTTAAAAAGTGAAAGCTTAAAAAGTAAGGCGATCCATTTGTAGGTGTCGGAGTTATGATCACAACGTTTTAATTTAACGGTATGTTCGATGTTTTCAAACTTGTTGTTTAAGCAATATCAATTCGTGGGATTAGAAACTCTTAGCGTAATTTAATTACTCTTTTGAATAAATATTAATATTCTTTTACCATTTTCAACAACTACTCCAACATAGTACTAATGACTAAATCTATATATCGATCTATTTTATTTCTTTTATTTTGTTTTGTTCTATTTTTTGTATCGTGTAATCATTTATCTATTTATTAACCAAGATTGAAAACATGATTTTCCACATCTATTTACAACGAAGGACAAAGATTTAAGAAATTCTTCTATGATATGATATGTATAATAGCTAAGAAAGAAACATGTTTACTTTGTTCCATAGCTATACTTTTATGTATTATATTAATGGTTTATAAATGGAAGATCAGCTAGCTGTGTACAGAATGACATTGTCTAATCTTAACATCGCAAAAAAAGAAAAAGAAAAAGCTACATTTTGTAGTTTTGTCATCGACATGAGGCCCATGACCATATCTCGTCGAATCATTCACTTTATATTATTTGTTACTTTATCCCTTTTTCACGACATAGCTACGTGCGTGAGTTCTTACATTATATACACAATCAGGTAATGCGTGAGCATTTATGAATACAGTTAAAAAAATGAATTAAACTCACATGAGTTGAGACTATAGATGGTTATGGGGTTTCACATGATTCCTACTATGCAACAAAAGACAATGCTCTTCAACACAAGAATCTAAGGATAGCTCACCAGAAAATTACATGATTGAGACAATAATAAGAGAAACCTAGAACTCTGAACTTCAACCATGAAGATCGTTAAGGATTTGTGAGCAAAATTATGGACACTCATGAATGGGGTCAGGTCAAGTAGTTTTCTTTGGAAAAGGACATACTTTTGGGACACCATATCGAAAAAAAGGTAATACTATTTCTTTGGTTTGGAAACAAGAGTGACGACCATGGCTTCACTCTTATCGCATCAACACTTTTTCAAACTTCACGTGACAAGAAACACCCGAGATATGAGCCTAAGGTAATGCAGGAAAGAATTATATAGATTTGACAATGATACAAGAAATGGGTCTCTAAGACAAGACAAGGCTTCTAAACTTTTCAAGAAAATTGGAAAACGAAGTTTCTATAGACTAACAAACACCAGAATCAATATGAGGCATTAATGAATGTGAAATTATATAATTATTGGACAAATAATAGATCTAAAATGGAAGACTTTCAACCAAATATGTATGTAAGGAGCTCCTTATTGATTAAATTTAGCTGTGAAGAGAGAACAAACAGAGAAAATGTCAAAAAAATTTCACCTTTCCCGATTAAACAAAACGAGTAAGAGACAAGTAATACAATTTCAAAGAGTCTCGATGTGGTTCAGTCATTGAGACTTACTCATACAGATTTTTTCCGAAGCATCTCCTCTGATGGAAGCTCCAAAGTAGCTCCCGCGTGTTCTTGACTTGCTTTCATCTCTACAACACGGAAATTTCCAAAAGGAGTTTTCATTCACGCATTTCAACAAACAGATGGTGCGCGAGATATAAATCGGGAAGAAAGTTGTCAAAGAGTGTACTAATGAGTCAAAAGTACCGTATCCACCGCGTTCGTTGAGTTTGGCCTGAACGATCATGGTGGAAATGAACTGCGCCGCTTCACGCGCCTCTTCGAGAAGGCGAGGGATATCGGAGTTGGAAGCGACGTGGCGGTTCTCTTCGAATTTCTTACGGATCTCAGACGCCGAAGCTTTCAGCATCTCGGAATCTCCGGCGAACGATTTCCTTGTCGCCCTGAGCAGAGCCCTGTATGCGATCAACGCCTCAGCGGTCACCATTTTTCCTCTTTCCTTTCAACCTTCGTCTCCTTCACCAAAATTGGACCAAAAATGGTTTCCTAGAACCTTCTGATCGGCTTCGAAGGTTTCAAGATTCACTGGGCCGTTCAAACGTTCATGACTAAGCCCACCTTTTGGCCCATTAATGGAAACCCGTTCCATTGGATAATCCCGAATCGTCGTTCGGATATTTCGAGATTAGAATTTTATATGGTTTCAGCATATGCATATCTCATTTCTGAGTGTCTTCACCATTCCAAAGAGGTACGCCGCTTTTTTTTTTTTTTTTACCAGTTAATTTGTGTGTTGTAATCATCAATTCACGCTTTGATTGCTCTCTCCATGTCACTGATTTGATGATTCGCCCTGTTATCGGCCTGTACTATAACCCTAGATCAATCAGTCTGATACTCGTCTCTTCGTTTGCCATTTATGTCTCTAATTAAGGTGTACCCTGTTTAAAACCATAAGCTTTTTGGCTGGAAACTAGAATATTTCGTGGTTTCATGAATTCTACCGAAATTTACCAACTTAGAAGTAGAATGTTAAGTTTGGTCATCAAAGACTATTAAGTTTGAAAAGTTCGGTTTCTATGCCTTGGCTTTATTGGTTTTTTTCTCAACATATGACATAAATCTTTACGTTTGATTATTTCTCCAGCTTAGATAAAGATGGATCATTTATACAAGAGTCAATTGCAGACATATGCCATGAAACGAAATCTGGATATGCCTGTGTATGCCACTGAGCGAGAAGGGCCACCTCATGCTCCTCGATTTAGATGTAAGGTTACATTTTGTGGTCAGACTTTCCAGGCCCAGGAGTTTTTTCCAACACTAAAATCGGCTGAACTTGCCGCTGCAAAAATAGCATTGGCTTCATTGGCGCCACAGAGTCAAGAGGCTAGTTCTCACTCATTTTGGACCACAGTTTTGTGCTTTTCAAACGTTGCTTAGATTTAACATTTTTTCTTTGTGTCGTTTTTGTTATTCAGGGAATTGATGTTGCTTACAAGAACCTGCTACAAGAAATTGCTCAGAAAGAAAATTCTCTTTTACCAGTTTATGGAACTGCTTCATCTGGCCCATCACACGCGCCAACCTTTATTTCAACTGTTGAGTTTGCTGGGAAGTTTTTCAAAGGAGAAGAAGCAAAAACCAAAAAGCTGGCAGAAATGAGTGCTGCTAAAGTAGCATTTATGAGTATCAAAAATGGTATTTACTTTACCTTTTAACATCCCTTTCGTTTCCTATTTTATTAACTCCCTAAAAAATTGATAAAATCTCTTAACGTGAACCAGTTATGTTATTTTACAACAAATAAAATCTCTTAGTTTCGTGTTATGGTTACCACTGTTTTCTGTGAAGTGCTTTTAAAATCCATTTAGCTGTGGAAAGTTTGACGACAGTCAATCTTATGAATTTCATCTTGCCTCACTATATTCTTCAACAGTGCCATATTAGGAATTTGGTCATGAGGGTGAGCAGTTTCAGAACGAACAATTCATGAAACAAACTTTTTTTTTTGTATCAAAACCATTTGATTTTACTATCTTGATGCATATTTCCAAAGTTTAAATTCAAAGGAGACAAGTTGGTGCTTTTCCTTTGTATGAATCTGTTAATCTATGATGTGCAGGGAACTCGAACCAGACCTCATCGTCTTCTTTGCCTTGTGAGAGACAAGAAGCTGTAAATTCAAATATGAAGAGCAGTCTACCAAATATCCATTCCGAACCTTCCAAAGTGGTGATCTCTGATGTCCCATCAAAGTGGATTGAAATGCATGAAGATGGTTAGTCTTCTTTGAAACCTATACTACATGGATAATGCTTTGGTTTGTTAGTTAAAGCGAACACTCGCTTCCTTTGTTTCTACTTGTTGTCCAATCAAACAGATCATATTTCCTGAGTTAGGTAGGAAGCAGTTGTGGATAAGAAATCTAACCTTACTTAACTGCATAAATTTTGTTCCGATGTCAGTTTTCTACTAAATAGTCAAAATGGTTGTTCATTCAAATCTCATGATCTACAGTCGCCACTCTCTGTGCAGAACTTCCAGATGTTCTTAGTGCACCAGCCAGTTTTGTTAAGGAGATGAACGTTACTTCGCCTGTGCCTGAGAATCCTATAAACTATGGTACTCTTAATGCACGAGCTACTAATGCTATGAAGATGAACGTTGCTTCGCCTGTGCCTGAGAATCCTATAAACTATGGTACCCTTAATGCACGAGCTACTAATGCTATGAAGATAAACGTTGCTGCGTCTTCTTCGCCTTTGCCACAGAATCCCACAAACGATGGTACTCTTAATGCACCAGCTACTAATGGTATGAAGATGAACATTGCTGCTTCTGCTTCATCTATTCCTCAGCATTCCACAAACGATTGTAGTGAGTCATCATCATGTGTAGAAGATACTGGGAAGAAGCTCATAATGGGAACGGCCAACCTGAGTATACCAAGTGGCCAACATGTATTTGTTTGTCCATGGAACCCAGAGATGACTCTTCCTCAAGATGCAGAGATGCTCTTTAGGGATGATAGATTCATTGCTTATTGTGTCGTGAAGCCCTAAAGAAGTAGGTTTCAGTTTTGATGGATAGAACAAATCAAGGATTAAGCTGGTTGGGCTGTGTGACTCTAGTGATCGTGAATGTTATCTTGTAGCTTCAAGAACATCATTTATTAGACTCTTCTACTTACTTAGAGATGCGCGTATGTAAAATGCTAAAAATCGAAAAGGCTGAATCACGTTTACCTTTCAAAACACGTAACTTGTTATAATATCATCACTCCAAGTCTTGCACCTACATTCAAGTACACAATTGTAAAATTTGAAGCGTTGTCTAATAGAGACAACCTCAATTTAAATGGTGACAGAATGGGGAAAAACATTTATAATAAGATTTAGTAACACACATAATACGGTGTAGAGACACAAGATAAGTAACGGTTAATCAAGTAGAATATTTATAACCAAAACCAAAAATAATAAGAGAAACTAGAGTTGGGGTAAGCAAAATATTTGGGATTAGCGATTCGATCCTAGATCTCCGAGATGGGTAGGCAGAAGTGCTGATCTTTGTAGGAACACATGTTGGTTTTAAATAGCCAAGTCCATATGGTTGGCCAGATGCGCTGATTTTGGGAACAAATCCTAGTTTTGAACCAAGTGGAACCAAATATTCGATGAAAGGAGCTATAACACAAATGTGTGGAGAGAGGCAAGTAAGCAAGTCAGTCTCTGGATAATACTTGAACAACCTCTTCTCACTGTCATATAAGAAAAGATTCCCATCCTTAGAAACAGCCAAGGGCGTGAACCACCTCATCCCCCATATTCCGGAAATAACTCTATGGGATAAACTTATGGAATAAGTCATAGTCCATGTTTCTTCTTGTGCATCCATGCTCCATATCTCTAGTTTCCATTCAGGCTTACTACAGGTGTCGACCATGGCTAGACGGTCTTCAAGGTTCACTACAAGAAGTGCAGGCGTGTACCAAGGTGGCGGCGCAAGTAGGGGGACATCCCGGAACTCTTCTGTGTGAAGATCCAAAGCTAGTAAATGATATCTACTCAAAGAGTCTACCCAGTAGATGGACCCATTCACACAAGCCGACTTCGTTGTGGCTTCAACCTTGTAAGGAGGCGGGCTCAGTTTCCGCCATTCCCCAATATTAACATCAAGAATCTCGAAATACTTAAAATCAAACAACATCCTCACTACTTTATAGTTTCCGTTGACTTTGTCCCTACCGAAACCCATCGCCCGATATCCAGGGAATATGTTCCACCATACTTCTGTCATTGTAATAATATCTAAGACCCGGAAAACCAATATCAAAAAATTAAAAATAGATAAAAAACATAGACTTACTGGTAAAGAGTTCGATCCCATAGTGGGAGGGGCCGGAAGGAAATCTAAGGAATTCTCCGGTGGACGGGTTCAAAACGTTAACCCAATCTGTTACGGGGATGCAAACCAAACCGTCACATGTCAACGAAGGTCGTGTGGTGGCGTCATTGCATTGTAAATAGACCATCTCGATCTCTGCGTCTCCTTCGAATCGTGGCTCAGCCTGATCTCCGACTGCCAGGATTTTCTGCTTCTTTTGAACACTCTTACGCCTCTCCGGGAAACTCTTCGACTCCAGTATTGATCTCCATTGTTTTGAGACGGTTTTGAATTTGAGAATTGGTTTCAAGGGCAGCCTAAGGAGTATCTCTTCCACCATATCAGTAACTACGTGGATCGGGTTTGGTTTTTTCTCTTCTTCTCCCATCTTATCTTTTGCTATAAAATTCCACGATATCTCTCTCGATCTCTCTGCCTGTACTCTCTGTTCTTCTCTGCCTCTCAACTACTTTTTCACACTTTTATATCAATGTGACATATGGTCTTTGGGCTTTAACATAACCCGCGTACTCTAGAAGGATATATTTACGTGAATATGCAGTATTAATTAACATTTCTATCTAACTCACATACTTCTAGAAGGATACATTTGTATTAAATAACGTATATATCGGTCACTCAATACTTCTATGTTAAAGCAATTGAATAAGGAAAAATCAAATGACTCAAAAAGTTGAAAGAAGTTTACAGATTGACTGGGCCTATCGAATGTTTATGCTAAAGCCCATAATATAAAGGCTCTTTGAAGGATATTTGGGGTTCAAATTGGATTAACCCGAATCATTCGATCCTGGGAAATCAGGCGAAGAAGAAGAAGAGGAAAGATCTCCAGTTTGGTCGGATTTTGGAATAGAGAGAAAACAAATGGCGTCAGGGTGGGGAATAACAGGAAACAAAGGGAGATGTTACGATTTCTGGATGGATTTCAGTGAATGTATGTCTCATTGTAGAGAACCCAAAGATTGTTCACTTCTTCGTGAAGACTACCTCGAATGTCTTCACCATTCCAAAGAGGTACCTTGGCCTTTTTTTCTTTTCTTTCTAGGTTTCTTCCAACTAGTTCTTGTTTTGTAATCATCAATTCATGCGTTTGATTGCTTGACCCATTTCACCGATTTGATTATTTGCGAAACCCTAGATCAGTGATAGTTTCTGGGTCACGAGTTGGAGTCATTCCAAAATCCCTAGATCAGTTGGACCAATCCTGAAATTTTGTCATTTATGTCTAGTTAGGTGCATCTGTTTAAAAACACAACCTTTTTTTTTGCTAGAAACTAAGAAAGGTCAATTGTGTCCTGAATTGCAATCTCACAACTATAAATGTGGATGCTTCACATCATTCACTAGGTCACTAGCATAGATTAGGTTTATATAGTTCCCTTCATTTCTTGTTTCTGTTTGTTCCTTCAAATGGAATTATTACTTAAAATCTGGAAAATTGAAACACTTGTTGTCTATTTGTTGAAATCATAAATACCACTCTCTAAGGAATGAAAACTGAATGTATAGGCTCGCGGGAGAGACTTTGAGAGAATAAAAGCTTGTTCGTTGTCTTCATTATTATATATTCTTTGTTCTTTGCTTACAATAAGCTTATGGTAGATGGACTGATAAGGGAGAGGGCATTTGTGTATATGTTGTAGTTCCAACGAAGAAACAGGATATACAAAGAGGAACAACGTAAGCTAAGAGCTGCTTCAAGGAAAGGCGAAGAAACCGGGGATGCCACTCATACTCATCACTAATCCAAAATTTTCCCTCCTGCTCCAAAGTTTGCATCTTTAGCAGCCGAGAAGAAGAATAAAAAAGGTTCCTGAAGATCTCTCTGTATGTTGTGCCAAACTTCATTTGATCGTTTTCAGTTTGATTATGCAATGAATTTTTCAGTTTCTTGCCTTTTGCTGTTCATCAAATACAGACTCCTTCTTTCTTGGTTAATAATTACTCTTACAAAAACGGAATATTGGATAAAATGAAAAGGTCCTCTATAAATAGTTGTCATTGACTTTCTCTTAGTCTTCTCTGCACCTTCTATATGTCATGTTTGAACCAGCTTTTGCATTTTATCTTTGGAGTATTCCAAAATGGAGGCGCGATCTCTGGAAATAACGGTGACGTCAGCAAAGGGGCTTGAGAAATTCTGGAAGATGGATGTTTTCGTGGCCGTGAAGTTATCCGGCGACCCCAAATGCTCCGACCAACCTGAGCAGCGGACACAAGTGGTAAGAGACAGTGGAACATGCCCCAAATGGAGCAATGACGTCACAAAATTCACCATCGACCAAACCTTAGCCGAGGCTAACCGCCTAGTGATCACTTTCAAGATCAGAATCGAGCAACGTGGAGGAGATAAAGACATTGGCGAGGTTCATGTTCCGGTGAAAGACCTATTGGATCATCTTGGAAACGATAAGACCGGTGAAAGATACGTCACGTATAAGTTAAAGCCCAAAGGCGATATCAGTTTCACTTATTCGTTTTCTGGTCCGGTGGTGGCTAATACCGGTGGTGGCTGCTCAGGGTACCCAGCTCACCAGCCAGTGCCTCCCGCAGCGACGACGTACCCGCTTGTTTTAAACAGACCCGTGTTAAGTCAGTTGCTTCCAAGTGATGGATCGTTTAGTTATAACCACGTTCCTTCTGAGCCACCGATTTATCCACCACTTTTTCAGCCGGAGATTTTTCCGCCGGCGTGTTTTCCCGGCTTGAATCCGCCACGTGGCTATCCAATGAGTTACATACCGGAAAGACCACCGATAATATATCCAATCGTAACTATATTTCCCGGCTTATCAATTCCGCCTGAAGGTTATCCTACGGTAGCTCCGCCGCAGACACAACCAGAACTATATCCACCGATGAGTCCTTGGAGATTTTAACTAACGGTCAACGTCTCGAAGTCGTCGTCGGTGACGAGATTTGTAGACAGCTTTTGATTTAATCATTTCCCCCAACTTGTTTTTTTTTGGTCATGTTTAAAAAAAATTAAAAAAATCACAAATGTTGCGTTATTGCTATTTTTTGAATCATGGAAAATCCTGGAAATATTGGTCATGGAAATTTTTTTTAAGAAATTACTTTTCAAGACTTCAAATAAAAATACTACATTTGAATGTACATGGATTGCGGTGTTTACGCAACAAGTAAATATCCTGATAACAAATCTTATGGAACATTAATCAAATTTAAAATAAAACATGAAAAACTATAAATAACTTTATTTTAATTTATTTTGATTTTTTTACAGAAATTTAAATAGATTTTGTAACCTAACATTTTGGAATGTTAATAGTATTATTAGCTAGGGTATACAACTTTTATACCAGTATAAATTGATATGAGCCCTAAAAACAAAGAATTTTCTTAAATTTAAAACTTAGTAATATTTACAAATAAATAAATTTTCCAAAAGATTGAAACAAAAATAAAAAAGATTCAGTTATAATTTTCCGTTAATTTTGATTTTATCCTCTCTTTTAATTTATTAATAAAAAAAAGTCGAGTAGCCGCCTGAAAGATATGACGGCAAGAAGCAAAGCACGAAGTCATTCATCTTCACGTTTCCTCTTTTCTCTCTTCTGATTCCTTCTTCCATGGCCACCGTCTCTTCTTCCTGGCCTAACGTCAACCCTAATCCAGATCCCACGTCTGCTTCTGATTCCGACTCTACTTTTCCCTCCCACCGCGATCCCCGAGACGACACCGAGTCTCTCGATTCCTTCTCCTCCATGAGTCTCAACTCCGACGAACCTAATCGGAATTCTGATCGGATTCCTGATTCCAACCGTGACGTTGATATCAATCAATCGCCTATTTCTCCCAATTTACCGGCGACGCCTCCTCCGTCGTTGCTTCACCTCTCCTTCAACCAGGACCACGCTTGCTTCGCCGTCGGCACCGATCGTGGCTTCCGGATCCTTAATTGCGATCCGTTTCGCGAGATATTCCGGCGTGATTTCGATCGTGGCGGTGGTGTTGCCGTGGTTGAGATGCTTTTCAGATGCAATATATTAGCCCTAGTAGGTGGTGGACCTGATCCTCAGTACCCACCTAATAAGGTTATGATTTGGGATGATCATCAGAGCCGATGTATCGGCGAACTCTCTTTCAGGTCCGATGTTCGAGCAGTCCGGCTTAGGAGAGATCGGATAATTGTCGTTCTGGAGCAGAAGATTTTTGTTTACAATTTCTCGGACCTGAAGCTGATGCATCAGATTGAGACTATTGCGAACCCTAAGGGTTTGTGCGCAGTTTCTCAGGGTGTTGGTTCTATGGTATTGGTATGCCCAGGTTTGCAGAAAGGGCAAGTTCGGATCGAGCACTATGCTTCTAAGCGCACCAAGTTCATCATGGCTCATGATTCGAGAATAGCTTGCTTTGCTCTCACGCAGGATGGGCATTTGTTGGCTACAGCTAGCTCAAAGGGTACTCTGGTTCGGATCTTCAGTACTGTTGATGGCACCTTGCGGCAAGAGGTACCATTTAACGCTTTTAATTCATCAAAAGCTTTTCTTTTTTTGGAATATTTCTATTGCTCTATGTAAGAATCCTGGCAAATTTGGTGGTTCTGGTTCTGAGAATGAATTATGCAAAGTAGAGTAGGATTGGATTTTGATGATCTCATTTCTTGTATTTCTATTATTAGCTAAAAGATGCAGAGAAGTTCGTTTATATATATATATATACTCAGTGACTGATTCGAGTTGATTTACTTGTTGTTGTTAGATTTGTTTTTGTTATGATAGAGGCTGATAGTTTTGAACTTGATTCGATGGAGCGTTTTCTTCTCTATGGATTTCTTTCGGTTTTTGAAACATGTTGAAAAGGATTTATATTTTGCTTACTGAGTTGAACCTGGTAATAGTCTGAAAACATTAGGGTCGTTGATGAATCTTTTAGCAAGAGCAATCGCTATTACAAAACATGTGGTGATTTATCTTGCGGCTGATCATGTTCCTTAAGTCACAGAGCTCCATTTCCTTTCATTGGAGTCACGGAATTAAGTTCTTTTTTTATCAGTTCCTTATCATCTTAATCAGGATGTTGGAATCACTCATCGTGTATAAGCCTATGATATTTTGTGATATTTATATTTAGGAAATCTCAAATGTATTTGTCTATTTGTGATCCTGATAATAATCCCGTGTGATTTTGGAGTCCATGGTAGAATAATCCCAACATGATGTGACCGTACAGGTTAGGAGAGGTGCAGATAGAGCGGAGATCTATAGTTTGGCCTTCTCTTCAAATGCCCAGTGGTTAGCTGTCTCAAGTGACAAAGGAACTGTCCATGTCTTTGGTCTCAAAGTCAACCCAGGAGCTCAAGTGAAAGAGACAACCCGTATTGCATCCGATACTACACGCTCCCCATCTTCGTCTCTGTCATTATTCAAAGGTATAGATACCCTAAACCCAAAATCAGCTTCTTTCACCACTTAGCACAGCGTTTTGGTTCAATAACCATAACTCTGTGTGTCTATATAGGAGTGTTGCCAAAGTATTTCAGCTCGGAGTGGTCGGTGGCTCAGTTCCGGTTGGTTGAAGGAACTCAGTACATAGCCGCCTTTGGCCATCAAAAGAACACCGTTGTTATTCTTGGCATGGATGGGAGGTAAGCAAAGAACTGAATTCTTTATGATTTGGTCTGCGTATTGCATAATTTGATTTGACCGGAGTTGGTTTATGTTGTTTGATGTTTTGAAACAGCTTCTACAGATGCCAGTTTGATCCGGTGAACGGAGGAGAAATGTCTCAGCTCGAGTATCACAACTGTCTGAAACCGCCTTCTGTCTTCTAAAATCCCTTATATTTTATTTTGTTTCTTCTTTGTCACTCTCTCTCGCTCTCTACTACTTAAGTGGTGGTGTAATGTATAGTTTGTGTGTATAATAACGAATGGATCGTTTAATTTGTAAAACACTTGATCACTAACCAAAACTGATTCAAGGCTCATCCATTTGTGTCTTCCCCAACTTTTCACTAAACAAACTGAAATTCACACAGTGCAAACTAGGATGTGTGTCAATCACTCGTTCGATTTTACGAATCGATGTAGCCTGTAATGTTCGTTCCATTACCAACACGAAAAAATGTAAACAGTGGCCAGGTCTGTCCATAAAAAAAAAGGCAGAGAGATTTTAAAGATCATTCAAACCGAATGGCTTCGTTGGGCACAGCTACAACATAAAGATTCGATAGTCCCTAACTATCCTAGTAATTAAATTCACATGAGACGAACGAACCCTTTGAAACATTTCAATACTTATTGTGAGAAAATAAAAATAGAAGAAAATGCGCATCCAGGGAATCGAACCCTGGTCAGTACCGTGGGAGGGTACTATGATACCACTACACCAGATGCGCTACTGTGAAGAAAAGCGCAAAACATTATTATTTTGACAAACAAATAAATTTGGAATTACAGCTAATTATAATGGGCTTAGTTGAAATGGCCCAGGTCCACTAAAAATGGATATTTATATTAGGGTTTACTGCCAATGCCGAAATATCTGCCGTCTATCTCCTCTTGTAGTATCTTGTTCCCGAAGATACTCTGATTTCTATGGACAACTCTTCCGTATCTCTGCTTTCTATGGATACTGATGATCTTGATGAGCTGACTTGGCGTTTGAAGACATACGGAAAGGCAATGACGGCCGTCTTCTGGGACGTGGAGGATTGTCAAATCCCCAATGGTAGCAATGCTGTTGAGGTTTCGCAGAACATCAGATCGGCACTTAGGAATATGAAGTATTGTGGTGGGGCGTCCATCTATACCTATGGCGATACTGAGCAGATCGTGAATGGTCTTGAACCATCTGCAATCGTGGTCAATCACTTACCCCCAGGAGAAGAATATGACGCATCTGACCCCGAGTATATGGATTATAGTGATACAGCATCCATCTATGCGAATGAGACCCAGCTTGCCCGTAAATCACCCGCAATCGTGGTCAATCACTCACCCGCAGGAGACGAACATGGCAGACTTGAGAAGATCTTAGTGAGCATGTTTACCTGGGCAATAGACTACCATCGCCATGATGCTAATCTTGGGAGATATCACAGAAATATCCGGCGGTTTTATATCTGCTATTAACCGTTTTAGGATGAAAAATTACAATGTTCTCTTTGCACAGCCTGAAAACAAAACAGCTTCGCTATATTTTCCTGTATCGACAAAATGTCTTTGGGAAAAGCTATCAGTTGGAGAAATCCTTATCGTCCAAACAAAACCTGTTGATAATACTTGTAAGGGTAGCAGAAAGTCGCCTAACAGGTTGTTTTTGCTTGCTGGAGCTTTCGTTTTATTGCTTTTGCTCGACTCCGCCTAACTAAACTTCTTTGTGTTGGTTTTTTGGGGTTTCTTAGCACAAAAATATTTTTATTTCATACATTAAATGAAACCAAACCAAACCAGGATGTTTTAGTCAAAACATTACAATGAAGAAGAAGAGCCTGAGACGTTTCTCTGCAACTGAATATTATCTCGAGAAGAAACATCAATCGTACCATTGAGAAAACCAGAGTACCAAGAAGCAGAGAGCTTTGGAGACCTCTTGCGACCAGGATCGCTGAAATTCACATAGTACAATCCATAGGTATTCATGTATCCATCTAGTAACTCATACAAATCAATCATCGACCATACAAAGTAAGCTCTCGTGTCCGATCCATTCCTAATCAGTCACACAATTAGAGAGTCAAGAATACCAATCAATCCTAATATAGTAATATGAGGACTAAAGGATGAACAAGTTGAATCATACTTGACGGCGTTGAGCATAGCACCAATGTAAGCTTTAATGTATTCAACTCTTGGTGTGTCTTGTAGCGTCGAATCATGTTGGAGAGGTATACCTGTGTATTTTTTTTTTTTTTTTTTTTTTTTTTTTTCAATGTGAAGAATCTTAAGAACAAAGCAAAATTTGCTTTCAAGCATACAATATAGAATGAAGAGTACCATTTTCAAGAATGTAGACTGGAGTATTGTTATAGCTCTGCTTTAGATACTCAAGATCACGTTCAAGACCGCATGGATTGGGATCCAACTTCAAAAAAAGCAATTGAATAAGGAAAATCTCCAGATTCAAGAAGCTCAAACAAGAGCCTTAGTATGTATATGTGTTCTGCAGATTTGTAGGTCCTTACCCCGAATGATGAAGTATTCCAATTGGCTGTCCAAAGAAGAAGAGTTTTATTAGCTAAAAGAGTTGAGAAGCTTTTTTGATTGACTGATAATGAAAAGAAACTATGCTTACAGATCAGAGATACACCCATGTCTTTAACAAAGCCTTGTGCGGATGGGTTTGCAATTGTGACATAAAATGTCTGGTAGTGAATAATTCCTACAAAGTCAGATGATCCTTTTACTTGCTCTGACTCTTCCTCTGAGAAAACTGGTAATCTCGATCCCAATGTTCTCTTCATTTCATCTGGATACTCCCCAAATACCAAAGGCTTCAACATCCTAAATTATCAATTTAGTCTTCAGATTTTGTCCTCAAGTTACTTAAACAAATCAAACCTTTTTTCTCACCAGCCATAGAGGAAAGCTTTAGCTCTTTGAGTTGCGATTTCATCGTCCTTGGAATTTGTATAAGGAGATAACCCAAATGCAAATATACTAAGGCCTATGGATCCTCTCTGCTTACTCTGCACCATCATATCAATTATGTTCATATGAGCTTAGGGGGTTTTAAGCGTGAAAAAGAGAGATATATATGTATACCTTGTATTTAAGTTTATAAAAATTTGAAGCAGAAGCATGAGCTAGCAACATGTTATGGCCTGCTACATATGTTTCTATACAAGAACTTCCAGTAGAGCAATTGATGGATTTGGTAGCATTACAATGTCCAAACTTGATTCCTTCGCCATAATAAGCAATGGCCAATATTGTAGCTTCGTTAATTGTAGTCCATAACTTCACATCTTCCCCAAACTCTCTGAAGCATACATCTGCAAAAGCAGTGAAGTCTTCTCTGCAATATCACAAATAAACAACATTCTTTATTTACAATTCATACATATTAAAAAGTGACTTTATTAGATCAGAATCTTTTCTTAGCCTCTTACATAATTTTGCGGTTGGTCCAACCTCCGTACTCATCTTCAAGACACTGAGGAAGATCATAGTGGTAAAGTGTAACGTGTGGTTCGATTCCTGTTGATAGTTTTGCCAAAATTTAAATAAGAAGCTATGAATTGGCTTTAGTTGCGATTTATAAGTATAAAGACAAAAACCTCACCATGGCTTCGTAGTTCTTTGATGAGGTTCTTGTAAAACAATAGACCTTTTGGATTAATGGCTCCTCTTCCATCTGAAAAACCACAGAAAAAAAAAAGAGGTTTTCAAGAGGTCAAAAACGACATCATTACAAGTACGTACAATTACAGCTCTGATCACTTCTGATCTTTCTAGAGTTACTTGCATATCAAGAAACCAGGAAGAGGTGGTACTAGGTATAAGTCTTGGCCAGGAGATGGAGAATCTGAATGCTTCCAAGCCCATTTGTGCCATCAGCTTAACATCTTCCTGCAAAAGTCACAATAACATCGAAATTGAAAAAAAAAACAGAGTCAGAGACTTATGATAACTTCTTCGAAAAGTAAACGGTTAAGAAGAGAGATGGACGTAAAACCTTGTACTTGTGATATCCATCACATGCTATATCTCCATTACTTCCATTATCTGCAATTTTCGAACAAGGATCTATGATATGAAAATACTTTTCAATTAAAGAGGAAAACACAAAAAAGTTAAAATGAATATAATATTTTAAACCAAAAAAAAAAATCTTACAACAATGGGAAGTTGTATCCCAGACGCTAGGAGATTTTCCGTCTTCATCAATAGCTCCTTCCCACTATTTCCACAAATTCATAAAATATAAATAAATAAGATCTCTATTTTAGATGAAACGATAATAGAACAAGCAGAAGTTAAAATCTCTATTCATAAAATAATTAATAAAGATAAACACAAAAACAGAGTTGAACTTGATAAGCAGAAGTGGCGGCTCCGAAGAGGAAATCCTCTGGAAAATCTTTTCTGGTGAAGGCATCACTGTAGCTTGTTCCCAAAACGATGATAAAAAAAATGAAAAATAGAGAGAAATGTTTCATTTTTAGTTTCCTCCTTTCGTCTTGATTTCAAGAAGATAAATAATTGAAGGGTTTTGTCCATTTTGGGAAGGCTGGACCATTAAAAAGGAAGTACCGAGTGGCCGATCTTTTCTATTCCTTCTTCTTCCACTCGTATAAAGCGACAAATATGCATGTGGAGAGGAAAGACTATAGAAATATCTTTTTCCGGTGAAAAAATGAAATCCTTATGATGTGACCCACATCAGGCCCGCTCGGTCTAAACGGGTTGTGTATAAATTTTTCTTGTTATGGTTGTGATTGTTTTAAACAACAAACAGCTACGTTTATATATATATATATATTCTATTCCTTATGTCATTATTCTCAATTTCTTAATTCATAGTTGCGTTAATTGCTATGTAAATATATATTAACACATCTTAATCATCATATGGATCCTAGTTGGGCTGGGCCTTGTATATATATCAAATAAGGCCACGTTTAGTTGAAAGATCGAGTTAAAAGCCCCAAGTCATCTGAGCCCATCTTGCGAAGATCTAAGCAGCAGCAAACTTAGAGCAACCTCACCCGTCTCTAAAAAATATAATAATATTTATTTTTATTTTATTAAATCACTAAAATTTAAATCATATAAAAGAGCTAAACCAATTAGAAAAAGACACATAGACATAAAAGTTTCTCATAGGTTTTTCCATAGAGAACCGATTCGCATTCCTTTTTCCTATTTTTATTATTTATTATTATTTAATTGGTGAGAAACTGTTTAAGATAATCCTCTGGAATTGCTTTTAGATATGGTAGTAGTTTCTATCATGATTTTTTATTTTTTATTTTTCAAAAACCACTTAATTATTCAATCAATATAATGTGAAAAATGGATTCCCTGAAAAATAGAGAATCTAGATTCTTGGAGATTTTGTAAATTTGTAAACAAAAATCGAAAATCATTTTTTTGAGTTTTTGAGTTTGTTTGAGCTGAGATTTTTGTTTTGATATTTTTTTTTTTTTTTTGGTAAAATCTAAAAGTTAAAATCTTAAAACCAAAATCTATAATCTAAAAACCACCAATCAGAGGAGTTTTCATTCCTTTGCCAAGCATCTCCTCTACATGCCTCTCTCAACTTCTTCCGGATTAGTACTTGAATCAACACAAGTTACACAACTGACCCCATTTTCATCATCATCTTCATCGCATTCAGATTCAATTTCGTCATCACAGTGACCATTACCGAACTACTACTAGAGAGACCTCTAAAACCTAAACTCGCATCATGCAATTCTACAGAGGCGTGTGGCAGTGGAACTTGATGGTTAGGAATTAGGATGATAAGTAGAAGAATGAAGCAAACGAGAGCTCCCACGGAAGAATCGCAATTATTTCATTTGTTTAGGTAACATCATAATGGTTAATTTGTAGTAAAACAATGATTTCGGAGCAAAATATTCTGTTTTTCATAAAACCTGAATCCTTTAGTTTAGATATATTACAATGAAGAGCAGCCTGAGAAGTTGCTCTGCGAAGCAACATCAATTGTACCATTGAGAAAAGCAGAGTACCAAGAAGCAGAGAGTTTTGGAGACCTCTTGCGATCAGGATCGCTAAAATTCACGTAGTACAATCCATAGTTGTACATGTATCCACCTAATAACTCATATAGATCAATCATCGACCATACAAAGTAACCTCTCGTGTCCGATCCATTCCTAATCAGTCAAAAGATTTGTCAGAAACAGAGAGTCAAGTTAACTGGAATTTTACCAATTAGTACTAACATAGTAATATGAAAGGAGAATCATACTTGATGGCGTTGAGCACAGCACCAATGTAAGCTTGCATGTATTCAACTCTTGGTGTGTCTTGTAGCGTCGAATCGTGTTTCAACGGTAAACCTCTGTGTGTGTGTGTGTTATTTTTTTTTGGCAATTTCAAAAATCTTAAGAGCAAAACAGAGCAAGAAGACAAAATAGAATGAAGAGTACCATTTTCAAGAATGTAGATTGGAGTATGTCTATAGCTCTGCTTTAGACATTCAAGATCACGTTCAAGACCGCATGGATTTGGATCAACCTTGAAGAAAAATCAATTGAATAAGGAAAATCTCCAGATTCAAGAAGTTCAAACAAGAGCTTTTGGCATAAATATATCCATATGTGTGTTGCGCAGATTTAACACACAGATTTGTAAGTCCTTACCTCGAATGATGAAGAATTCCCATAGGCTGTCCAAAGAAAAAGAGTTTATATATTAGCTAAAAGAGTTGAGAAGCTTTTTCGATTGACTGATGACGAAAAGAAACTAAGCTTACAGATCAGATATACTCCCATGTCTGTAGAGAAACATTTGTTAATGCTTGGAAAGAGAGAAGGTCCGGGTTGGTTTGTATTTGTGACATAAAATGCCTGGTAGTAAATAATTCCTATATAGTCAGATGATCCCTTTACTTGTTCTGACTCTTCCTTTGAGAAAACTGGTAGTCTCGATCCCAATGTTTTCTTCATTTCATCTGGATACTCCCCAAATATCAAAGGCTTCAACATCCTGAATTATCAATTTTGTCAAAGATTTGTTCGAAACAAATCATACCTTTTTTCTCACCAGTCATAGAGGAAAACTTTAGCTCTTTGAGTTGCGATTTCATCGTCCTTGGAGTTTGTATAAGGAGATAACCCGAATGTATGCATACTAAGGCCTACGGATCCTCTCTGCTTACTCTGCACCATCATACCAATTACGTTCATACCGGTTAAGGGTTTTAGAGGGAAAAAAGAGATTGTTATATGTATACCTTGTATTTAAGTTTATACAATTTTGAAGCAGAGGCATGAGCTAGCAACATGTTATGGCCTGATAGATATGTTTCTGTACAAGAATTTCCGTTAGAGAAACTGATGGATTTGGTAGCATTACAATGTCCAAACTGGATTCCTTCGCCATAAGAACCAATAGTGAATATTGTAGCTTTGTTGATTGTAGTCCATAATTTCACATCTTCCTCAAACTCTCTGAAGCATACATCTGCAAAAGCGGTGAAGTCTTCTCTGCAATATAACTCAGTTAACAGCATTCTTTATTTTCTTTTCATACATATTAAAAAGTGACTTTGTTAGATCAGAATCTTTTCTTATCCTCTTACATGATTTTGCGGTTGAGCCATTCTCCGTACTCATCTTCAAGACACTGAGGAAGATCGTACTGGTAAAGTGTTACGTGTGGTCGATTCTTGTTGATAGTTTTGCCAAAATTAAAATAAGAAGCTATGAATTGGCTTTAGCTGCGATTTATAAGTATAAAGACAAAAAACTCATCATGGCTTCGTAGTTCTTTGATGAGATTCTTGTAAAACAATAGACCTTTTGGGTTAATGGCTCCTCTTCCATCTTAAAAACCACACAGAACAAAGGGTTCAAGAGCTCAGAAACGACATCGTTAGTTACTTGCAAATTAAGAAACCAGGAAGAGGTGGTACTAGGTGTAAGTCTTGGCCAGGAGATGGAGAATTTGAATGCTTCCAAGCCCATGTGTGCCATCATCTTAACATCTTCCTGCAAAATTGACAATAACATCGAATTTTTTTTTAATAAAAAAACAGAGCCAGAGACTTAAGATAACTTCTTCGAAAAGTAAACGGCAAAGAAGGGAGAGAGGGAGATAAACCTTGTACTTGTGATACCCATCACATGCTATATCTCCATTACTTCCATTATCTGCAATTTCTTGAAACGAATTCTCATATAAACCCCTATGGAATGAATATACTTTTCTAAAAAAAATTTTAAACACAAAAGCTTAAAATGAAAACAACAATTCAAACAAACAAAAAAAGCTTACAACAATGGGAGGTTGTATCCCAAACGCTAGGAGTTTTTCCGTCTTCATCAAAAGCTCCTTCCCACTATTTCCACAAATCATAAAATATAAATTAAAAAACTCTATTTTAGAAGAAACGATAGTAAATAAATAAAGAAGAACACAAAAGCAGAGTTGAACTTGATAAGCAGCAGTGGAGGCTCCGAAGAGAAAATCCTCCGGAAAATCGTTTCTGGTGAAGGCACTGATGTAGCTTGTTGCCAAAACGATGACCAAGAAAATGAAAAATAGAGAGAAAGGTTTCATTTTTATTTTCCTCCGTTGGTCTTGATTTCAAATGGATAAATAATGGAAGATTTTTTCCATTTTTGGACGGTTGGACCATTAAAAAGAGTTCCCATCTTTTCTATTTTTTCTCTTCCACTCGTTAAAGGCGAAATATTCTTTTCTATCGGTGAAGTGTAATCCTTTTTTGATGTGACCCGCGGGCCTAAACGGGCTGTGTAGAAAATTTTCTGATCCGAACCCAAATACTAGCAGTTTTAAGTGGGCCACATCCATGTCCAAATATAACTCTATTTTAATTACCAAATTAAAAGAAGAGTGAGTGGAGTTTATGGTTAACTCTTGGTACATCTTTGCACTAAAATTGGTTAAGATAAGAATCACAAATTCTATTTCTCATTAGTGTAACCGAATATTTAGATATTTATTGCATTTCTCCGCAAATAAAAATGCTAATTTACTTAAAGTTTAATCGAAATATTTGGTTACACCAAAATATTCTGTTTTCATAATATTGAAACTGAAGCCCTTACCAGTGACATGCCTAGGATTACGGGACCTAAGAAGAACAACTTTTTTAACACTTAATTTCTTAATTTTAATTTAAATATAAAACTTAGAATTTAAGTTGCACTATTAAATGATAAGACTTTATCCTTGACGTCAAACTTTATCCTTATAATATGAATTATTTTAATAAAAAAGTTTTAAACGTAAAACAAAATAAAGAAGACCTACCAACATTAAAAGAAAAACAAGACAAATTAAGAGCTCATAAATTAATGCCCAAAATAACAAGAAACGGAAACAATAAGTTTAAATGAAGAGGGGCCTTAAATGTTTATCAATTGGGGACCAAAATTTAATAATAGAAGAGGGGCCAATGCCTCAAAATTTACTATCTTCAGCGCTCTGGCCCTTACTGTCTTATTAAGGCATTTAGATGAAATAAACCAAACCATTTAGGGTGCATAAGTTAAATACATTACAATGAAGAAGAGCCAGAGAAGTTGCTCTGCAACTGCGTAATATTTTGCGAAGCAACATTAATTGTACCATTGAGAAAACCAGAGTACCAAGAAGCAGAGAGCTTTGGAGACCTCTTGCGACCAGGATCACTGAAATTCACATAGTGCATTCCGAAGCTAGTCGTATATCCACTCAATAATTCATACACATCAATCAGTGACCATACAAAGTAACCTCTTGTGTCCGATCCATTCCTGGTCAGTCAAAAGATTTGTCAGAAACAAAGAATCAAGTAAACTGCAACTAAACCAGGACATTAGATCATTTCAATGCTAATATGTGGACTAATATATGAACAAGGAGAAACATACTTGATAGCATTGAGCATAGCACCAATGTAAGCTTGAATGAACTCAACTCTTGGTGTGTCTTGTAGAGTCGAAGATTTCATCGGTATACCTGTTTTTTTTTTTGCAATTTGAAGAGTCTTAAGAACAAAAAAGTGTGCTTTCAAGCAGACAAAACAGAGTAATAAGATGAAAGAGAATGAAGAGTACCATTTTCAAGAATGTAGATTGGAGGATTGTTATAGCTCTGCTTTATATACTCAAGAACACCTTCAAGACCCCATGGAATAGCCTCCCACTTCAAAAAAAGCAATTGAATAAGGAAAATCTCCATATTCAAGAATATTAAACACGATCTTTTGGCATATTCAAGGATATGTATTCTGCAGATTTGAAGGACCTTACCTGAATTAATGAAGTATTCCCAATGGCTGTCCAAAGAAGAAGAATGATAAGTTAAAAGAGTTGAGAAGCTTCTCCGATTGATTCATAATGAAAATAAACTACGCTTACGGATCATATTTACGCCTATATCACTAAAGAAGCCTTGTCCACTGGTGGGAAGAAGAGAAGGTGCAGGTCCACGGTTTGTGACATAGACTGTCATGTAATGAATAACTCCTACAAAGTCAGATGATCCTTTAACTTGCTCTGACTCTTCCTTTGAGAAAATCGGTAATCTCGATCCCACTATTCTTTTCATTTCATCAGGATAGTCCCCAAATACCAAAGGCTTCAACATCCTGAATCATCAATTTAGCTTTCAGATTTTGTCCTCAAGTTACTGAAACAAATATAACTCTTTTTTTCTCACCAGCCATAGAGGAAAGCTTTAGCTCTTTGAGTTGCGATTTCATCATCCTTGGAGTTTCTATAAGGAGATAACCCAAATGCATATATACTAAGGCCTATGGAACCTCTCTGCTTACTCTGCACCATCATATCAATTCTGTTCATATGAGTTTAGGGCTCGGGGTTTTAAGAGTGAAAAAGAGAGATATATATATACCTTGTACTTTAGTTTATACAAATTTGAAGCAGAGGCATGAGCTAACAATATGTTATGGCCTGCAATATATGGTTCTGTAGAAGAATTTCCAGTAGTGCAATTGATGAATTTGTTAGGAGTACAATGTCCAGGTGGCGAGATTCCTTCGCTATAAGAACCAATGGCGAATATTGTAGCTTCGTTGATTGTAGTCCATAACTTCACATCTTCCCCAAACTCTCTGAAGCATACATCTGCAAAAGCGGTGAAGTCTTCTCTGCAATATAACCCAGTTAACAAGATTCTTTATTTTCTTTTCATACATATTAAAAAGTGACTTTGTTAGATCAGAATCTTTTCTTATCCTCTTACATGATTTTGCGGTTGAGCCATCCTCCGTACTCATCTTCAAGACACTGAGGAAGATCGTAGTGGTAAAGTGTAACGTGTGGTTGGATTCCTGTTGATAGTTTTGCCAAAATTAAAATAAGAAGCTATGAACTGGCTTTAGCTGCGATTTATAAGTATAAAGACAAAAAAACTCACCATGGCTTCGTAGTTCTTTGATGAGGTTCTTGTAAAACAATAGACCTTTTGGGTTAATGGCTCCTCTTCCATCTTAAAAAGGGTACAAAAGGTCAGAAACAACACCGTTAATTACTTGTAAGTTAAGAAACCAGAAGAGGCGTTTACTGGGTATTAGTCTTGTCCAGGAGATAGAGAATCTGAATGATTCTAAGCCCATTTCTGCCATCAGCTTAACATCTTCCTGCAAAAGTCATAAAAACATCAAATTTGAGACTTACGATAACTTCTTTGAAAAGTAAACGGCAAAGAAAAGAAAGTAACCTTGTATTTGTGATATCCATCAGATGCTATATCTCCATTATCTCTATCATCTGCAAGTTGCGAACGAATTTAATCTAACGAATTCTAATATAAAACCCCTAATAATGACTCCCAATAAAATGGAACCACAGAGTAACCTGTGATATGAACATACTTTTTTGGTCAACAACCTATGAACATTAACTACACAAAGAATACATCATCTTTATCAATTACTAGAATTTATCTATTCGAATTCAAACTCGTATAATGTAGACAAGAAAAACACAAAAACAAAGCTCAAGATGGAAAAAAAAAAAAAAACCCTCACAAGAGTGGGAGAAAGTATCCCAGATGCTAGGTGTTCTTCCATCTTCATCAAAAGCTCCTTCCCACTGTTTCCACACACTATTTTCTCAAAGTAGACAAGATAAAAGAAGAAAGAAGACAGAAGCAGAGTCGAACCTGATAAGCAGAAGTGGCTGCTCCAAAGAGGAAATTCTCTGGAAAATCTTTTCTGGTGAAGGCATCACTGTAGCTTGTTCCCAAAACGATGACCACAATAATGGAAAACAGAGATAAATGTTTCATTTTTATTTTTCCTCTTTTCGTCTGCGTTCAAGTGTATAAAGAATTCTTTAAAAGAAGAAAACAAAAAAAGAGAATTGAAGGTCGTTTTCTTGGACCGGTAAGTAGCGACTAGCGAGTTACCAAATTTTCTATATTCCATCTTCCACTCGTAAAAACGACAAATATGTATATGAATCTGAAGAAGACTAAATAAATATCTTTATTCCGGTAAACTGCCGACTTACATTTCTAAATTTCTGTATATAATCGTGATTTACTATTCCATGCCAAAATAAGGTAATTAGTATTCCATTTTAAATTGTAAGATAAATATACATAGACAGGTAACACATCATAATGGTTCATTACTTCATTCGTAGTATACAAATAAATTTCGGGAAATAATTAAACTGACGGATTGAGATTTTTTTTTTTCCCTTTCGGTTCCTGCTGACTTCATTGTATTTTGGGGGTAAAAAAATAATAGTTTAGTTAAAAGTTGCCTGTGAAAAAAACATTTGTTTTAAAGATATTTGTATGTGGTAGATAGAAAAGGAAGAGTAAGTGGAGCTTATTAAAAAGAAGATAACACATCTCTGAATTAAAATTGATAAGACAAGAGAGTGGACCCATTAACAAAGACAACACATGCTTAAAAATCTCCAACGAAGGTCAAAATCTATTTCTCTTTCTGGCAAGTGAACCATCATAAAATGTCCAGAAAAAAAGTCAGATATTTATGGTACTACTGATTTTCAAATGTGAAGAGAAAAAAAAGTACAAAAGTTATCATTTGCGCATCCAGGGAATCGAACCCTGGTCAGTACCGTGGGAGGGTACTATGATACCACTACACCAGATGCGCATTTGTGAATTACGTATCAAACATCATTTAATATTTATTAAAGTAAAGAAAATCCACATATCATGGCTAAAATTAGTCGGCATACAAAACTATTTAATCGAGCTTGTGAACGCTTCGTTTCTAAAGTTCAACTTAATTACTTTTTTTCGCCGGCAACTATTACGCTAGAATTAAGGATAATGTACGAGAAAAAACATGTTTTAAAATTCAACTAGACTTGTATCCGTGATATATCGCGAATCAATTATTTTGATATAAATTATAGTATTTTGGTTCTTTAGTATTTAGATTCAAATACATAATTGCAAATTCGTAATTTTCCATCACAATGAATAACTATAAATTTTTTCGCAAAAAAAACGATCATTTTTCCACTAAAAAACTCGATTGCATAATTTTTCTAACAAACTACAAATCCGTTATGCCAAAATGAATAATTAACAATTTTCCTGCTAAAAACTTATTTGTTTTCTGTTAAAAAAAACTCGACTCTGTAATTTTCGTAACGAACTACAAACTCGTAATTTTCCACCAACATGAAAAATTTGCAAATTTTTCGCCAAAACAGAATTGTAATTTTCCAGCAAAATAATGTATTTGAATATATTATATAATAATTCAAAATAATTTGAAAATAAGATCAAATAAAAGTGAAATGAAAATCATAATTATTTTTTCGATCTATTTCCCACCAAAAAACTCGATCTTGTAATTTTCGTAACGAACTGCAAATCCGTTTGGATACACTTCTAATATTAATCTTATTTTATTTATTTTAATATGGGTGTTTGAAAACCCTTATTTTTGTGTATGTTTGGAAACAGGATTAGT
>CM051381.1:9003460-9062173 GCA_028015245.1 Cardamine occulta
GATCATACCAGCACTAATGCACGGATCCCGTCGAACTCCATGACTTAAGCGTGCTTGGGAGAGTAGTACTAGGATGGGTGACCTCCGGGGAAGTCCTCGTGTTGCACCTTTTTCTAAATTTTTTTCCTTTAGTATATGTCTTATAAGGCCGTAATACATTCGAAAAGAGTGTATCTTTTGAACCGTGAGGAACTGCGGCCTGGTCAATACCATTTGGGAAAGCCCGCTAAATCACTCTGAGATAGCAGCGGCGGGGAATCCATTTTTCTCATTTCGGGCCAAAATCTATCCGTTTGGGTTGTTTTTGAGCTATTTCGTTACTCGTACCAATATATGGACCCAAAAACTTGTTTTTTGGACCAAGGAGGAGAGTGTCTCCGATTGCATAAACATCTCGAAACTTGCTTGGCTCGCTCATTAGTCGACTTCGGACCAACCAGCGGTGAATATATCCTAGTGTTCTACCGGAAAGATATATCCGATTGCGTGGGATATACTAACGGGTGCGATCATTCCAGCACTAATGCACGGATCCCGTCGAACTCCGTGATTAAAGCGTGCTTGGCGAGAGTAGTACTAGGATGGGTGACCTCCGGGAAGTCCTCGTGTTGCACCTTTTTTCTAAATTTTTTTCCTTTAGTATATGTCTTATAAGGCCTAATACATTCGAAAAGATGTATCTTTTTGAACCGTGAGGAACTGCGGCGGTCAATACCATTTGGAAAGCCCGCTAAATCACTCTGCGAGATGGCAGCGGCGAGGAATCCATTTTCTCATTTCGGGCCAAAATCTATCCGTTTGGGTTGTTTTTTGAGCTATTTAGTTACTTCATACCAATATATGGACCCAAAAACTTGTTTTTTGGACCAGAAGGAGAGTGTCTCCATTCGCATAAACATCTCGAAACTTGCTTGGCTCGCTCATTAGTCCTTTCGGACCAACCAGCGGTGAATATATCCTAGTGTTCGACCATAAAGATATATCCGATTGCGTGGGATGTACTACTTGGTGCGATCGTACCAGCACTAATGCGCGGATCCCGTCGAACTCCGTGATTAAGCGTGCTTGGGCGAGTAGTACTAGGATGGGTGACCTCCGGGGAAATCCTCGTGTTGCACCTTTTTCTAAATTTTTTTCCTTTAGTATATGTCTTATAAGGCGCAATACATTCGAAAAGATGTATCTTTTGAACCGTGAGGAACTACTGGCGCGGTCAATACCATTTCGGAAGCCCGCTAAATCACTACGAGATGGCAGCGGCGGGGAATCCATTTTTCTCATTTCGGGCCAAAATCTATCCGTTTGGGTTGTTTTTGAGCTATTTAGTTACTTCGTACCAATATATGGACCCAAAAACTTGTTTTTTGGACCAAGGAGGAGGTGTCTCCGACTGCATAAACATCTCGAAACTTGATTGGCTCGCTCATTAGTCGGCTCGGACCAACCAGCGGTGAATATATCCTAGTGTTCGACCATAAAGATATATCACGATTACGTGGGATGTACTAGCGAGTGCGATCATACCGGCACTAATGCCGGATCCCATCGAACTCTGCAGTTAAGCGTGCTTGGCGAGAGTAGTACTAGGATGGGTGACCTCCGGGAAGTCCTCGTGTTGCCCTTTTTTCTAAATTTTTTTCCTTTAGTATATGTCTTATAAGGCCGTAATACATTCGAAAAAGATGTATCTTTTGAACCGTGAGGAACTGTGGCGCGGTCAATACCATTTGAGAGCCCGCTAAATCACTCTGAGATGGCAGCGGCGAGGGAATCCATTTTCTCATTTCGGGCCAAAATCTATCCGTTTGGGTTGTTTTTCGAGCTATTTCGTTACTCATACCAATATATGGACCCAAAAACTTGTTTTTGGACCAAGGAGGAGGTGTCTCCGACTGCATAAACATCTCGAAACTTGCTTGACTCGCTCATTAGTCCACTCGAACCAACCGACGGTGAATATATCCTAGTGTTCGACCCTAAAGATATATACGCTTACGTGGGATGTACTAGCGGGTGCGATCGTACCAGCACTAATGCCGGATCCCGTCGAACTCCCGAGTTAAGCGTGCTTGGCGAGAGTAGTACTAGGATGGGTGACCTCCGGGAAGTCCTCGTGTTGCACCTTTTTCTAAATTTTTTTCCTTTAGTATATGTCTTATAAGGCCGTAATACATTCGAAAAGATGTATCTTTTTGAACCGTGAGGAACTGCTGGCGCGGTCAATACCATTTCGGAAAAGCCCGCTAAATCACTACGAGATGGCAGCGGCGAGGAATCCATTTTTCTCATTTCGGGCCAAAATCTATCCGTTTGGGTTGTTTTTTGAGCTATTTCGTTACTTCATACCAATATATGGACCCAAAAACTTGTTTTTTGGACCAAGAAGGAGAGTGTCTCCGACTGCATAAACATCTCGAAACTTGCTTGGCTCGCTCATTAGTCACTTCGGACCAACCAGCGGTGAATATATCCTAGTGTTCGACCATAAAGATATATCCGATTGCGTGGGATGTACTAGCAGGTGCGATCATACCAGCACTAATGCGCGGATCCCCGTCGAACTCCGTGATTAAGCGTGCTTGGCGGAGTAGTACTAGGATGGGTGACCTCCGGAGAATCCTCGTGTTGCACCCTTTTCTAAAATTTTTTCCTTTAGTATATGTCTTATAAGGCGCTAATACATTCGAAAAGATGTATCTTTTGAACCGTGAGGAACTGCTGGCGCGGTCAATACCATTTGGAAGCCCGCTAAATCACTACGAGATGGCAGCGGCGAGGAATCCATTTTTTCTTTGGGCCAAAATCTATCCGTTTGGGTTGTTTTTGAGCTATTTAGTTACTTCGTACCAATATATGGACCCAAAAACTTGTTTTTTGGACCAAGGGAAGTTACCGTGTACTCCGACCGCATAAACATCTCGAAACTTGCTTGGCTCGCTCATTAGTCGGCTTCGGACCAACCAGCGGTGAATATATCCTAGTGTTCGACCATAAAGATATATCCGATTGCGTGGGATGTACTAGCAGTGCGATCATACCAGCACTAATGCGCGGATCCCGTCGAACTCCAGATTAAGCGTGCTTAGGCGAGTAGTACTAGGATGGGTGACCTCCGGGAAGTCCTCGTGTTGCACCCTTTTTCTAAATTTTTTCCTTTAGTATGTCTTATAAGGCCTTAATACATTCGAAAAGATGTATCTTTTTGAACCGTGAGGACTGTGGTATGATCAATACCATTTGGAAAGCCCGATCTAAATCGAAATCGATCGCAGGGAATTTTCCATTTTCTCATTTAAAGACCAAAATCTATCCGTTTGGGTGTGTTTTTTGAGCTATTTACGTTACTCGTACCAATATATGGACCCAAAAACTTGTTTTTTGGACCAAGAAGGAGGTGTACTCCGACCGCATAAACATCTCGAAACTTGCTTGGCTCGCTCATTAGTCCTTTCGGACCAACCAGCGGTGAATATATCCTAGTGTTCGACCATAAAGATATATACGATTGCGTGGGATGTACTAGCAGTGCGATCGTACCAGCACTAATGCCGGATCCCATCAGAACTCCATGATTAAGCGTGCTTGGGCGAGTAGTACTAGGATGGGTGACCTCCGGGAAGTCCTCGTGTTGCACCCTTTTTCTAAATTTTTTCCTTTAGTATGTCTTATAAGGCCGTAATACATTCGAAAAGATGTATCTTTTGAACCGTGAGGAACTGCTGCGCGGTCAATACCATTTCGGAAGCCCGCTAAATCACTCCGAGATGGCAGGCGAGGAATCCATTTTTCTCATTTCGGGCCAAAATCTATCCGTTTGGGTTGTTTTTGAGCTATTTAGTTACTTCGTACCAATATATGGACCCAAAAACTTGTTTTTTGGACCAAAAGGAGGTGTTACCATGTCTCCGACCGCGTAAACATCTCGAAACTTGCTTGGCTCGCTCATTAGTCACTTCGGACCAACCAGCGGTGAATATATCCTAGTGTTCGACCATAAAGATATATCACGATTGCGTGGGATGTACTAGCGGGTGCGATCGTACCATGCACGGATCCCCATCGAGAACTCCTGATTAAGCGTGCTTGGCGAGAGTAGTACTAGGATGGGTGACCTCCGGGAAGTCCTCGTGTTGCCCCTTTTTCTAAATTTTCTTCCTTTAGTATGTCTTATAAGGCGCTTAATACATTAAAAAAATATCTTTTTGAACCGTGAGGAACTTCGTGGCCGGTCAATACCATTTCGGAAAAGCCCGCTAAATCACTCCGAGATGGCAGCGGCGAGGAATCCATTTTTCTCATTTGGGGCCAAAATCTATCCGTTTGGGTTGTTTTGAGCTATTTAGTTACTTCGTACCAATATATGGACCCAAAAACTTGTTTTTTGGACCAAAAGGAGGTGTTCCATGTCTCCGGCCGCATAAACATCTCGAAACTTGCTTGGCTCGCTCATTAGTCCTTTCGGACCAACCAGCGGTGAATATATCCTAGTGTTCGACCATAAAGATATATCCGATTGCGTGGGATGTACTAGCGGGTGCGATCATACCAGCACTAATGCCGGATCCCGTCGGAACTCCGCGATTAAGCGTGCTTGGGCGAGTAGTACTAGGATGGGTGACCTCCGGGAAGTCCTCGTGTTGCACTCTTTTTCTAAATTTTCTTCCTTTAGTATGTCTTATAAGGCCGTAATACATTCGAAAAGATGTATCTTTTGAACCGTGAGGAACTCTGGTGCGGTCAATACCATTTGGAAAGCCCGCTAAATCACTCTGAGATAGCAGGCGAGGAATCCATTTTTCTCATTTAGGGCCAAAATCTATCCGTTTGGGTTGTTTTTGAGCTATTTAGTTACTCGTACCAATATATGGACCCAAAAACTTGTTTTTTGGACCAAAAGGAGGTGTCACCATGTACTCCGGCCGCAGACACATCTCGAAACTTGCTTGGCTGGCTCATTAGTCCTTTCGGACCAACCAGCGGTGAATATATCCTAGTGTTCGACCATAAAGATATATCCGATTGCGTGGGATGTACTAGCAGTGCGATCGTACCAGCACTAATGCCGGATCCCGTCGAACTCCATGATTAAGCGTGCTTGGCGAAGTAGTACTAGGATGGGTGACCTCCGGGAAGTCCTCGTGTTGCACCCTTTTTCTAAATTTTCTTCCTTTAGTATGTCTTATAAGGCCTTAATACATTCGAAAAGATGTATCTTTTGAACCGTGAGGAACTCTTGGCCTGATCAATACCATTTCGGAAAGCCCGCTAAATCACTCTGAGATGGCAGCGGCGAGGAATCCATTTTTCTCATTTCGGGCCAAAATCTATCCGTTTGGGTTGTTTTTGAGCTATTTCGTTACTTCGTACCAATATATGGACCCAAAAACTTGTTTTTGGACCAAAGAAGGTGTTACCATGTACTCCGGCCGCATAAACATCTCGAAACTTGCTTGGCTCGCTCATTAGTCGCTTCGGACCAACCAGCGGTGAATATATCCTAGTGTTCGACCATAAAGATATATCCGATTGCGTGGGATGTACTAGCAGGTGCGATCATACCAGCACTAATGCCGGATCCCGTCGAACTCCGTGATTAAGCGTGCTTGGAGAGTAGTACTAGGATGGGTGACCTCCGGGAAGTCCTCGTGTTGCACCCTTTTTCTAAATTTTCTTCCTTTAGTATGTCTTATAAGGCCTGATACATTCGAAAAGATGTATCTTTTGAACCGTGAGGAACTGGCTTGATCAATACCATTTCGGAAGCCCGCTAAATCACTACGAGATGGCAGCGGCGGGGAATCCATTTTTCTCATTTCAGGGCCAAAATCTATCCGTTTGGGTTGTTTTTGAGCTATTTACGTTACTTCGTACCAATATATGGACCCAAAAACTTGTTTTTGGACCAAAGGGGAGGTGTTACCATGTACTCCGACCGCTAAACATCTCGAAATTCTTGACTCGCTCATTAGTCCTTTCGGACCAACCAGCGGTGAATATATCCTAGTGTTCGACCATAAAGATATATCCGATTGCGTGGGATGTACTAGCAGGTGCGATCATACCAGCACTAATGCACGGATCCCATCGAACTCCGTGATTAAGCGTGCTTGGCGAGTAGTACTAGGATGGGTGACCTCCGGGAAGTCCTCGTGTTGCACCTTTTTCTAAATTTTCTTCCTTTAGTATGTCTTATAAGGCCTAATACATTCGAAAAGATGTATCTTTTTGAACCGTGAGGAACTCGGTGCGGTCAATACCATTTGGAAAGCCCGCTAAATCACTACGAGATGGCAGCGGCGAGGAATCCATTTTTCTCATTTGGGGCCAAAATCTATCCGTTTGGGTTGTTTTTGAGCTATTTAGTTACTTCGTACCAATATATGGACCCAAAAACTTGTTTTTGGACCAAAAGGAGGTGTTACCATGTACTCCGACCGCGTAAACATCTCGAAACTTGCTTGGCTCAGCTCATTAGTCCTTTCGGACCAACCAGCGGTGAATATATCCTAGTGTTCGACCATAAAGATATATCCGATTGCGTGGGATGTACTAGCAGTGCGATCGTACCAGCACTAATGCGCGGATCCCGTCGGAACTCGCTGATTAAGCGTGCTTGGGCGAGTAGTACTAGGATGGGTGACCTCCGGGGAAGTCCTCGTGTTGCACCTTTTTCTAAATTTTCTTCCTTTAGTATGTCTTATAAGGCGCTAATACATTCGAAAAGATGTATCTTTTTGAACCGTGAGGAACTTGGCGATCAATACCATTTCGGAAGCCCGCTAAATCACTACGAGATGGCAGCGGCGGGGAATCCATTTTTCTCATTTCGGGCCAAAATCTATCCGTTTGGGTTGTTTTTGAGCTATTTAGTTACTTCGTACCAATATATGGACCCAAAAACTTGTTTTTGGACCAAAAGGAGGTGTTACCATGTACTCCGACGCATAAACATCTCGAAACTTGCTTGGCTCATTAGTCCTTTCGGACCAACCAGCGGTGAATATATCCTAGTGTTCGACCATAAAGATATATCCGATTGCGTGGGATGTACTAGCATGCGATCGTACCAGCACTAATGCGGATCCCGTCGAACTCCGTGATTAAGCGTGCTTGGCGAGAGTAGTACTAGGATGGGTGACCTCCGGGAAGTCCTCGTGTTGCACCCTTTTTCTAAATTTTCTTCCTTTAGTATGTCTTATAAGGCCTAATACATTCGAAAAGATGTATCTTTTTGAACCGTGAGGAACTTGGCGTGGTCAATACCATTTGGAAAGCCCGCTAAATCACTCTGAGATAGCAGGCGAGGAATCCATTTTTCTCATTTCGGGCCAAAATCTATCCGTTTGGGTTGTTTTTGAGCTATTTAGTTACTTCGTACCAATATATGGACCCAAAAACTTGTTTTTGGACCAAAAGGAAGTGTTACCATGTACTCCGACCGCGTAAACATCTCGAAACTTGCTTGGACTCGCTCATTAGTCCTTTCGGACCAACCAGCGGTGAATATATCCTAGTGTTCGACCATAAAGATATATCCGATTGCGTGGGATGTACTAGCAGGTGCGATCATACCAGCACTAATGCCGGATCCCGTCGAACTCCGTGATTAAGCGTGCTTGGCGAGAGTAGTACTAGGATGGGTGACCTCCGGGAAGTCCTCGTGTTGCACCCTTTTTCTAAATTTTCTTCCTTTAGTATGTCTTATAAGGCCTTAATACATTCGAAAAGATGTATCTTTTGAACCGTGAGGAACTTCGTGTGGTCAATACCATTTGGGAAAGCCCGCTAAATCACTCTGAGATGGCAGCGGCGAGGAATCCATTTTTCTCATTTCGGGCCAAAATCTATCCGTTTGGGTTGTTTTTGAGCTATTTAGTTACTTCGTACCAATATATGGACCCAAAAACTTGTTTTTTGGACCAAAAGGAGGTGTTACCATGTACTCCGACCGCATAAACATCTCGAAACTTGCTTGGCTCGCTCATTAGTCCTTTCGGACCAACCAGCGGTGAATATATCCTAGTGTTCGACCATAAAGATATATCCGATTGCGTGGGATGTACTAGCAGTGCGATCATACCAGCACTAATGCGCGGATCCCCATCGAACTCCATGATTAAGCGTGCTTGGCGAGAGTAGTACTAGGATGGGTGACCTCCGGGAAGTCCTCGTGTTGCACCCTTTTTCTAAATTTTCTTCCTTTAGTATGTCTTATAAGGCCTTGATACATTCGAAAAGATGTATCTTTTTGAACCGTGAGGAACTATGGTTGATCAATACCATTTCGGAAAGCCCGCTAAATCACTACGAGATAGCAGGCGAGGAATCCATTTTTCTCATTTCGGGCCAAAATCTATCCGTTTGGGTTGTTTTTGAGCTATTTAGTTACTTCGTACCAATATATGGACCCAAAAACTTGTTTTTGGACCAAAGGGAAGTGTTACCATGTACTCCGACCGCGTAAACATCTCGAAACTTGCTTGGCTCGCTCATTAGTCCTTTCGGACCAACCAGCGGTGAATATATCCTAGTGTTCGACCATAAAGATATATCCGATTGCGTGGGATGTACTAGCAGTGCGATCGTACCAGCACTAATGCCGGATCCCGTCGAGAACTCCGCGATTAAGCGTGCTTGGGCGAGTAGTACTAGGATGGGTGACCTCCGGGAAGTCCTCGTGTTGCACCTTTTTCTAAATTTTCTTCCTTTAGTATGTCTTATAAGGCCTAATACATTCGAAAAGATGTATCTTTTGAACCGTGAGGAACTTGGTTGATCAATACCATTTGGAAAGCCCGCTAAATCACTCTGAGATAGCAGCGGCGGGGAATCCATTTTTCTCATTTCAGGGCCAAAATCTATCCGTTTGGGTTGTTTTTGAGCTATTTAGTTACTTCGTACCAATATATGGACCCAAAAACTTGTTTTTTGGACCAAAAGGAGGTGTTACCATGTACTCCGACCGCGTAAACATCTCGAAACTTGCTTGGCTCGCTCATTAGTCGGCTCGGACCAACCAGCGGTGAATATATCCTAGTGTTCGACCATAAAGATATATCCGATTGCGTGGGATGTACTAGCAGGTGCGATCGTACCAGCACTAATGCCGGATCCCATCGGAACTCCATGATTAAGCGTGCTTGGGCGAGTAGTACTAGGATGGGTGACCTCCGGGAAGTCCTCGTGTTGCACCCTTTTTCTAAATTTTCTTCCTTTAGTATGTCTTATAAGGCCTTAATACATTCGAAAAGATGTATCTTTTGAACCGTGAGGAACTACGGTGTGATCAATACCATTTCGGAAAGCCCGCTAAATCACTCTGAGATGGCAGCGGCGGGGAATCCATTTTTCTCATTTCGGGCCAAAATCTATCCGTTTGGGTTGTTTTTGAGCTATTTAGTTACTTCATACCAATATATGGACCCAAAAACTTGTTTTTTGGACCAAAAGGAGGTGTTACCATGTACTCCGACCGCATAAACATCTCGAAACTTGCTTGGCTCGCTCATTAGTCGACTTCGGACCAACCAGCGGTGAATATATCCTAGTGTTCGACCATAAAGATATATCCGATTGCGTGGGATGTACTAGCAGTGCGATCATACCAGCACTAATGCACGGATCCCGTCGGAACTCCGCGATTAAGCGTGCTTGGCGAGAGTAGTACTAGGATGGGTGACCTCCGGGAAGTCCTCGTGTTGCACCCTTTTTCTAAATTTTCTTCCTTTAGTATGTCTTATAAGGCCTTAATACATTCGAAAAGATGTATCTTTTGAACCGTGAGGAACTCTTGGCGGTCAATACCATTTCGGAAGCCCGCTAAATCACTCTGAGATAGCAGCGGCGGGGAATCCATTTTTCTCATTTTAGGGCCAAAAATCTATCCGTTTGGGTTGTTTTTGAGCTATTTAGTTACTTCGTACCAATATATGGACCCAAAAACTTGTTTTTTGGACCAAAAGGAGAGTGTTACCATGTACTCCGACCGCATAAACATCTCGAAACTTGCTTGGCTCGCTCATTAGTCGACTTCGGACCAACCAGCGGTGAATATATCCTAGTGTTCGACCATAAAGATATATCACGATTGCGTGGGATGTACTAGCAGGTGCGATCATACCAGCACTAATGCACGGATCCCATCGAACTCCATGATTAAGCGTGCTTGGCGAGAGTAGTACTAGGATGGGTGACCTCCGGGGAAGTCCTCGTGTTGCACCCTTTTTCTAAATTTTCTTCCTTTAGTATGTCTTATAAGGCCTTAATACATTCGAAAAGATGTATCTTTTGAACCGTGAGGAACTCTTGGTGTGGTCAATACCATTTGGAAGCCCGCTAAATCACTACGAGATAGCGGCGAGGAATCCATTTTTCTCATTTAGGCCCAAAATCTATCCGTTTGGGTTGTTTTTGAGCTATTTAGTTACTTCGTACCAATATATGGACCCAAAAACTTGTTTTTTGGACCAAAAGGAGGTGTTACCATGTACTCCGACCGCATAAACATCTCGAAACTTGCTTGGCTCGCTCATTAGTCCTTCTCGGACCAACCAGCGGTGAATATATCCTAGTGTTCGACCATAAAGATATATCCGATTGCGTGGGATGTACTAGCAGTGCGATCATACCAGCACTAATGCACGGATCCCCGTCGAACTCCGTGATTAAGCGTGCTTGGCGAGAGTAGTACTAGGATGGGTGACCTCCGGGAGAATCCTCGTGTTGCACCCTTTTCTAAATTTTCTTCCTTTAGTATGTCTTATAAGGCCTAATACATTCGAAAAGATGTATCTTTTGAACCGTGAGGAACTCTTGGTGCGGTCAATACCATTTGGAAAGCCCGCTAAATCACTCTGAGATGGCAGCGGCGAGGAATCCATTTTTCTCATTTCGGGCCAAAATCTATCCGTTTGGGTTGTTTTTGAGCTATTTAGTTACTTCGTACCAATATATGGACCCAAAAACTTGTTTTTGGACCAAAAGGAGGTGTTACCATGTACTCCGACGCGTTAAACATCTCGAAACTTGCTTGGCTCGCTCATTAGTCGCTTTCGGACCAACCAGCGGTGAATATATCCTAGTGTTCGACCATAAAGATATATCACGATTGCGTGGGATGTACTAGCAGTGCGATCATACCAGCACTAATGCGGATCCCCATCGAACTCCGTGATTAAGCGTGCTTGGCGAGTAGTACTAGGATGGGTGACCTCCGGGAAGTCCTCGTGTTGCACCCTTTTTCTAAATTTTCTTCCTTTAGTATGTCTTATAAGGCCGTAATACATTCGAAAAGATGTATCTTTTGAACCGTGAGGAACTGCTTGGCAGTCAATACCATTTGGAAAGCCCGCTAAATCACTACGAGATAGCAGGCGAGGAATCCATTTTTCTCATTTGGGCCAAAATCTATCCGTTTGGGTTGTTTTTGAGCTATTTAGTTACTTCGTACCAATATATGGACCCAAAAACTTGTTTTTTGGACCAAAAGGAGGTGTTACCATGTACTCCGACCGCATAAACATCTCGAAACTTGCTTGGCTCGCTCATTAGTCCTTTCGGACCAACCAGCGGTGAATATATCCTAGTGTTCGACCATAAAGATATATCCGATTGCGTGGGATGTACTAGGTGCGATCATACCAGCACTAATGCGCGGATCCCGTCGAACTCCGTGATTAAGCGTGCTTGGGCGAGTAGTACTAGGATGGGTGACCTCCGGGAAGTCCTCGTGTTGCACCCTTTTTCTAAATTTTCTTCCTTTAGTATGTCTTATAAGGCCTTAATACATTCGAAAAGATGTATCTTTTGAACCGTGAGGAACTCTGGTGCGGTCAATACCATTTGGAAAGCCCGCTAAATCACTCTGAGATGCAGCGGCGGGGAATCCATTTTTCTCATTTCGGGCCAAAATCTATCCGTTTGGGTTGTTTTTGAGCTATTTAATTACTCGTACCAATATATGGACCCAAAAACTTGTTTTTGGACCAAAAGGAGGTGTTACCATGTACTCCGACCGCATAAACATCTCGAAACTTGCTTGGCTCGCTCATTAGTCGACTTTCGGACCAACCAGCGGTGAATATATCCTAGTGTTCGACCGTAAAGATATATCCGATTGCGTGGGATGTACTAGGGGTGCGATCATACCAGCACTAATGCACGGATCCCGTCGAACTCCGCGATTAAGCGTGCTTGGGCGAGTAGTACTAGGATGGGTGACCTCCGGGAAGTCCTCGTGTTGCACCCTTTTTCTAAATTTTCTTCCTTTAGTATGTCTTATAAGGCCTTAATACATTCGAAAAGATGTATCTTTTGAACCGTGAGGAACTCTTGGTGATCAATACCATTTGGAAAGCCCGCTAAATCACTCTGAGATAGCAGCGGCGAGGAATCCATTTTTCTCATTTAGGGCCAAAATCTATCCGTTTGGGTTGTTTTTGATATTTCGTTACTTCGTACCAATATATGGACCCAAAAACTTGTTTTTGGACCAAAAGGAGGTGTTACCATGTACTCCGACCGCGTAAACATCTCGAAACTTGCTTGGCTCGCTCATTAGTCCTTTCGGACCAACCAGCGGTGAATATATCCTAGTGTTCGACCATAAAGATATATCCGATTGCGTGGGATGTACTAGCAGGTGCGATCGTACCAGCACTAATGCGCGGATCCCATCAGAACTCCGTGATTAAGCGTGCTTGGGCGAGTAGTACTAGGATGGGTGACCTCCGGGAAGTCCTCGTGTTGCACCTTTTTCTAAATTTTCTTCCTTTAGTATGTCTTATAAGGCCTAATACATTCGAAAAGATGTATCTTTTTGAACCGTGAGGAACTCTTGGTTGATCAATACCATTTGGAAGCCCGCTAAATCACTCCGAGATGGCAGCGGCGGGGAATCCATTTTTCTCATTTAGGCCCAAAATCTATCCGTTTGGGTTGTTTTTGAGCTATTTAGTTACTTCGTACCAATATATGGACCCAAAAACTTGTTTTTTGGACCAAAAGGAGGTGTTACCATGTACTCCGACCGCATAAACATCTCGAAACTTGCTTGGCTCGCTCATTAGTCCTTTCGGACCAACCAGCGGTGAATATATCCTAGTGTTCGACCATAAAGATATATCCGATTGCGTGGGATGTACTAGCAGGTGCGATCATACCAGCACTAATGCACGGATCCCATCGAACTCCGTGATTAAGCGTGCTTGGGCGAGTAGTACTAGGATGGGTGACCTCCGGGAAGTCCTCGTGTTGCACCTTTTTCTAAATTTTCTTCCTTTAGTATGTCTTATAAGGCGCTAATACATTCGAAAAGATGTATCTTTTTGAACCGTGAGGAACTGCTGGCCTGGTCAATACCATTTGGAAGCCCGCTAAATCACTACGAGATGGCAGCGGCGAGGAATCCATTTTTCTCATTTCGGGCCAAAATCTATCCGTTTGGGTTGTTTTTGAGCTATTTAGTTACTTCGTACCAATATATGGACCCAAAAACTTGTTTTTGGACCAAAAGAGGTGTTACCATGTACTCCGACCGCATAAACATCTCGAAACTTGCTTGGCTCGCTCATTAGTCCTTTCGGACCAACCAGCGGTGAATATATCCTAGTGTTAGACCATAAAGATATATCACGATTGCGTGGGATGTACTAGCAGTGCGATCATACCAGCACTAATGCACGGATCCCCGTCAGAACTCCGCGATTAAGCGTGCTTGGCGAGAGTAGTACTAGGATGGGTGACCTCCGGGAAGTCCTCGTGTTGCACCCTTTTTCTAAATTTTCTTCCTTTAGTATGTCTTATAAGGCCTTAATACATTCGAAAAGATGTATCTTTTGAACCGTGAGGAACTACTGTGCGGTCAATACCATTTGGAAAGCCCGCTAAATCACTCTGAGATGGCAGCGGCGGGGAATCCATTTTTCTCATTTCGGGCCAAAATCTATCCGTTTGGGTTGTTTTTGAGCTATTTAGTTACTTCGTACCAATATATGGACCCAAAAACTTGTTTTTGGACCAAAAGAGGTGTTACCATGTACTCCGACCGCATAAACATCTCGAAACTTGCTTGGCTCGCTCATTAGTCGGCTTCGGACCAACCAGCGGTGAATATATCCTAGTGTTCGACCATAAAGATATATCCGATTGCGTGGGATGTACTAGCAGGTGCGATCATACCAGCACTAATGCACGGATCCCGTCGAACTCACTGATTAAGCGTGCTTGGGCGAGTAGTACTAGGATGGGTGACCTCCGGGAAGTCCTCGTGTTGCACCCTTTTTCTAAATTTTCTTCCTTTAGTATGTCTTATAAGGCCTAATACATTCGAAAAGATGTATCTTTTGAACCGTGAGGAACTACTGGTGCGATCAATACCATTTCGGAAGCCCGCTAAATCACTCTGAGATAGCAGGCGAGGAATCCATTTTTCTCATTTCGGGCCAAAATCTATCCGTTTGGGTTGTTTTTGAGCTATTTAGTTACTTCGTACCAATATATGGACCCAAAAACTTGTTTTTGGACCAAAAGGAGGTGTTACCATGTACTCCGACCGCATAAACATCTCGAAACTTGCTTGGACTCGCTCATTAGTCGCTTCGGACCAACCAGCGGTGAATATATCCTAGTGTTCGACCATAAAGATATATCCGATTGCGTGGGATGTACTAGCAGGTGCGATCATACCAGCACTAATGCACGGATCCCATCGAACTCCGTGATTAAGCGTGCTTGGGCGAGTAGTACTAGGATGGGTGACCTCCGGGAAGTCCTCGTGTTGCACCCTTTTTCTAAATTTTCTTCCTTTAGTATGTCTTATAAGGCCTTAATACATTCGAAAAGATGTATCTTTTGAACCGTGAGGAACTCTTGGTTGATCAATACCATTTGGAAGCCCGCTAAATCACTCTGAGATAGCAGCGGCGAGGAATCCATTTTTCTCATTTCGGGCCAAAATCTATCCGTTTGGGTTGTTTTTGAGCTATTTAGTTACTTCGTACCAATATATGGACCCAAAAACTTGTTTTTTGGACCAAAAGGAGAGTGTTACCATGTACTCCGACCGCATAAACATCTCGAAACTTGCTTGGCTCGCTCATTAGTCGGCTTCGGACCAACCAGCGGTGAATATATCCTAGTGTTCGACCATAAAGATATATCACGATTGCGTGGGATGTACTAGCAGGTGCGATCATACCAGCACTAATGCACGGATCCCCGTCGAACTCCGTGATTAAGCGTGCTTGGCGAGAGTAGTACTAGGATGGGTGACCTCCGGGAAGTCCTCGTGTTGCACCCTTTTCTAAATTTTCTTCCTTTAGTATGTCTTATAAGGCCTAATACATTCGAAAAGATGTATCTTTTGAACCGTGAGGAACTACTGGTTGATCAATACCATTTCGGAAGCCCGCTAAATCACTCCGAGATGGCAGCGGCGAGGAATCCATTTTTCTCATTTCGGGCCAAAATCTATCCGTTTGGGTTGTTTTTGAGCTATTTAGTTACTTCGTACCAATATATGGACCCAAAAACTTGTTTTTGGACCAAAAGGAGGTGTTACCATGTACTCCGACCGCATAAACATCTCGAAACTTGCTTGGCTCGCTCATTAGTCCTTTCGGACCAACCAGCGGTGAATATATCCTAGTGTTCGACCATAAAGATATATCCGATTGCGTGGGATGTACTAGCAGTGCGATCGTACCAGCACTAATGCCGGATCCCGTCGAACTCCACGATTAAGCGTGCTTGGCGAGAGTAGTACTAGGATGGGTGACCTCCGGGAAGTCCTCGTGTTGCACCCTTTTCTAAATTTTCTTCCTTTAGTATGTCTTATAAGGCCTTAATACATTCGAAAAGATGTATCTTTTGAACCGTGAGGAACTCTTGGTCAATACCATTTCGGAAAGCCCGCTAAATCACTACGAGATAGCAGGCGAGGAATCCATTTTTCTCATTTAGGGCCAAAATCTATCCGTTTGGGTTGTTTTTGAGCTATTTAGTTACTTCGTACCAATATATGGACCCAAAAACTTGTTTTTTGGACCAAAAGGAGGTGTTACCATGTACTCCGACCGCATAAACATCTCGAAACTTGCTTGGCTCGCTCATTAGTCCTTTCGGACCAACCAGCGGTGAATATATCCTAGTGTTCGACCATAAAGATATATCACGATTGCGTGGGATGTACTAGCAGGTGCGATCATACCAGCACTAATGCCGGATCCCATCGGAACTCCGTGATTAAGCGTGCTTGGGCGAGTAGTACTAGGATGGGTGACCTCCGGGAAGTCCTCGTGTTGCACCCTTTTTCTAAATTTTCTTCCTTTAGTATGTCTTATAAGGCCTTAATACATTCGAAAAGATGTATCTTTTGAACCGTGAGGAACTCTTGGTTGCGGTCAATACCATTTCGGAAGCCCGCTAAATCACTACGAGATGGCAGCGGCGAGGAATCCATTTTTCTCATTTCGGGCCAAAATCTATCCGTTTGGGTTGTTTTTGAGCTATTTAGTTACTTCGTACCAATATATGGACCCAAAAACTTGTTTTTGGACCAAAAGGAGGTGTTACCATGTACTCCGACCGCATAAACATCTCGAAACTTGCTTGGCTCGCTCATTAGTCGCTTCGGACCAACCAGCGGTGAATATATCCTAGTGTTCGACCATAAAGATATATCCGATTGCGTGGGATGTACTAGCGGGTGCGATCGTACCAGCACTAATGCGCGGATCCCATCGAACTCCGTGATTAAGCGTGCTTGGGCGAGTAGTACTAGGATGGGTGACCTCCGGGAAGTCCTCGTGTTGCACCCTTTTTCTAAATTTTCTTCCTTTAGTATGTCTTATAAGGCCTAATACATTCGAAAAGATGTATCTTTTTGAACCGTGAGGAACTGGCGTGATCAATACCATTTGGAAGCCCGCTAAATCACTCTGAGATGGCAGCGGCGAGGAATCCATTTTTCTCATTTCGGGCCAAAATCTATCCGTTTGGGTTGTTTTTGAGCTATTTCGTTACTTCGTACCAATATATGGACCCAAAAACTTGTTTTTGGACCAAAAGGAGGTGTTACCATGTACTCCGACCGCATAAACATCTCGAAACTTGCTTGGCTCGCTCATTAGTCGGCTTCGGACCAACCAGCGGTGAATATATCCTAGTGTTCGACCATAAAGATATATCCGATTGCGTGGGATGTACTAGCAGGTGCGATCATACCAGCACTAATGCGGATCCCCATCGGAACTCCGTGATTAAGCGTGCTTGGCGAGAGTAGTACTAGGATGGGTGACCTCCGGGAAGTCCTCGTGTTGCACCCTTTTTCTAAATTTTCTTCCTTTAGTATGTCTTATAAGGCCTTAATACATTCGAAAAGATGTATCTTTTGAACCGTGAGGAACTCTGTGCGATCAATACCATTTCGGAAGCCCGCTAAATCACTCTGAGATAGCAGCGGCGAGGAATCCATTTTTCTCATTTGGGCCAAAATCTATCCGTTTGGGTTGTTTTTGAGCTATTTCGTTACTTCGTACCAATATATGGACCCAAAAACTTGTTTTTTGGACCAAAGGGAGGTGTTACCATGTACTCCGACCGCATAAACATCTCGAAACTTGCTTGGCTCGCTCATTAGTCCTTTCGGACCAACCAGCGGTGAATATATCCTAGTGTTCGACCATAAAGATATATCCGATTGCGTGGGATGTACTAGCAGGTGCGATCATACCAGCACTAATGCACGGATCCCGTCGAACTCCGTGATTAAGCGTGCTTGGGCGAGTAGTACTAGGATGGGTGACCTCCGGGAAGTCCTCGTGTTGCACCCTTTTTCTAAATTTTCTTCCTTTAGTATGTCTTATAAGGCCTTAATACATTCGAAAAGATGTATCTTTTGAACCGTGAGGAACTGGCCTTGATCAATACCATTTGGAAAGCCCGCTAAATCACTCTGAGATGGCAGCGGCGGGGAATCCATTTTTCTCATTTCGGACCAAAATCTATCCGTTTGGGTTGTTTTTGAGCTATTTAGTTACTTCGTACCAATATATGGACCCAAAAACTTGTTTTTGGACCAAAGGGAGGTGTTACCATGTACTCCGACCGCATAAACATCTCGAAACTTGCTTGGCTCGCTCATTAGTCGACTTCGGACCAACCAGCGGTGAATATATCCTAGTGTTCGACCATAAAGATATATCCGATTGCGTGGGATGTACTAGCAGGTGCGATCATACCGGCACTAATGCACGGATCCCATCAGAACTCCGTGATTAAGCGTGCTTGGCGAGTAGTACTAGGATGGGTGACCTCCGGGAAGTCCTCGTGTTGCACCCTTTTCTAAATTTTCTTCCTTTAGTATGTCTTATAAGGCCTAATACATTCGAAAAGATGTATCTTTTTGAACCGTGAGGAACTCTTGGCTGGTCAATACCATTTCGGAAAGCCCGCTAAATCACTACGAGATAGCGGCGGGGAATCCATTTTTCTCATTTCGGGCCAAAATCTATCCGTTTGGGTTGTTTTTGAGCTATTTAGTTACTTCGTACCAATATATGGACCCAAAAACTTGTTTTTGGACCAAAAGGAGGTGTTACCATGTACTCCGACCGCGTAAACATCTCGAAACTTGCTTGGCTCGCTCATTAGTCCTTTCGGACCAACCAGCGGTGAATATATCCTAGTGTTCGACCATAAAGATATATCCGATTGCGTGGGATGTACTAGCAGTGCGATCGTACCAGCACTAATGCGCGGATCCCGTCGAACTCCGTGATTAAGCGTGCTTGGCGAGTAGTACTAGGATGGGTGACCTCCGGGAAGTCCTCGTGTTGCACCCTTTTTCTAAATTTTCTTCCTTTAGTATGTCTTATAAGGCCTTAATACATTCGAAAAGATGTATCTTTTTGAACCGTGAGGAACTCTGGTGTGGTCAATACCATTTGGAAAGCCCGCTAAATCACTCTGAGATAGCAGGCGAGGAATCCATTTTTCTCATTTCAGGCCAAAATCTATCCGTTTGGGTTGTTTTTGAGCTATTTAGTTACTTCGTACCAATATATGGACCCAAAAACTTGTTTTTGGACCAAAAGGAGGTGTTACCATGTACTCCGACCGCATAAACATCTCGAAACTTGCTTGGCTCGCTCATTAGTCCTTTCGGACCAACCAGCGGTGAATATATCCTAGTGTTCGACCATAAAGATATATCCGATTGCGTGGGATGTACTAGCAGGTGCGATCATACCAGCACTAATGCACGGATCCCCGTCGGAACTCCGTGATTAAGCGTGCTTGGCGAGAGTAGTACTAGGATGGGTGACCTCCGGGAAGTCCTCGTGTTGCACCCTTTTTCTAAATTTTCTTCCTTTAGTATGTCTTATAAGGCCTAATACATTCGAAAAGATGTATCTTTTGAACCGTGAGGAACTCTTGGTGATCAATACCATTTGGAAAGCCCGCTAAATCACTCCGAGATAGCGGCGAGGAATCCATTTTTCTCATTTCGGGCCAAAATCTATCCGTTTGGGTTGTTTTTGAGCTATTTAGTTACTTCGTACCAATATATGGACCCAAAAACTTGTTTTTTGGACCAAAAGGAGGTGTTACCATGTACTCCGACCGCGTAAACATCTCGAAACTTGCTTGGCTCGCTCATTAGTCGGCTCGGACCAACCAGCGGTGAATATATCCTAGTGTTCGACCATAAAGATATATCCGATTGCGTGGGATGTACTAGCAGTGCGATCGTACCAGCACTAATGCCGGATCCCATCGAACTCCGTGATTAAGCGTGCTTGGCGAGAGTAGTACTAGGATGGGTGACCTCCGGGAAGTCCTCGTGTTGCACCCTTTTTCTAAATTTTCTTCCTTTAGTATGTCTTATAAGGCCTTAATACATTCGAAAAGATGTATCTTTTTGAACCGTGAGGAACTCTTGTGATCAATACCATTTGGAAAGCCCGCTAAATCACTCTGAGATGGCAGCGGCGAGGAATCCATTTTTCTCATTTCGGGCCAAAATCTATCCGTTTGGGTTGTTTTTGAGCTATTTAGTTACTTCGTACCAATATATGGACCCAAAAACTTGTTTTTGGACCAAAAGGAGGTGTTACCATGTACTCCGACCGCGTAAACATCTCGAAACTTGCTTGGCTCGCTCATTAGTCCTTTCGGACCAACCAGCGGTGAATATATCCTAGTGTTCGACCATAAAGATATATCCGATTGCGTGGGATGTACTAGCAGGTGCGATCATACCAGCACTAATGCGCGGATCCCCATCGAACTCCGTGATTAAGCGTGCTTGGGCGAGTAGTACTAGGATGGGTGACCTCCGGGAAGTCCTCGTGTTGCACCCTTTTTCTAAATTTTCTTCCTTTAGTATGTCTTATAAGGCCTTAATACATTCGAAAAGATGTATCTTTTGAACCGTGAGGAACTCTTGATCAATACCATTTGGAAAGCCCGCTAAATCACTCTGAGATAGCAGCGGCGGGGAATCCATTTTTCTCATTTCGGGCCAAAATCTATCCGTTTGGGTTGTTTTTGAGCTATTTAGTTACTTCGTACCAATATATGGACCCAAAAACTTGTTTTTGGACCAAAAGGAGGTGTTACCATGTACTCCGACCGCATAAACATCTCGAAACTTGCTTGGCTCGCTCATTAGTCCTTTCGGACCAACCAGCGGTGAATATATCCTAGTGTTCGACCATAAAGATATATCCGATTGCGTGGGATGTACTAGCAGGTGCGATCGTACCAGCACTAATGCCGGATCCCATCGAACTCCGTGATTAAGCGTGCTTGGGCGAGTAGTACTAGGATGGGTGACCTCCGGGAAGTCCTCGTGTTGCACCCTTTTTCTAAATTTTCTTCCTTTAGTATGTCTTATAAGGCCTTAATACATTCGAAAAGATGTATCTTTTGAACCGTGAGGAACTCTTGTGCGGTCAATACCATTTCGGAAGCCCGCTAAATCACTCTGAGATAGCAGCGGCGGGGAATCCATTTTTCTCATTTCGGGCCAAAATCTATCCGTTTGGGTTGTTTTTGAGCTATTTAGTTACTCGTACCAATATATGGACCCAAAAACTTGTTTTTGGACCAAAAGGAGGTGTTACCATGTACTCCGACCGCGTAAACATCTCGAAACTTGCTTGGCTCGCTCATTAGTCCTTTCGGACCAACCAGCGGTGAATATATCCTAGTGTTCGACCATAAAGATATATCCGATTGCGTGGGATGTACTAGCAGTGCGATCATACCAGCACTAATGCCGGATCCCGTCGAGAACTCCTGATTAAGCGTGCTTGGCGAGAGTAGTACTAGGATGGGTGACCTCCGGGAAGTCCTCGTGTTGCACCTTTTTCTAAATTTTCTTCCTTTAGTATGTCTTATAAGGCCTTAATACATTCGAAAAGATGTATCTTTTTGAACCGTGAGGAACTTGGTTGATCAATACCATTTGGAAAGCCCGCTAAATCACTCCGAGATGGCAGCGGCGAGGAATCCATTTTTCTCATTTGGGCCAAAATCTATCCGTTTGGGTTGTTTTTGAGCTATTTAGTTACTTCGTACCAATATATGGACCCAAAAACTTGTTTTTGGACCAAAAGGAGGTGTGACCATGTACTCCTACCGCATAAACATCGCGAAACTGGCTTGACTCGCGCATTAGGCAACTGGGACCAACGAACGGTGAAGATTTCGGAGTGGTCGACCATAAAGATAGATACGATTGCGGTGGGTGTACTAACGGGGGCGATCATACCAGCACTAATGCCGGATCCCATCGAACTCGCTGATTAAGCGTGCTTGGCGAGAGTAGTACTAGGATGGGTGACCTCCGGGAAGTCCTCGTGTTGCACCCTTTTTCTAAATTTTCTTCCTTTAGTATGTCTTATAAGGCCTTAATACATTCGAAAAGATGTATCTTTTGAACCGTGAGGAACTCTGGTGTGGTCAATACCATTTGGAAAGCCCGCTAAATCACTCTGAGATGGCAGCGGCGAGGAATCCATTTTTCTCATTTCGGGCCAAAATCTATCCGTTTGGGTTGTTTTTGAGCTATTTAGTTACTTCGTACCAATATATGGACCCAAAAACTTGTTTTTGGACCAAAAGGAGGTGTTACCATGTACTCCGACCGCGTAAACATCTCGAAACTTGCTTGGCTCGCTCATTAGTCGACTTCGGACCAACCAGCGGTGAATATATCCTAGTGTTCGACCATAAAGATATATCCGATTGCGTGGGATGTACTAGCAGTGCGATCATACCAGCACTAATGCACGGATCCCATCGAGAACTCCGTGATTAAGCGTGCTTGGCGAGTAGTACTAGGATGGGTGACCTCCGGGAAGTCCTCGTGTTGCACCCTTTTTCTAAATTTTCTTCCTTTAGTATGTCTTATAAGGCCTATACATTCGAAAAGATGTATCTTTTGAACCGTGAGGAACTACTTGGTGATCAATACCATTTCGAAAAGCCCGCTAAATCACTCTGAGATGGCAGCGGCGAGGAATCCATTTTTCTCATTTCGGGCCAAAATCTATCCGTTTGGGTTGTTTTTGAGCTATTTAGTTACTTCGTACCAATATATGGACCCAAAAACTTGTTTTTGGACCAAAAGGAGGTGTTACCATGTACTCCGACCGCATAAACATCTCGAAACTTGCTTGACTCGCTCATTAGTCGACTTCGGACCAACCAGCGGTGAATATATCCTAGTGTTCGACCATAAAGATATATCCGATTGCGTGGGATGTACTAGCAGTGCGATCGTACCAGCACTAATGCGGATCCCCATCGAACTCCGTGATTAAGCGTGCTTGGCGAGAGTAGTACTAGGATGGGTGACCTCCGGGAAGTCCTCGTGTTGCACCCTTTTTCTAAATTTTCTTCCTTTAGTATGTCTTATAAGGCCTAATACATTCGAAAAGATGTATCTTTTGAACCGTGAGGAACTTGGCTATGATCAATACCATTTGGAAAGCCCGCTAAATCACTCTGAGATAGCAGCGGCGGGGAATCCATTTTTCTCATTTCGGGCCAAAATCTATCCGTTTGGGTTGTTTTTGAGCTATTTAGTTACTTCGTACCAATATATGGACCCAAAAACTTGTTTTTGGACCAAAAGGAGGTGTTACCATGTACTCCGACCGCATAAACATCTCGAAACTTGCTTGGCTCGCTCATTAGTCCTTCGGACCAACCAGCGGTGAATATATCCTAGTGTTCGACCATAAAGATATATCCGATTGCGTGGGATGTACTAGCAGTGCGATCGTACCAGCACTAATGCCGGATCCCCATCGGAACTCCGTGATTAAGCGTGCTTGGCGAGAGTAGTACTAGGATGGGTGACCTCCGGGAAGTCCTCGTGTTGCACCCTTTTTCTAAATTTTCTTCCTTTAGTATGTCTTATAAGGCCTAATACATTCGAAAAGATGTATCTTTTGAACCGTGAGGAACTTGGTTGGTCAATACCATTTCGGAAAGCCCGCTAAATCACTACGAGATGGCAGCGGCGGGGAATCCATTTTTCTCATTTAGGGCCAAAATCTATCCGTTTGGGTTGTTTTTGAGCTATTTAGTTACTTCGTACCAATATATGGACCCAAAAACTTGTTTTTGGACCAAAAGGAGGTGTTACCATGTACTCCGACCGCATAAACATCTCGAAACTTGCTTGACTCGCTCATTAGTCCTTTCGGACCAACCAGCGGTGAATATATCCTAGTGTTCGACCATAAAGATATATCCGATTGCGTGGGATGTACTAGCAGGTGCGATCGTACCAGCACTAATGCACGGATCCCATCGGAACTCGCTGATTAAGCGTGCTTGGGCGAAGTAGTACTAGGATGGGTGACCTCCGGGAAGTCCTCGTGTTGCACCCTTTTTCTAAATTTTCTTCCTTTAGTATGTCTTATAAGGCCTAATACATTCGAAAAGATGTATCTTTTGAACCGTGAGGAACTCTTGGTGATCAATACCATTTCGGAAGCCCGCTAAATCACTCTGAGATGGCAGCGGCGGGGAATCCATTTTTCTCATTTCGGGCCAAAATCTATCCGTTTGGGTTGTTTTTGAGCTATTTAGTTACTTCGTACCAATATATGGACCCAAAAACTTGTTTTTGGACCAAAGGGAGGTGTTACCATGTACTCCGACCGCATAAACATCTCGAAACTTGCTTGGCTCGCTCATTAGTCGACTTCGGACCAACCAGCGGTGAATATATCCTAGTGTTCGACCATAAAGATATATCACGATTGCGTGGGATGTACTAGCAGGTGCGATCATACCAGCACTAATGCACGGATCCCATCGAACTCCGTGATTAAGCGTGCTTGGCGAGTAGTACTAGGATGGGTGACCTCCGGGAAGTCCTCGTGTTGCACCCTTTTTCTAAATTTTCTTCCTTTAGTATGTCTTATAAGGCCTAATACATTCGAAAAGATGTATCTTTTGAACCGTGAGGAACTTCTTGCGGTCAATACCATTTCGGAAGCCCGCTAAATCACTCCGAGATGGCAGCGGCGAGGAATCCATTTTTCTCATTTCGGGCCAAAATCTATCCGTTTGGGTTGTTTTTGAGCTATTTAGTTACTTCGTACCAATATATGGACCCAAAAACTTGTTTTTGGACCAAAAGGAGGTGTTACCATGTACTCCGACCGCATAAACATCTCGAAACTTGCTTGGCTCGCTCATTAGTCGGCTCGGACCAACCAGCGGTGAATATATCCTAGTGTTCGACCATAAAGATATATCCGATTGCGTGGGATGTACTAGCGGGTGCGATCGTACCAGCACTAATGCCGGATCCCATCGAACTCCGTGATTAAGCGTGCTTGGGCGAGTAGTACTAGGATGGGTGACCTCCGGGAAGTCCTCGTGTTGCACCCTTTTTCTAAATTTTCTTCCTTTAGTATGTCTTATAAGGCCTTAATACATTCGAAAAGATGTATCTTTTGAACCGTGAGGAACTCTGTGGTCAATACCATTTGGAAAGCCCGCTAAATCACTCTGAGATGGCAGCGGCGGGGAATCCATTTTTCTCATTTCGGGCCAAAAATCTATCCGTTTGGGTTGTTTTTGAGCTATTTAGTTACTTCGTACCAATATATGGACCCAAAAACTTGTTTTTGGACCAAAAGGAGGTGTTACCATGTACTCCGGCCGCATAAACATCTCGAAACTTGCTTGGCTCGCTCATTAGTCGCTTCGGACCAACCAGCGGTGAATATATCCTAGTGTTCGACCATAAAGATATATCCGATTGCGTGGGATGTACTAGCAGGTGCGATCATACCAGCACTAATGCACGGATCCCATCGGAACTCCGTGATTAAGCGTGCTTGGCGAGTAGTACTAGGATGGGTGACCTCCGGGAAGTCCTCGTGTTGCACCTTTTTCTAAATTTTCTTCCTTTAGTATGTCTTATAAGGCCTAATACATTCGAAAAGATGTATCTTTTGAACCGTGAGGAACTTGGTTGATCAATACCATTTGGAAAGCCCGCTAAATCACTCTGAGATGGCAGCGGCGAGGAATCCATTTTTCTCATTTGGGCCAAAATCTATCCGTTTGGGTTGTTTTTGAGCTATTTAGTTACTTCGTACCAATATATGGACCCAAAAACTTGTTTTTGGACCAAAAGGAGGTGTTACCATGTACTCCGACCGCATAAACATCTCGAAACTTGCTTGGCTCGCTCATTAGTCCTTTCGGACCAACCAGCGGTGAATATATCCTAGTGTTCGACCATAAAGATATATCCGATTGCGTGGGATGTACTAGCAGGTGCGATCATACCAGCACTAATGCACGGATCCCATCGGAACTCCGTGATTAAGCGTGCTTGGGCGAGTAGTACTAGGATGGGTGACCTCCGGGAAGTCCTCGTGTTGCACCCTTTTTCTAAATTTTCTTCCTTTAGTATGTCTTATAAGGCCTTAATACATTCGAAAAGATGTATCTTTTGAACCGTGAGGAACTCTTGGTGATCAATACCATTTGGAAGCCCGCTAAATCACTCTGAGATGCAGCGGCGAGGAATCCATTTTTCTCATTTCGGGCCAAAATCTATCCGTTTGGGTTGTTTTTGAGCTATTTAGTTACTTCGTACCAATATATGGACCCAAAAACTTGTTTTTGGACCAAAAGGAGGTGTTACCATGTACTCCGACCGCATAAACATCTCGAAACTTGCTTGGCTCGCTCATTAGTCCTTTCGGACCAACCAGCGGTGAATATATCCTAGTGTTCGACCATAAAGATATATCCGATTGCGTGGGATGTACTAGCAGGTGCGATCGTACCAGCACTAATGCCGGATCCCCATCAGAACTCCTGATTAAGCGTGCTTGGGCGAGTAGTACTAGGATGGGTGACCTCCGGGAAGTCCTCGTGTTGCACCCTTTTTCTAAATTTTCTTCCTTTAGTATGTCTTATAAGGCCTTAATACATTCGAAAAGATGTATCTTTTGAACCGTGAGGAACTGCTGGTGATCAATACCATTTGGAAGCCCGCTAAATCACTCTGAGATGGCAGCGGCGAGGAATCCATTTTTCTCATTTGGGCCAAAATCTATCCGTTTGGGTTGTTTTTGAGCTATTTAGTTACTTCGTACCAATATATGGACCCAAAAACTTGTTTTTGGACCAAAGGAGGTGTTACCATGTACTCCGACCGCATAAACATCTCGAAACTTGCTTGGCTCGCTCATTAGTCACTTCGGACCAACCAGCGGTGAATATATCCTAGTGTTCGACCATAAAGATATATCACGATTGCGTGGGATGTACTAGCAGTGCGATCGTACCAGCACTAATGCGGATCCCATCGGAACTCCGTGATTAAGCGTGCTTGGCGAGAGTAGTACTAGGATGGGTGACCTCCGGGAAGTCCTCGTGTTGCACCCTTTTTCTAAATTTTCTTCCTTTAGTATGTCTTATAAGGCCTAATACATTCGAAAAGATGTATCTTTTGAACCGTGAGGAACTTCTTGCAGTCAATACCATTTGGAAAGCCCGCTAAATCACTCTGAGATGGCAGCGGCGAGGAATCCATTTTTCTCATTTCGGGCCAAAATCTATCCGTTTGGGTTGTTTTTGAGCTATTTAGTTACTTCGTACCAATATATGGACCCAAAAACTTGTTTTTGGACCAAAAGGAGGTGTTACCATGTACTCCGACCGCATAAACATCTCGAAACTTGCTTGGCTCGCTCATTAGTCCTTTCGGACCAACCAGCGGTGAATATATCCTAGTGTTCGACCATAAAGATATATCCGATTGCGTGGGATGTACTAGCAGGTGCGATCATACCAGCACTAATGCGCGGATCCCATCGAACTCCGTGATTAAGCGTGCTTGGGCGAGTAGTACTAGGATGGGTGACCTCCGGGAAGTCCTCGTGTTGCACCCTTTTCTAAATTTTCTTCCTTTAGTATGTCTTATAAGGCCTAATACATTCGAAAAGATGTATCTTTTGAACCGTGAGGAACTTGGTGCGGTCAATACCATTTCGAAGCCCGCTAAATCACTCTGAGATAGCAGGCGAGGAATCCATTTTTCTCATTTCGGGCCAAAATCTATCCGTTTGGGTTGTTTTTGAGCTATTTAGTTACTTCGTACCAATATATGGACCCAAAAACTTGTTTTTGGACCAAAAGGAGGTGTTACCATGTACTCCGACCGCATAAACATCTCGAAACTTGCTTGGCTCGCTCATTAGTCCTTTCGGACCAACCAGCGGTGAATATATCCTAGTGTTCGACCATAAAGATATATCCGATTGCGTGGGATGTACTAGCAGGTGCGATCATACCAGCACTAATGCGCGGATCCCGTCGAACTCCGCGATTAAGCGTGCTTGGGCGAGTAGTACTAGGATGGGTGACCTCCGGGAAGTCCTCGTGTTGCACCCTTTTTCTAAATTTTCTTCCTTTAGTATGTCTTATAAGGCCTTAATACATTCGAAAAGATGTATCTTTTGAACCGTGAGGAACTGGTGTGATCAATACCATTTGGAAAGCCCGCTAAATCACTCTGAGATAGCAGCGGGGGAATCCATTTTTCTCATTTCGGGCCAAAATCTATCCGTTTGGGTTGTTTTTGAGCTATTTAGTTACTTCGTACCAATATATGGACCCAAAAACTTGTTTTTGGACCAAAAGGAGGTGTTACCATGTACTCCGACCGCATAAACATCTCGAAACTTGCTTGGCTCGCTCATTAGTCGACTTTCGGACCAACCAGCGGTGAATATATCCTAGTGTTCGACCATAAAGATATATCCGATTGCGTGGGATGTACTAGCAGGTGCGATCATACCAGCACTAATGCGCGGATCCCCGTCGAACTCCGTGATTAAGCGTGCTTGGGCGAGTAGTACTAGGATGGGTGACCTCCGGGAAGTCCTCGTGTTGCACCCTTTTTCTAAATTTTCTTCCTTTAGTATGTCTTATAAGGCCTAATACATTCGAAAAGATGTATCTTTTGAACCGTGAGGAACTATGGTGTGGTCAATACCATTTCGGAAGCCCGCTAAATCACTCTGAGATAGCAGCGGCGGGGAATCCATTTTTCTCATTTCGGGCCAAAATCTATCCGTTTGGGTTGTTTTTGAGCTATTTAGTTACTTCGTACCAATATATGGACCCAAAAACTTGTTTTTGGACCAAAAGGAGGTGTTACCATGTACTCCGACCGCATAAACATCTCGAAACTTGCTTGGCTCGCTCATTAGTCGACTTTCGGACCAACCAGCGGTGAATATATCCTAGTGTTCGACCATAAAGATATATCCGATTGCGTGGGATGTACTAGCAGGTGCGATCATACCAGCACTAATGCACGGATCCCATCAGAACTCCGTGATTAAGCGTGCTTGGCGAGAGTAGTACTAGGATGGGTGACCTCCGGGAAGTCCTCGTGTTGCACCCTTTTTCTAAATTTTCTTCCTTTAGTATGTCTTATAAGGCCTTAATACATTCGAAAAGATGTATCTTTTTGAACCGTGAGGAACTTCTTGGTGATCAATACCATTTGGAAAGCCCGCTAAATCACTACGAGATGCAGCGGCGAGGAATCCATTTTTCTCATTTCGGGCCAAAATCTATCCGTTTGGGTTGTTTTTGAGCTATTTAGTTACTTCGTACCAATATATGGACCCAAAAACTTGTTTTTGGACCAAAAGAGAGTGTTACCATGTACTCCGACCGCATAAACATCTCGAAACTTGCTTGGCTCGCTCATTAGTCCTTTCGGACCAACCAGCGGTGAATATATCCTAGTGTTCGACCATAAAGATATATCCGATTGCGTGGGATGTACTAGCGGGTGCGATCATACCAGCACTAATGCCGGATCCCATCGAACTCCGTGATTAAGCGTGCTTGGCGAGTAGTACTAGGATGGGTGACCTCCGGGAAGTCCTCGTGTTGCACCCTTTTTCTAAATTTTCTTCCTTTAGTATGTCTTATAAGGCCTAATACATTCGAAAAGATGTATCTTTTTGAACCGTGAGGAACTCTTGGTGGTCAATACCATTTGGAAAGCCCGCTAAATCACTACGAGATGGCAGCGGCGGGGAATCCATTTTTCTCATTTCGGGCCAAAATCTATCCGTTTGGGTTGTTTTTGAGCTATTTAGTTACTTCGTACCAATATATGGACCCAAAAACTTGTTTTTGGACCAAAAGGAGGTGTTACCATGTACTCCGACCGCATAAACATCTCGAAACTTGCTTGGCTCGCTCATTAGTCCTTTCGGACCAACCAGCGGTGAATATATCCTAGTGTTCGACCATAAAGATATATCCGATTGCGTGGGATGTACTAGCAGTGCGATCGTACCAGCACTAATGCACGGATCCCCATCGAACTCCGTGATTAAGCGTGCTTGGCGAGAGTAGTACTAGGATGGGTGACCTCCGGGAAGTCCTCGTGTTGCACCCTTTTCTAAATTTTCTTCCTTTAGTATGTCTTATAAGGCCTAATACATTCGAAAAGATGTATCTTTTTGAACCGTGAGGAACTTGGCCTTGGTCAATACCATTTGGAAAGCCCGCTAAATCACTACGAGATGGCAGCGGCGGGGAATCCATTTTTCTCATTTCGGGCCAAAATCTATCCGTTTGGGTTGTTTTTGAGCTATTTAGTTACTTCGTACCAATATATGGACCCAAAAACTTGTTTTTGGACCAAAAGGAGGTGTTACCATGTACTCCGACCGCGTAAACATCTCGAAACTTGCTTGGCTCGCTCATTAGTCCTTTCGGACCAACCAGCGGTGAATATATCCTAGTGTTCGACCATAAAGATATATCCGATTGCGTGGGATGTACTAGCAGTGCGATCATACCAGCACTAATGCGCGGATCCCGTCGGAACTCCGCGATTAAGCGTGCTTGGGCGAGTAGTACTAGGATGGGTGACCTCCGGGAAGTCCTCGTGTTGCACCCTTTTTCTAAATTTTCTTCCTTTAGTATGTCTTATAAGGCCTAATACATTCGAAAAGATGTATCTTTTGAACCGTGAGGAACTCTTGGTGTGGTCAATACCATTTGGAAAGCCCGCTAAATCACTCTGAGATAGCGGCGGGGAATCCATTTTTCTCATTTCGGGCCAAAATCTATCCGTTTGGGTTGTTTTTGAGCTATTTAGTTACTTCGTACCAATATATGGACCCAAAAACTTGTTTTTGGACCAAAAGGAGGTGTTACCATGTACTCCGACCGCATAAACATCTCGAAACTTGCTTGGCTCGCTCATTAGTCCTTTCGGACCAACCAGCGGTGAATATATCCTAGTGTTCGACCATAAAGATATATCACGATTGCGTGGGATGTACTAGCAGTGCGATCGTACCAGCACTAATGCGGATCCCGTCGAACTCGCTGATTAAGCGTGCTTGGGCGAGTAGTACTAGGATGGGTGACCTCCGGGAAGTCCTCGTGTTGCACCCTTTTTCTAAATTTTCTTCCTTTAGTATGTCTTATAAGGCCTTAATACATTCGAAAAGATGTATCTTTTGAACCGTGAGGAACTCTTGTGATCAATACCATTTCGGAAAGCCCGCTAAATCACTACGAGATGGCAGCGGCGAGGAATCCATTTTTCTCATTTAGGCCCAAAATCTATCCGTTTGGGTTGTTTTTGAGCTATTTAGTTACTTCGTACCAATATATGGACCCAAAAACTTGTTTTTGGACCAAAAGGAGGTGTTACCATGTACTCCGACCGCATAAACATCTCGAAACTTGCTTGGCTCGCTCATTAGTCCTTTCGGACCAACCAGCGGTGAATATATCCTAGTGTTCGACCATAAAGATATATCCGATTGCGTGGGATGTACTAGCAGGTGCGATCATACCAGCACTAATGCGCGGATCCCGTCAGAACTCCGTGATTAAGCGTGCTTGGGCGAGTAGTACTAGGATGGGTGACCTCCGGGAAGTCCTCGTGTTGCACCCTTTTTCTAAATTTTCTTCCTTTAGTATGTCTTATAAGGCCTTAATACATTCGAAAAGATGTATCTTTTTGAACCGTGAGGAACTTGGCTTGATCGATACCATTTGGAAGCCCGCTAAATCACTCCGAGATGGCAGCGGCGGGGAATCCATTTTTCTCATTTCGGGCCAAAATCTATCCGTTTGGGTTGTTTTTGAGCTATTTAGTTACTTCGTACCAATATATGGACCCAAAAACTTGTTTTTGGACCAAGAGAGGTGTTACCATGTACTCCGACCGCATAAACATCTCGAAACTTGCTTGGCTCGCTCATTAGTCGGCTTCGGACCAACCAGCGGTGAATATATCCTAGTGTTCGACCATAAAGATATATCACGATTGCGTGGGATGTACTAGCAGTGCGATCGTACCAGCACTAATGCCGGATCCCATCAGAACTCGCTGATTAAGCGTGCTTGGCGAGAGTAGTACTAGGATGGGTGACCTCCGGGAAGTCCTCGTGTTGCACCCTTTTCTAAATTTTCTTCCTTTAGTATGTCTTATAAGGCCTTAATACATTCGAAAAGATGTATCTTTTGAACCGTGAGGAACTGTGATCAATACCATTTGGAAAGCCCGCTAAATCACTCTGAGATGCAGCGGCGAGGAATCCATTTTTCTCATTTAGGCCCAAAATCTATCCGTTTGGGTTGTTTTTGAGCTATTTAGTTACTTCGTACCAATATATGGACCCAAAAACTTGTTTTTGGACCAAAAGGAGGTGTTACCATGTACTCCGACCGCATAAACATCTCGAAACTTGCTTGGCTCGCTCATTAGTCGACTTCGGACCAACCAGCGGTGAATATATCCTAGTGTTCGACCATAAAGATATATCCGATTGCGTGGGATGTACTAGCAGGTGCGATCATACCAGCACTAATGCGCGGATCCCATCGGAACTCCGTGATTAAGCGTGCTTGGGCGAGTAGTACTAGGATGGGTGACCTCCGGGAAGTCCTCGTGTTGCACCCTTTTTCTAAATTTTCTTCCTTTAGTATGTCTTATAAGGCCTAATACATTCGAAAAGATGTATCTTTTGAACCGTGAGGAACTGCTTGTGGTCAATACCATTTCGGAAAAGCCCGCTAAATCACTACGAGATGGCAGCGGCGAGGAATCCATTTTTCTCATTTAGGGCCAAAATCTATCCGTTTGGGTTGTTTTTGAGCTATTTAGTTACTTCGTACCAATATATGGACCCAAAAACTTGTTTTTTGGACCAAAAGGAGGTGTTACCATGTACTCCGACCGCATAAACATCTCGAAACTTGCTTGGCTCGCTCATTAGTCGACTTTCGGACCAACCAGCGGTGAATATATCCTAGTGTTCGACCATAAAGATATATCCGATTGCGTGGGATGTACTAGGTGCGATCATACCAGCACTAATGCGCGGATCCCGTCAGAACTCCGCGATTAAGCGTGCTTGGCGAGTAGTACTAGGATGGGTGACCTCCGGGAAGTCCTCGTGTTGCACCCTTTTTCTAAATTTTCTTCCTTTAGTATGTCTTATAAGGCCTTAATACATTCGAAAAGATGTATCTTTTGAACCGTGAGGAACTTGGTGCGGTCAATACCATTTCGGAAGCCCGCTAAATCACTCCGAGATAGCAGCGGCGGAATCCATTTTTCTCATTTCGGGCCAAAATCTATCCGTTTGGGTTGTTTTTGAGCTATTTAGTTACTTCGTACCAATATATGGACCCAAAAACTTGTTTTTGGACCAAAGGAGGTGTTACCATGTACTCCGACCGCATAAACATCTCGAAACTTGCTTGGCTCGCTCATTAGTCCTTTCGGACCAACCAGCGGTGAATATATCCTAGTGTTCGACCATAAAGATATATCCGATTGCGTGGGATGTACTAGCAGTGCGATCATACCAGCACTAATGCACGGATCCCATCGGAACTCCGTGATTAAGCGTGCTTGGCGAAGTAGTACTAGGATGGGTGACCTCCGGGAAGTCCTCGTGTTGCACCTTTTTCTAAATTTTCTTCCTTTAGTATGTCTTATAAGGCCTAATACATTCGAAAAGATGTATCTTTTGAACCGTGAGGAACTCTTGATCAATACCATTTCGGAAGCCCGCTAAATCACTCTGAGATGGCAGCGGCGGGGAATCCATTTTTCTCATTTCGGGCCAAAATCTATCCGTTTGGGTTGTTTTTGAGCTATTTAGTTACTTCGTACCAATATATGGACCCAAAAACTTGTTTTTGGACCAAAAGGAGGTGTTACCATGTACTCCGACCGCATAAACATCTCGAAACTTGCTTGGCTCGCTCATTAGTCGCTTTCGGACCAACCAGCGGTGAATATATCCTAGTGTTCGACCATAAAGATATATCCGATTGCGTGGGATGTACTAGCAGGTCCGATCGTCCAGCACTAATGCGCGGATCCCATCGAACTCCATGATTAAGCGTGCTTGGGCGAGTAGTACTAGGATGGGTGACCTCCGGAGAAGTCCTCGTGTTGCACCCTTTTTCTAAATTTTCTTCCTTTAGTATGTCTTATAAGGCCTAATACATTCGAAAAGATGTATCTTTTTGAACCGTGAGGAACTCTTGGTGTGGTCAATACCATTTCGGAAGCCCGCTAAATCACTACGAGATAGCAGCGGCGGGGAATCCATTTTTCTCATTTCGGGCCAAAATCTATCCGTTTGGGTTGTTTTTGAGCTATTTAGTTACTTCGTACCAATATATGGACCCAAAAACTTGTTTTTGGACCAAAAGGAGGTGTTACCATGTACTCCGACCGCGTAAACATCTCGAAACTTGCTTGGCTCGCTCATTAGTCGACTTCGGACCAACCAGCGGTGAATATATCCTAGTGTTCGACCATAAAGATATATCCGATTGCGTGGGATGTACTAGCAGTGCGATCATACCAGCACTAATGCACGGATCCCATCGAACTCCGTGATTAAGCGTGCTTGGCGAGAGTAGTACTAGGATGGGTGACCTCCGGGAAGTCCTCGTGTTGCACCCTTTTCTAAATTTTCTTCCTTTAGTATGTCTTATAAGGCCTTAATACATTCGAAAAGATGTATCTTTTGAACCGTGAGGAACTCTTGGTGATCAATACCATTTCGGAAGCCCGCTAAATCACTCTGAGATGGCAGCGGCGAGGAATCCATTTTTCTCATTTCGGGCCAAAATCTATCCGTTTGGGTTGTTTTTGAGCTATTTAGTTACTTCGTACCAATATATGGACCCAAAAACTTGTTTTTTGGACCAAAAGGAGGTGTTACCATGTACTCCGACCGCATAAACATCTCGAAACTTGCTTGGCTCGCTCATTAGTCGCTTCGGACCAACCAGCGGTGAATATATCCTAGTGTTCGACCATAAAGATATATCCGATTGCGTGGGATGTACTAGCGGGTGCGATCGTACCAGCACTAATGCGGATCCCATCGGAACTCACTGATTAAGCGTGCTTGGCGAGTAGTACTAGGATGGGTGACCTCCGGGAAGTCCTCGTGTTGCACCCTTTTTCTAAATTTTCTTCCTTTAGTATGTCTTATAAGGCCTTAATACATTCGAAAAGATGTATCTTTTGAACCGTGAGGAACTCTTGGCGGTCAATACCATTTCGGAAAGCCCGCTAAATCACTCTGAGATAGGCGAGGGAATCCATTTTTCTCATTTCGGGCCAAAATCTATCCGTTTGGGTTGTTTTTGAGCTATTTAGTTACTTCGTACCAATATATGGACCCAAAAACTTGTTTTTGGACCAAAAGGAGGTGTTACCATGTACTCCGACCGCATAAACATCTCGAAACTTGCTTGGCTCGCTCATTAGTCGACTTCGGACCAACCAGCGGTGAATATATCCTAGTGTTCGACCATAAAGATATATCCGATTGCGTGGGATGTACTAGCAGGTGCGATCATACCAGCACTAATGCACGGATCCCATCGAACTCCGCGATTAAGCGTGCTTGGCGAGAGTAGTACTAGGATGGGTGACCTCCGGGGAAGTCCTCGTGTTGCACCCTTTTTCTAAATTTTCTTCCTTTAGTATGTCTTATAAGGCCTTAATACATTCGAAAAGATGTATCTTTTGAACCGTGAGGAACTCTTGGCCTGGTCAATACCATTTCGGAAGCCCGCTAAATCACTCTGAGATGCAGCGGCGAGGAATCCATTTTTCTCATTTCGGGCCAAAATCTATCCGTTTGGGTTGTTTTTGAGCTATTTCGTTACTTCGTACCAATATATGGACCCAAAAACTTGTTTTTGGACCAAAAGGGGTGTTACCATGTACTCCGACCGCGTAAACATCTCGAAACTTGCTTGGCTCGCTCATTAGTCGACTTCGGACCAACCAGCGGTGAATATATCCTAGTGTTCGACCATAAAGATATATCCGATTGCGTGGGATGTACTAGCAGGTGCGATCATACCAGCACTAATGCACGGATCCCGTCAGAACTCCGCGATTAAGCGTGCTTGGCGAGTAGTACTAGGATGGGTGACCTCCGGGAAGTCCTCGTGTTGCACCCTTTTTCTAAATTTTCTTCCTTTAGTATGTCTTATAAGGCCTTAATACATTCGAAAAGATGTATCTTTTGAACCGTGAGGAACTTCTGGTAGTCAATACCATTTCGGAAGCCCGCTAAATCACTACGAGATAGCAGGCGGGGAATCCATTTTTCTCATTTAGGGCCAAAATCTATCCGTTTGGGTTGTTTTTGAGCTATTTAGTTACTTCGTACCAATATATGGACCCAAAAACTTGTTTTTGGACCAAAAGGAGGTGTTACCATGTACTCCGACCGCGTAAACATCTCGAAACTTGCTTGGCTCGCTCATTAGTCCTTTCGGACCAACCAGCGGTGAATATATCCTAGTGTTCGACCATAAAGATATATCCGATTGCGTGGGATGTACTAGCAGTGCGATCGTACCAGCACTAATGCGCGGATCCCATCGAACTCCACGATTAAGCGTGCTTGGCGAGAGTAGTACTAGGATGGGTGACCTCCGGGAAGTCCTCGTGTTGCACCCTTTTTCTAAATTTTCTTCCTTTAGTATGTCTTATAAGGCCTTAATACATTCGAAAAGATGTATCTTTTGAACCGTGAGGAACTCTTGGCCTGATCAATACCATTTCGGAAAGCCCGCTAAATCACTCTGAGATGGCAGCGGCGAGGAATCCATTTTTCTCATTTCGGGCCAAAATCTATCCGTTTGGGTTGTTTTTGAGCTATTTAGTTACTTCGTACCAATATATGGACCCAAAAACTTGTTTTTTGGACCAAAAGGAGGTGTTACCATGTACTCCGACCGCGTAAACATCTCGAAACTTGCTTGGCTCGCTCATTAGTCGACTTCGGACCAACCAGCGGTGAATATATCCTAGTGTTCGACCATAAAGATATATCCGATTGCGTGGGATGTACTAGCAGTGCGATCATACCAGCACTAATGCGCGGATCCCATCGAACTCCGTGATTAAGCGTGCTTGGCGAGAGTAGTACTAGGATGGGTGACCTCCGGGAAGTCCTCGTGTTGCACCCTTTTTCTAAATTTTCTTCCTTTAGTATGTCTTATAAGGCCTTAATACATTCGAAAAGATGTATCTTTTGAACCGTGAGGAACTCTGGCCTTGATCAATACCATTTGGAAAGCCCGCTAAATCACTACGAGATAGCAGCGGGGGAATCCATTTTCTCATTTCGGGCCAAAATCTATCCGTTTGGGTTGTTTTTGAGCTATTTAGTTACTTCGTACCAATATATGGACCCAAAAACTTGTTTTTTGGACCAAAAGGAGGTGTTACCATGTACTCCGACCGCATAAACATCTCGGAACTCGCTTGGACTCGCTCATTAGTCCTTTCGGACCAACCAGCGGTGAATATATCCTAGTGTTCGACCATAAAGATATATCCGATTGCGTGGGATGTACTAGCGGATGCGATCGTACCAGCACTAATGCGCGGATCCCGTCGAACTCCATGATTAAGCGTGCTTGGCGAGAGTAGTACTAGGATGGGTGACCTCCGGGAAGTCCTCGTGTTGCACCCTTTTTCTAAATTTTCTTCCTTTAGTATGTCTTATAAGGCGCTAATACATTCGAAAAGATGTATCTTTTGAACCGTGAGGAACTCTTGGCCTGATCAATACCATTTGGGAAAGCCCGCTAAATCACTCTGAGATGGCAGCGGCGAGGAATCCATTTTTCTCATTTAGGGCCAAAATCTATCCGTTTGGGTTGTTTTTGAGCTATTTAGTTACTTCGTACCAATATATGGACCCAAAAACTTGTTTTTGGACCAAAAGGAGGTGTTACCATGTACTCCGACCGCGTAAACATCTCGAAACTTGCTTGGCTCGCTCATTAGTCGACTTCGGACCAACCAGCGGTGAATATATCCTAGTGTTCGACCATAAAGATATATACGATTGCGTGGGATGTACTAGCAGGTGCGATCATACCAGCACTAATGCCGGATCCCCATCGGAACTCCGTGATTAAGCGTGCTTGGCGAGAGTAGTACTAGGATGGGTGACCTCCGGGAAGTCCTCGTGTTGCACCCTTTTCTAAATTTTCTTCCTTTAGTATGTCTTATAAGGCCTTAATACATTCGAAAAGATGTATCTTTTTGAACCGTGAGGAACTCTTGTGGTCAATACCATTTCGGAAGCCCGCTAAATCACTCTGAGATGGCAGCGGCGAGGAATCCATTTTTCTCATTTCGGGCCAAAATCTATCCGTTTGGGTTGTTTTTGAGCTATTTAGTTACTTCGTACCAATATATGGACCCAAAAACTTGTTTTTGGACCAAAAGGAGGTGTTACCATGTACTCCGACCGCATAAACATCTCGAAACTTGCTTCGCTCATTAGTCGACTTCGGACCAACCAGCGGTGAATATATCCTAGTGTTCGACCGTAAAGATATATCCGATTGCGTGGGATGTACTAGCAGGTGCGATCATACCAGCACTAATGCACGGATCCCATCGAACTCCGTGATTAAGCGTGCTTGGGCGAGTAGTACTAGGATGGGTGACCTCCGGGAAGTCCTCGTGTTGCACCCTTTTTCTAAATTTTCTTCCTTTAGTATGTCTTATAAGGCCGTAATACATTCGAAAAGATGTATCTTTTGAACCGTGAGGAACTCTTGGTGATCAATACCATTTCGGAAGCCCGCTAAATCACTACGAGATGGCAGCGGCGAGGAATCCATTTTTCTCATTTAGGGCCAAAATCTATCCGTTTGGGTTGTTTTTGAGCTATTTAGTTACTTCGTACCAATATATGGACCCAAAAACTTGTTTTTGGACCAAAAGGAGGTGTTACCATGTACTCCGACCGCATAAACATCTCGAAACTTGCTTGGCTCGCTCATTAGTCCTTTCGGACCAACCAGCGGTGAATATATCCTAGTGTTCGACCATAAAGATATATCACGATTGCGTGGGATGTACTAGCAGTGCGATCATACCAGCACTAATGCACGGATCCCCGTCGGAACTCCGTGATTAAGCGTGCTTGGCGAGAGTAGTACTAGGATGGGTGACCTCCGGGAAGTCCTCGTGTTGCACCCTTTTTCTAAATTTTCTTCCTTTAGTATGTCTTATAAGGCCTAATACATTCGAAAAGATGTATCTTTTGAACCGTGAGGAACTCTTGTGATCAATACCATTTCGGAAGCCCGCTAAATCACTCTGAGATGCAGCGGCGAGGAATCCATTTTTCTCATTTCGGGCCAAAATCTATCCGTTTGGGTTGTTTTTGAGCTATTTAGTTACTTCGTACCAATATATGGACCCAAAAACTTGTTTTTGGACCAAAAGGAGGTGTTACCATGTACTCCGACCGCGTAAACATCTCGAAACTTGCTTGGCTCGCTCATTAGTCGCTTCCGGACCAACCAGCGGTGAATATATCCTAGTGTTCGACCATAAAGATATATCCGATTACGTGGGATGTACTAGCAGTGCGATCGTACCAGCACTAATGCGCGGATCCCGTCAGAACTCCGCGATTAAGCGTGCTTGGCGAGTAGTACTAGGATGGGTGACCTCCGGGAAGTCCTCGTGTTGCACCCTTTTCTAAATTTTCTTCCTTTAGTATGTCTTATAAGGCCTAATACATTCGAAAAGATGTATCTTTTGAACCGTGAGGAACTATTGGCCTGATCAATACCATTTCGGAAGCCCGCTAAATCACTACGAGATGGCAGCGGCGAGGAATCCATTTTTCTCATTTCGGGCCAAAATCTATCCGTTTGGGTTGTTTTTGAGCTATTTAGTTACTTCGTACCAATATATGGACCCAAAAACTTGTTTTTGGACCAAAGGGAGGTGTTACCATGTACTCCGACCGCATAAACATCTCGAAACTTGCTTGGCTCGCTCATTAGTCGCTTCGGACCAACCAGCGGTGAATATATCCTAGTGTTCGACCATAAAGATATATCCGATTGCGTGGGATGTACTAGCAGGTGCGATCGTACCAGCACTAATGCCGGATCCCATCGAACTCCGCGATTAAGCGTGCTTGGCGAGAGTAGTACTAGGATGGGTGACCTCCGGGAAGTCCTCGTGTTGCACCTTTTTCTAAATTTTCTTCCTTTAGTATGTCTTATAAGGCCTTAATACATTCGAAAAGATGTATCTTTTGAACCGTGAGGAACTTGGCGTGATCAATACCATTTCGGAAAGCCCGCTAAATCACTACGAGATGCAGCGGCGAGGAATCCATTTTTCTCATTTCGGGCCAAAATCTATCCGTTTGGGTTGTTTTTGAGCTATTTAGTTACTTCGTACCAATATATGGACCCAAAAACTTGTTTTTGGACCAAAAGGAGGTGTTACCATGTACTCCGACCGCGTAAACATCTCGAAACTTGCTTGGCTCGCTCATTAGTCGACTTCGGACCAACCAGCGGTGAATATATCCTAGTGTTCGACCATAAAGATATATCCGATTGCGTGGGATGTACTAGCAGTGCGATCGTACCAGCACTAATGCCGGATCCCGTCGAACTCGCTGATTAAGCGTGCTTGGGCGAGTAGTACTAGGATGGGTGACCTCCGGGAAGTCCTCGTGTTGCACCCTTTTTCTAAATTTTCTTCCTTTAGTATGTCTTATAAGGCCTTAATACATTCGAAAAGATGTATCTTTTGAACCGTGAGGAACTGCTGGTGATCAATACCATTTGGAAGCCCGCTAAATCACTACGAGATAGCGGCGGGGAATCCATTTTTCTCATTTCGGGCCAAAATCTATCCGTTTGGGTTGTTTTTAGCTATTTAGTTACTTCGTACCAATATATGGACCCAAAAACTTGTTTTTGGACCAAAAGGAGGTGTTACCATGTACTCCGACCGCATAAACATCTCGAAACTTGCTTGGCTCGCTCATTAGTCGACTTCGGACCAACCAGCGGTGAATATATCCTAGTGTTCGACCATAAAGATATATCCGATTGCGTGGGATGTACTAGCAGTGCGATCGTACCAGCACTAATGCGGATCCCATCGGAACTCACTGATTAAGCGTGCTTGGGCGAGACTAGTACTAGGATGGGTGACCTCCCGGGAAGTCCTCGTGTTGCACACCTTTTTCTAAATGTGCTTCCTTTAGTATGTCTTATAAGTCGCTATACATTCGAAAAGATGTATCTTTTTGAACCGTGAGGAACTATTGGTTGATCAATACCATTTGGAAAGCCCGCTAAATCACTCTGAGATGGCAGCGGCGAGGAATCCATTTTTCTCATTTCGGGCCAAAATCTATCCGTTTGGGTTGTTTTTGAGCTATTTAGTTACTTCGTACCAATATATGGACCCAAAAACTTGTTTTTGGACCAAAAGGAGGTGTTACCATGTACTCCGACCGCGTAAACATCTCGAAACTTGCTTGGCTCGCTCATTAGTCGGCTCGGACCAACCAGCGGTGAATATATCCTAGTGTTCGACCATAAAGATATATACGATTGCGTGGGATGTACTAGCAGTGCGATCATACCAGCACTAATGCACGGATCCCATCAGAACTCGCTGATTAAGCGTGCTTGGCGAGAGTAGTACTAGGATGGGTGACCTCCGGGAAGTCCTCGTGTTGCACCCTTTTCTAAATTTTCTTCCTTTAGTATGTCTTATAAGGCCTTAATACATTCGAAAAGATGTATCTTTTTGAACCGTGAGGAACTGCTGGCTGATCAATACCATTTCGGAAGCCCGCTAAATCACTACGAGATAGCAGCGGCGAGGAATCCATTTTTCTCATTTCGGGCCAAAATCTATCCGTTTGGGTTGTTTTTGAGCTATTTAGTTACTTCGTACCAATATATGGACCCACCCAAAACTTGTTTTTTGGACCAAAAGGAGGTGTTACCATGTACTCCGACCGCATAAACATCTCGAAACTTGCTTGGCTCGCTCATTAGTCCGTTTCGGACCAACCAGCGGTGAATATATCCTAGTGTTCGACCGTAAAGATATATCACGATTGCGTGGGATGTACTAGCAGTGCGATCATACCAGCACTAATGCGCGGATCCCATCGAACTCCGCGGTTAAGCGTGCTTGGGCGAGTAGTACTAGGATGGGTGACCTCCGGGAAGTCCTCGTGTTGCACCCTTTTCTAAATTTTCTTCCTTTAGTATGTCTTATAAGGCCGTAATACATTCGAAAAGATGTATCTTTTGAACCGTGAGGAACTGCTTGGTGATCAATACCATTTGGAAAGCCCGCTAAATCACTACGAGATAGCAGCGGCGGGGAATCCATTTTTCTCATTTGGGCCCAAAATCTATCCGTTTGGGTTGTTTTTAGCTATTTCGTTACTCCATTATAATATGGACCCAAAAACTTGTTTTTGGACCAAAAGGAGGTGTTACCATGTACTCCGACCGCATAAACATCTCGAAACTTGCTTGGCTCGCTCATTAGTCACTTTCGGACCAACCAGCGGTGAATATATCCTAGTGTTCGACCATAAAGATATATCACGATTGCGTGGGATGTACTAGCGGGTGCGATCATACCAGCACTAATGCTGCGGATCCCATCGAACTCGCTGATTAAGCGTGCTTGGGCGAGTAGTACTAGGATGGGTGACCTCCGGGAAGTCCTCGTGTTGCACCCTTTTTCTAAATTTTCTTCCTTTAGTATGTCTTATAAGGCGCTAATACATTCGAAAAGATGTATCTTTTGAACCGTGAGGACTATGGCGGGTCAATACCATTTGGAAGCCCGCTAAATCACTCTGAGATGGCAGCGGCGGGGAATCCATTTTTCTCATTTAGGGCCAAAATCTTATCCGTTTGGGTTGTTTTTGTTATTTAGTTACTTCGTACCAATATATGGACCCAAAACCTTTGTTTTGGACCAAAGAGGAGGTGTTACCATGTACTCCGACCGCATAAACTTATCTCGCTTGACTTCGCTCATTAGTCGCTTCGGACCAACCAGCGGTGAATATATCCTAGTGTTCGACCATAAAGATATATACGATTACGTGGGATGTACTAGCAGGTGCGATCGTACCAGCACTAATGCCGGATCCCCATCGAGAACTCCGTGATTAAGCGTGCTTGGGCGAGGTAGTACTAGGATGGGTGACCTCCGGAGAAGTCTCGTGTTGCACCCTTTTCTAAATTTTCTTCCTTTAGTATGTCTTATAAGGCCTTAATACATTCGAAAGATGTATCTTTTGAACCGTGAGGAACTTCTTGGTGCGGTCAATACCATTTCGAAAAGCCCGCTAAATCACTCCGAGATAGCAGCGAGGAATCCATTTTTCTCATTTAGGGCCAAAATCTATCCGTTTGGGTTGTTTTTAATTATTTAGTTACTTCGTACCAATATATGGACCCAAAAACTTGTTTTTGGACCAAAAGGAGAGTGTTACCATGTACTCCGCCGCATAAACATCTCGAAACTTGCTTGGCTTCGCTCATTAGTCGGCTCGGACCAACCAGCGGTGAATATATCCTAGTGTTCGACCATAAAGATATATCACGATTGCGTGGGATGTACTAGCGGGTGCGATCGTACCAGCACTAATGCCGGATCCCATCAGAACTCCGTGATTAAGCGTGCTTGGGCGAGTAGTACTAGGATGGGTGACCTCCGGGAAGTCCTCGTGTTGCACCCTTTTTCTAAATTTTCTTCCTTTAGTATGTCTTATAAGGCCTTGATACATTCGAAAAGATGTATCTTTTTGAACCGTGAGGAAGCTTGGCTTGATCAATACCATTTGGAAAGCCCGCTAAATCACTCGAGATGCAGCGGCGGGGAATCCATTTTTCTCATTTCAGGGCCAAAATCTATCCGTTTGGGTTGTTTTTGGTATTTAGTTACTTCGTACCAATATATGGACCCAAAAACTTGTTTTTTGGACCAAAGGAGGGTGTTACCATGTACTCCGACCCGTAAACATCTCGAAACTTGCTTGGCTCGCTCATTAGTCGGCTCGGACCAACCAGCGGTGAATATATCCTAGTGTTCGACCATAAAGATATATCCGATTGCGTGGGATGTACTAGGTGCGATCGTACCAGCACTAATGCACGGATCCCATCGAACTCCGTGATTAAGCGTGCTTGGCGAGTAGTACTAGGATGGGTGACCTCCGGGAGTCCTCGTGTTGCACCCTTTTTCTAAATTTTCTTCCTTTAGTATGTCTTATAAGGCGCTAATACATTCGAAAAGATGTATCTTTTGAACCGTGAGGAACTCTTGGCGTGGTCAATACCATTTCGGAAAGCCCGCTAAATCACTCTGAGATAGCAGCGGCGAGGGAATCCATTTTTCTCATTTCGGGCCAAAATCTATCCGTTTGGGTTGTTTTTGGTATTTAGTTACTTCGTACCAATATATGGACCCAAAAACTTGTTTTTGGACCAAAAGGAGGTGTTACCATGTACTCCGACCGCATAAACATCTCGAAACTTGCTTGGCTCGCTCATTAGTCGGCTTCGGACCAACCAACGGTGAATATATCCTAGTGTTCGACCGTAAAGATATATCCGATTGCGTGGGATGTACTAGCGGTGCGATCGTACCAGCACTAATGCGCGGATCCCATCGAACTCCGTGATTAAGCGTGCTTGGGCGAGTAGTACTAGGATGGGTGACCTCCGGGAAATCCTCGTGTTGCACCCTTTTTCTAAATTTTCTTCCTTTAGTATGTCTTATAAGGCCTTAATACATTCGAAAAGATGTATCTTTTTGAACCGTGAGGAACTCTTGGCCTGGTCAATACCATTTCGGAAAGCCCGCTAAATCACTCTGAGATAGCGGCGGGGAATCCATTTTTCTCATTTAGGGCCAAAATCTATCCGTTTGGGGTGTTTTTCGAGCTATTTCGTTACTTATACGAAGATATGCACCACAAAACTTGTGTTTGGACCAGAGCGGAGGTGAGACCATTTACTCAGACCGCATACACATATCGAAACTTGCTTGGCTCGCTCATTAGTCCTTTCGGACCAACCAGCGGTGAATATATCCTAGTGTTCGACCATAAAGATATATCCGATTGCGTGGGATGTACTAGCAGTGCGCTCATACCAGCACAAATGAACCGGATCCCCTTAGAACTCCGCACTTAAGCGTGCTTGGGCGCGAGTAGTACTAGGATGGGTGACCTCCCGGACAGTCCTCGTGTTGCACCACTTTTTCTAAATTTTCTTCCTTTAGTATGTCTTATAAGGCCTTGATACATTCGAAAAGATGTATCTTTTGAACCGTGAGGAACTGGCGTGGTCAATACCATTTGGAAGCCCGCTAAATCACTCCGAGATAGCAGGCGGGGAATCCATTTTTCTCATTTCGGGCCAAAATCTATCCGTTTGGGTTGTTTTTTATTTATTCGTTACTCGTACCAATATATGGACCCAAAAACTTGTTTTTGGACCAAAAGGAGAGTGTTACCATGTACTCCGACCGCGTAAACATCTCGAAACTTGCTTGGCTCGCTCATTAGTCGGCTCGGACCAACCAGCGGTGAATATATCCTAGTGTTCGACCATAAAGATATATCCGATTGCGTGGGATGTACTAGCAGTGCGATCGTACCAGCACTAATGCCGGATCCCGTCGAACTCCATGATTAAGCGTGCTTGGGCGAGTAGTACTAGGATGGGTGACCTCCGGGAAATCCTCGTGTTGCACCCTTTTTCTAAATTTTCTTCCTTTAGTATGTCTTATAAGGCCTTGATACATTCGAAAAGATGTATCTTTTGAACCGTGAGGAACTCTTGGTGTGGTCAATACCATTTGGAAGCCCGCTAAATCACTACGAGATAGCAGCGGCGAGGAATCCATTTTCTCATTTCGGGCCAAAATCTATCCGTTTGGGTTGTTTTTTGAGCTATTTCGTTACTCATACCAATATATGGACCCAAAAACTTGTTTTTGGACCAAAGAGGAGGTGTTACCATGTACTCCGACCGCGTCAACATCTCGAAACTTGCCTGACTCGCTCATTAGTCCTTTCGGACCAACCAGCGGTGAATATATCCTAGTGTTCGACCGTAAAGATATATCACGATTGCGTGGGATGTACTAGCGGGTGCGATCGTACCAGCACTAATGCGGATCCCGTCGAACTCCGGATTAAGCGTGCTTGGCGAGTAGTACTAGGATGGGTGACCTCCGGAAAGTCCTCGTGTTCCGCCCTTTTTTTTAAATTTTCTTCCTTTAGTATGTCTTATAAGGCCTTGATACATTCGAAAAAGATGTATCTTTTTGAACCGTGAGGAACTCTTGGTGTGGTCAATACCATTTCGGAAAAGCCCGCTAAATCACTCCGAGATGGCAGCGGCGAGGAATCCATTTTCTCATTTAGGGCCAAAATCTATCCGTTTGGGTTGTTTTTGAGCTATTTCGTTACTTCGTACCAATATATGGACCCAAAAACTTGTTTTTGGACCAAAAGGAGGTGTTACCATGTACTCCGACCGCATAAACATCTCGAAACTTGCTTGGCTAGCTCATTAGTCGACTTCGGACCAACCAGCGGTGAATATATCCTAGTGTTCGACCATAAAGATATATCCGATTGCGTGGGATGTACTAGCGGGTGCGATCATACCAGCCTAATGCACGGATCCCCGTCGAACTCCGCGATTAAGCGTGCTTGGGCGGAGTAGTACTAGGATGGGTGACCTCCGGGAAGTCCTCGTGTTGCACCCTTTTTCTAAATTTTTCTTCCTTTAGTATGTCTTATAAGGCCGTGATACATTCGAAAAGATGTATCTTTTGAACCGTGAGGAACTTGGCCTTGATCAATACCATTTCGGAAAGCCCGCTAAATCACTACGAGATGGCAGCGGCGAGGAATCCATTTTTCTCATTTCGGGCCAAAATCTATCCGTTTGGGTTGTTTTTGAGCTATTTAGTTACTCCCGTACCAATATATGGACCCAAAAACTTGTTTTTTGGACCAAAAGGAGGTGTTACCATGTACTCCGACCGCGTAAACATCTCGAAACTTGCTTGGCTCGCTCATTAGTCCTTTCGGACCAACCAGCGGTGAATATATCCTAGTGTTCGACCGTAAAGATATATCACGATTGCGTGGGATGTACTAGCGGGTGCGATCGTACCAGCACTAATGCCGGATCCCGTCGAACTCCGCGATTAAGCGTGCTTGGGAGAGTAGTACTAGGATGGGTGACCTCCGGGAAGTCCTCGTGTTGCACCCTTTTTCTAAATTTTCTTCCTTTAGTATGTCTTATAAGGCCTAATACATTCGAAAAGATGTATCTTTTGAACCGTGAGGAACTCTTGTAGTCAATACCATTTGAAGCCCGCTAAATCACTCCGAGATGGCAGCGGCGAGGAATCCATTTTTCTCATTTCGGGCCAAAATCTATCCGTTTGGGTTGTTTTTGAGCTATTTACGTTACTTCGTACCAATATATGGACCCAAAAACTTGTTTTTGGACCAAAAAGGGAGGTGTTACCATGTACTCCGACCGCGTAAACATCTCGAAACTTGCTTGACTCGCTCATTAGTCCTTTCGGACCAACCAGCGGTGAATATATCCTAGTGTTAAACCATAAAGATATATCCGATTAGCGTGGGATGTACTAGCAGGTGCGATCGTACCAGCCTAATGCACGGATCCCATCGAACTCCGTGATTAAGCGTGCTTGGGCGAGAGTAGTACTAGGATGGGTGACCTCCGGGAAGTCCTCGTGTTGCACCCTTTTTCTAAATTTTCTTCCTTTAGTATGTCTTATAAGGCCGTAATACATTCGAAAAGATGTATCTTTTGAACCGTGAGGAACTTTGTGGCGGTCAATACCATTTGGAAAGCCCGCTAAATCACTCCGAGATGCAGCGGCGAGGAATCCATTTTTCTCATTTCGGGCCAAAATCTATCCGTTTGGGTTGTTTTTGAGCTATTTAGTTACTCTTACCAATATATGGACCCAAAAACTTGTTTTTGGACCAAAAGGAGGTGTTACCATGTACTCGCGCAGCATAAACATCTCGAAACTTGCTTGGCTCGCTCATTAGTCCTTTCGGACCAACCAGCGGTGAATATATCCTAGTGTTCGACCGTAAAGATATATCCGATTGCGTGGGATGTACTAGCGGTGCGATCGTACCAGCACTAATGCCGGATCCCCTCGAACTCCGTGATTAAGCGTGCTTGGGCGAGTAGTACTAGGATGGGTGACCTCCGGGAAGTCCTCGTGTTGCACCCTTTTTCTAAATTTTTCTTCCTTTAGTATGTCTTATAAGGCCTTGATACATTCGAAAAGATGTATCTTTTTGAACCGTGAGGAACTATGGCCGGTCAATACCATTTCGGAAAGCCCGCTAAATCACTCCGAGATAGGCGGGGAATCCATTTTCTCATTTCGGGCCAAAATCTATCCGTTTGGGTTGTTTTTGAGCTTTATTTCGTTACTTCGTACCAATATATGGACCCAAAAACTTGTTTTTTGGACCAAAAGGAGAGTGTTACCATGTACTCCGACCGCATAAACATCTCGAAACTTGCTTGGCTTCGCTCATTAGTCAACTCGGACCAACCAGCGGTGAATATATCCTAGTGTTCGACCATAAAGATATATCACGATTGCGTGGGATGTACTTAGCGGGTGCGATCGTACCAGCACTAATGCGCGGATCCCATCGAACTCCTGATTAAGCGTGCTTGGGCGAGGTAGTACTAGGATGGGTGACCTCCGGGAAGTCCTCGTGTTGCACCCTTTTCTAAATTTTCTTCCTTTAGTATGTCTTATAAGGCCTTGTACATTCGAAAAGATGTATCTTTTGAACCGTGAGGAACTCTGTGCGGTCAATACCATTTCGGAAGCCCGCTAAATCACTCTGAGATGGCGGGGAATCCATTTTTCTCATTTCGGGCCAAAATCTATCCGTTTGGGTTGTTTTTGAGCTATTTATTACTTCGTACCAATATATGGACCCAAAAACTTGTTTTTGGACCAAAGAGAGGTGTTACCATGTACTCCGACCGCGTAAACATCTCGAAACTTGCTTGGCTCGCTCATTAGTCCTTTCGGACCAACCAGCGGTGAATATATCCTAGTGTTCGACCGTAAAGATATATCACGATTAGCGTGGGATGTACTAGGGTGCGATCGTACCACACTAATGCGCGGATCCCATCGAACTCCGTGATTAAGCGTGCTTGGGCGAAAGTAGTACTAGGATGGGTGACCTCCGGGAAGTCCTCGTGTTGCACCTTTTTCTAAATTTTCTTCCTTTAGTATGTCTTATAAGGCCTTGATACATTCGGAAAAGATGTATCTTTTTGAACCGTGAGGAACTTCGGTGTGGTCAATACCATTGGAAAGCCCGCTAAATCACTACGAGATGGCAGCGGCGAGGAATCCATTTTTCTCGTTTAGGGCCAAAATCTATCCGTTTGGGTTGTTTTTGAGCTATTTAGTTACTCGTACCAATATATGGACCCAAAAACTTGTTTTTGGACCAAAAGGAGGTGTTACCATGTACTCCGACCGCGTAAACATCTCGAAACTTGCTTGGCTCGCTCATTAGTCCTTTCGGACCAACCAGCGGTGAATATATCCTAGTGTTCGACCGTAAAGATATATCCGATTGCGTGGGATGTACTAGCAGGTGCGATCGTACCAGCACTAATGCCGGATCCCGTCGGAACTCCGTGATTAAGCGTGCTTGGGCGGAGTAGTACTAGGATGGGTGACCTCCGGGAAGTCCTCGTGTTGCACCCTTTTTCTAAATTTTCTTCCTTTAGTATGTCTTATAAGGCATAATACATTCGAAAAGATGTATCTTTTTGAACCGTGAGGAACTGGCGTGGTCAATACCATTTGGAAAGCCCGCTAAATCACTCTGAGATGGCAGCGGCGAGGAATCCATTTTTCTCATTTCGGACCAAAATCTATCCGTTTGGGTTGTTTTTGAGCTATTTCGTTACTTCGTACCAATATATGGACCCAAAAACTTGTTTTTGGACCAAAAAAGAGTGTTACCATGTACTCCGACCGCGTAAACATCTCGAAACTTGCTTGGCTCGCTCATTAGTCCTTTCGGACCAACCAGCGGTGAATATATCCTAGTGTTCGACCATAAAGATATATCCGATTGCGTGGGATGTACTAGCGGGTGCGATCGTACCGGCCTAATGCGCGGATCCCTCAGAACTCCGCAGGGAAGGGTGCTTGGGCGAGAGGAGTACTAGGATGGGTGACCTCCGGGAAGTCCTCGTGTTGCACCTTTTTTCTAAATTTTCTTCCTTTAGTATGTCTTATAAGGCGCTAATACATTCGAAAAGATGTATCTTTTTGAACCGTGAGGAACTTCTTGGCCGGTCAATACCATTTCGGAAACCCGCTAAATCACTCTGAGATAGCAGCGAGGGAATCCATTTTTCTCGTTTCGGGCCAAAATCTATCCGTTTGGGTTGTTTTTGAGTTATTTAGTTACTTTCGTACCAATATATGGACCCAAAAACTTGTTTTTTGGACCAAAAGGAGGTGTTACCATGTACTCCGACCGCGTAAACATCTCGAAACTTGCTTGGCTCGCTCATTAGTCGACTTCGGACCAACCAGCGGTGAATATATCCTAGTGTTCGACCGTAAAGATATATCCGATTGCGTGGGATGTACTAGCAGGTGCGATCGTACCACTTAATGCGCGGATCCCATCGAACTCCTGATTAAGCGTGCTTGGCGAGTAGTACTAGGATGGGTGACCTCCTGGGAAGTTCTCGTGTTGCGCCCTTTTTGCTAAATTTTCTTCCTTTGGTATGTCTTATAAGGCCGTAATACATTCGAAAAGATGTATCTTTTTGAACCGTGAGGAACCGGCGCGGTCAATACCATTTGGAAAAGCCCCTAAAATCACTACGAGATGGCAGCGGCGAGGAATCCATTTTTCTCATTTCGGGCCAAAATCTATCCGTTTGGGTTGTTTTTGAGCTATTTAGTTACTTCGTACCAATATATGGACCCAAAAACTTGTGTTTGGACCAAAGAGGAGGTGTTACCATGTACTTCGACCGCGTAAACATCTCGAAACTTGCTTGGCTCGCTCATTAGTCGCTTCGGACCAACCAGCGGTGAATATATCCTAGTGTTCGACCATAAAGATATATCCGATTGCGTGGGATGTACTAGGTGCGATCGTACCGGCACTAATGCCGGATCCCATCGAACTCCGTGATTAAGCGTGCTTGGGCGAGTAGTACTAGGATGGGTGACCTCCGGGAAGTCCTCGTGTTGCCCTTTTTCTAAATTTTCTTCCTTTAGTATGTCTTATAAGGCCTAATACATTCGAAAAGATGTATCTTTTGAACCGTGAGGAACTCTGCGTGATCAATACCATTTGGAAAAGCCCGCTAAATCACTCTGAGATGGCAGCGGCGAGGAATCCATTTTTCTCATTTCGGGCCAAAATCTATCCGTTTGGGTTGTTTTTGAAAATTTAGTTACTTCATACCAATATATGGACCCAAAAACTTGTTTTTTGGACCAAAAGGAGGTGTTACCATGTACTCCGACCGCGTAAACATCTCGAAACTTGCTTGGCTCGCTCATTAGTCGCTTCCGGACCAACCAGCGGTGAATATATCCTAGTGTTCGACCATAAAGATATATCGATTGCGTGGGATGTACTAGGTGCGATCGTACCAGCACTAATGCGGATCCCATCGGAACTCCGTGATTAAGCGTGCTTGGCGAGAGTAGTACTAGGATGGGTGACCTCCGGGAAGTCCTCGTGTTGCACCCTTTTTCTAAATTTTCTTCCTTTAGTATGTCTTATAAGGCCTAATACATTCGAAAAGATGTATCTTTTGAACCGTGAGGAACTGCTGGTGTGGTCAATACCATTTGGAAAGCCCTAAAATCACTACGAGATGGCAGCGGCGGGGAATCCATTTTCTCATTTAGGGCCAAAATCTATCCGTTTGGGTTGTTTTTGAGTTATTTAGTTACTTCGTACCAATATATGGACCCAAAAACTTGTTTTTTGGACCAAAAGGAGGTGTTACCATGTACTCCGACCGCGTAAACATCTCGAAACTTGCTTGACTCGCTCATTAGTCGGCTCGGACCAACCAGCGGTGAATATATCCTAGTGTTCGACCATAAAGATATATCACGATTGCGTGGGATGTACTAGAATGCGATCGTACCAGCACTAATGCCGGATCCCGTCGGAACTCCATGATTAAGCGTGCTTGGCGAGAGTAGTACTAGGATGGGTGACCTCCGGGAAGTCCTCGTGTTGCACCCTTTTTCTAAATTTTCTTCCTTTAGTATGTCTTATAAGGCGCTGATACATTCGAAAAGATGTATCTTTTGAACCGTGAGGAACTCTTGGTTGCGGTCAATACCATTTGGAAGCCCGCTAAATCACTCGAGATAGCAGCGAGGAATCCATTTTTCTCATTTAGGCCCAAAATCTATCCGTTTGGGTTGTTTTTGAGCTATTTAGTTACTTCGTACCAATATATGGACCCAAAAACTTGTTTTTGGACCAAGAGGGAGGTGTTACCATGTACTCCGACCGCGTAAACATCTCGAAACTTGCTTGGCTCGCTCATTAGTCCCTTCGGACCAACCAGCGGTGAATATATCCTAGTGTTCGACCATAAAGATATATCGATTACGTGGGATGTACTAGGGTGCGATCGTACCAGCACTAATCACGGATCCCGTCGAACTCACTGATTAAGCGTGCTTGGCGAGAGTAGTACTAGGATGGGTGACCTCCGGGAAATCCTCGTGTTGCACCCTTTTTCTAAATTTTCTTCCTTTAGTATGTCTTATAAGGCCTTAATACATTCGAAAAGATGTATCTTTTGAACCGTGAGGAACTGCTTGTGGTCAATACCATTTGGAAAGCCGCTAAATCACTCAGAGATGGCAGGCGAGGGAATCCATTTTTCTCATTTGGGCCCAAAATCTATCCGTTTGGGTTGTTTTTGAGCTATTTCGTTACTTCGTACCAATATATGGACCCAAAAACTTGTTTTTGGACCAAAAGAGGTGTTACCATGTACTCCGACCGCCTAAACATCTCGAAACTTGCTTGACTCGCTCATTAGTCGACTTCGGACCAACCAACGGTGAATATATCCTAGTGTTCGACCATAAAGATATATCGATTGCGTGGGATGTACTAGCAGGTGCGATCGTACCAGCCTAATGCGCGGATCCCATCGAACTCCTTGATTAAGCGTGCTTGGCGGAGTAGTACTAGGATGGGTGACCTCCGGGAAATCCTCGTGTTGCCCCTTTTTCTAAATTTTCTTCCTTTAGTATGTCTTATAAGACGCAATACATTCGAAAAGATGTATCTTTTGAACCGTGAGGAACTGCGGTGCGGTCAATACCATTTGGAAAGCCCGCTAAATCACTCTGAGATGGCAGCGGCGAGGAATCCATTTTTCTCATTTCGGGCCAAAATCTATCCGTTTGGGTTGTTTTTGAGCTATTTAGTTACTCGTACCAATATATGGACCCAAAAACTTGTTTTTGGACCAAAAGGAGGTGTTACCATGTACTCCGACCGCATAAACATCTCGAAACTTGCTTGACTCGCTCATTAGTCACTTCGGACCAACCAGCGGTGAATATATCCTAGTGTTCGACCATAAAGATATATCACGATTGCGTGGGATGTACTAGATGCGATCATACCAGCACTAATGCCGGATCCCATCGGAACTCCGCGATTAAGCGTGCTTGGGCGAGTAGTACTAGGATGGGTGACCTCCGGGGAAGTCCTCGTGTTGCACCCTTTTTAAAATTTTCTTCCTTTAGTATGTCTTATAAGGCGCTAATACATTCGAAAAGATGTATCTTTTGAACCGTGAGGAACTGCTGGTGTGATCAATACCATTTCGGAAAGCCCGCTAAATCACTACTGAGATAGCAGCGGGGGAATCCATTTTTCTCATTTAGGGCCAAAATCTATCCGTTTGGGTTGTTTTTGAGCTATTTCGTTACTCATACCAATATATGGACCCAAAAACTTGTTTTTTGGACCAAAAGGAGGTGTTACCATGTACTCCGGCCGCATAAACATCTCGAAACTTGCTTGGCTCGCTCATTAGTCCTTTCGGACCAACCAGCGGTGAATATATCCTAGTGTTCGACCATAAAGATATATCCGATTGCGTGGGATGTACTAGGATGCGATCGTACCGGCACTAATGCGCGGATCCCGTCAGAACTCCGTGATTAAGCGTGCTTGGGCGAGAGTAGTACTAGGATGGGTGACCTCCGGGGGAATCCTCGTGTTGCGCCCTTTTTCTAAATTTTCTTCCTTTAGTAGGTCTTATAAGGCCTTGATACATTCGAAAAGATGTATCTTTTGAACCGTGAGGAACTACTGTGTGATCAATACCATTTGGAAAGCCCGCTAAATCACTCCGAGATAGCAGCGGGGGGAATCCATTTTTCTCATTTGGGCCCAAAATCTATCCGTTTGGGTTGTTTTTGAGCTATTTATTACTTTCGTACCAATATATGGACCCAAAAACTTGTTTTTTGGACCAAAGGAGGTGTTACCATGTACTCCGACCGCATAAACATCTCGAAACTTGCTTGACTCGCTCATTAGTCGACTTCGGACCAACCAGCGGTGAATATATCCTAGTGTTCGACCATAAAGATATATCCCGATTGCGTGGGATGTACTAGCAGGTGCGATCGTACCAGCACTAATGCCGGATCCCGTCGAACTCCGTGATTAAGCGTGCTTGGGCGAGTAGTACTAGGATGGGTGACCTCCGGGAAGTCCTCGTGTTGCACCCTTTTTCTAAATTTTCTTCCTTTAGTATGTCTTATAAGGCCTTAATACATTCGAAAAGATGTATCTTTTGAACCGTGAGGAACTGCTTGGCGGTCATATACCATTTGGGAAGCCCGTTAAATCACTCCGAGATAGCAGCGGGGGGAATCCATTTTTCTCATTTCGGGCCAAAATCTATCCGTTTGGGTTGTTTTTGAGCTATTTAGTTACTCGTACCAATATATGGACCCAAAAACTTGTTTTTGGACCAAAGAGGTGTTACCATGTACTCCGACCGCATAAACATCTCGAAACTTGCTTGGCTCGCTCATTAGTCCTTTCGGACCAACCAGCGGTGAATATATCCTAGTGTTCGACCATAAAGATATATCCGATTGCGTGGGATGTACTAGCGGGTGCGATCGTACCAGCACTAATGCGCGGATCCCATCGGAACTCCGTGATTAAGCGTGCTTGGGCGAGTAGTACTAGGATGGGTGACCTCCCGGGGAAGTCCTCGTGTTGCACCCTTTTTCTAAATTTTCTTCCTTTAGTATGTCTTATAAGGCCTAATACATTCGAAAAGATGTATCTTTTGAACCGTGAGGAACTTGGCTGGTCAATACCATTTGGAAGCCCGCTAAATCACTACTGAGATGGCAGCGGCGAGGAATCCATTTTCTCATTTCGGGCCAACATCTAACCGTTTGGGTTGTTTTTGAGCTATTTAGTTACTTCATACCAATATATGGACCCCAAAACTTGTTTTTTGGACCAAAGAGGAGGTGTTACCATGTACTCCGACCGCATAAACATCTCGAAACTTGCTTGGCTCGCTCATTAGTCAACTCGGACCAACCAACGGTGAATATATCCTAGTGTTCGACCATAAAGATATATACGATTGCGTGGGATGTACTAACGGGTGCGATCATACCAGCACTAATGCACCGGATCCCATCAGAACTCCGCAGTTAAGCGTGCTTGGGCGAGAGTAGTACTAGGATGGGTGACCTCCCGGGAAGTCCTCGTGTTGCACCCCTTTTTCTAAATTTTCTTCCTTTAGTATGTCTTATAAGACGCAATACATTCGAAAAGATGTATCTTTTGAACCGTGAGGAACTGCGGTGCGGTCAATACCATTTCGGAAAGCCCCGCTAAATCACTACGAGATGGCAACGGCGAGGGAATCCATTTTCTCATTTCGGGCCAAAATCTATCCGTTTGGGTTGTTTTTCGAGCTATTTCGTTACTCATACCAATACATGCACCCAAAAACTTGTTTTTGGACCAAAGAGGAGGCGTTACCATGTACTCCGACCGCATAAACATCTCAAGACTTGCTGGGCGCGCGCATTAGTCAACGCGGACCTACCAACTGTGAATAGATCCTAGGGTTCGACCATAAAGATATATACGATTGCGTGGGATGTACTTACGGGTGCGATCATACCAGCACTAATGCACCGGATCCCATCAGAACTCCGCAGTTAAGCGTGCTTGGGCGAGAGTAGTACTAGGATGGGTGACCTCCCGGGAAGTCCTCGTGTTGCACCCCTTTTTCTAAATTTTCTTCCTTTAGTATGTCTTATAAGACGCAATACATTCGAAAAGATGTATCTTTTGAACCGTGAGGAACTGCGGCGCGGTCAATACCATTTCGGAAAGCCCCGCTAAATCACTACGAGATGGCAACGGCGAGGGAATCCATTTTCTCATTTCGGGCCAAAATCTATCCGTTTGGGTTGTTTTTGGCTATTTACGTTACTCGTACCAATATATGGACCCAAAAACTTGTTTTTGGACCAAAGGAGGTGTTACCATGTACTCCGACCGCATAAACCGCTCGTACCTTGCTTCGCTCGCTCATTAGTCCCTTCGGACCAACCAACGGTGAATATATCCTAGTGTTCGACCATAAAGATATATCCCGATTGCGTGGGATGTACTAGCGGATGCGATCACACCAGCACTAATGCGCGGATCCCATCGAACTCCGTGATTAAGCGTGCTTGGGCGAGAGTAGTACTAGGATGGGTGACCTCCGGGAATCCTCGTGTTGCACCTTTTTTCTAAATTTTCTTCCTTTAGTATGTCTTATAAGGCCGCATACATTCGAAAAGATGTATCTTTTTGAACCGTGAGGAACTGGCGTGGTCAATACCATTTCGGAAAGCCCGCTAAATCCTCTGAGATAGCAGCGGGAGGAATCCATTTTTCTCATTTCGGGCCAAAATCTATCCGTTTGGGTTGTTTTGAGCTATTTAGTTACTCGTACCAATATATGGACCCAAAAACTTGTTTTGGGACCAAAAGAGAGGTGTTACCATGTACTCCGACCGCGTAAACATCTCGAAACTCTTGGCTACGCTCATTAGTCCTTCGGACCAACCAGCGGTGAATATATCCTAGTGTTCGACCATAAAGATATATCGATTAAGTGGGATGTACTAGCGGTGCGATCGTACCAGCACTAATGCCGGATCCCATCGAACTCCATGATTAAGCGTGCTTGGCGGAGTAGTACTAGGATGGGTGACCTCCGGGAAGTCCTCGTGTTGCACCCTTTTCTAAATTTTCTTCCTTTAGTATGTCTTATAAGGCGCTAATACATTCGAAAAGATGTATCTTTTGAACCGTGAGGGAACTACTTGGTGTGGTCAATACCATTTGGAAAGCCCGCTAAATCACTCCGAGATAGCAGCGGCGAGGAATCCATTTTCTCATTTCGGGCCAAAATCTATCCGTTTGGGTTGTTTTTAAGCTATTTAGTTACTCTACTCAATATATGGACCCAAAAACTTGTTTTTTGGACCAAAGAAGAGTGTTACCATGTACTCCGACCGCGTAAACATCTCGAAACTTGCTTGACTCGCTCATTAGTCACCTCGGACCAACCAACAGTGAATATATCCTAGTGTTCGACCATAAAGATATATACGATTACGTGGGATGTACTAGCGGGTGCGATCATACCAGCCCTAATGCCGGATCCCATCAGAACTCCGTGATTAAGCGTGCTTAGGCGAGTAGTACTAGGATGGGTGACCTCCGGAGATCCTCGTGTTGCACTCTTTTTCTAAATTTTCTTCCTTTAGTATGTCTTATAAGGCCTAATACATTCGAAAAGATGTATCTTTTTGAACCGTGAGGAACTATGGTAGGGTCAATACCATTTGGAAGCCCGCTAAATCACTACGAGATGTAGCGGCGAGGGAATCCATTTTTCTCATTTGGGCCAACATCTATCCGTTTGGGTTGTTTTTCGAGCTATTCCGTTACTCATACCAATATATGGACCCAAAAACTTGTTTTTGGACCAAAAAGGAGGTGTTACCATGTACTCCGACCGCATAAACATCTCGAAACTTGCTTGACTCGCTCATTAGTCCTTTCGGACCAACCAGCGGTGAATATATCCTAGTGTTCGACCGTAAAGATATATCACGATTACGTGGGATGTACTAGCAGTGCGATCATACCAGCCTAATGCACGGATCCCATCAGAACTCCCGATTAAGCGTGCTTGGCGAGTAGTACTAGGATGGGTGACCTCCGGGAAGTCCTCGTGTTGCACCCTTTTTCTAAAATTTTCTTCCTTTAGTATGTCTTATAAGGCCTTAATACATTCGAAAAGATGTATCTTTTGAACCGTGAGGAACTCTTGGCGCGGTCAATACCATTTGGAAAGCCCGCTAAATCACTCTGAGATACAGCGGCGAGGAATCCATTTTCTCATTTAGGGCCAAAATCTATCCGTTTGGGTTGTTTTTGAGCTATTTAGTTACTCGTACCAATATATGGACCCAAAAACTTGTTTTTGGACCAAGAGGTGTTACCATGTACTCCGACCGCATAAACATCTCGAAACTTGCTTGGCTCGCTCATTAGTCGACTTCGGACCAACCAGCGGTGAATATATCTA
>CM051381.1:9062273-9076662 GCA_028015245.1 Cardamine occulta
GAGAGTCAATAGGGTTTTATCTCCCAAAACAGCTTTGAGATGTTTAAGAGCCACTACAGAGGGATTGTATGCTTTGTACTGGGTTGTGGTGATGAGAAACTTCATGAAAACTTGGAATTGACCTTTTTAGAACTCTTGATGGCGTGATTAGATTCAGCACTTTTCGAACTCAAGTGGCGGCCATTAAGCATGCTACCAAGGTGTAGATGCAAGTCAAAGTAAAAACTAGCATTATAGCTTATACCATAATTAGTTCTTTGAATCTCATAGGAGTTTTGTAATAGGGAATATGGGGGTTATGGCCGGAAGACAAATATGGAGGTTCGCTTAACCCCCTGTTGATGCTGAATATAAAGAATCCTTGGTTTCATTGACAAGGATTTCGCTTACATACATTCTGACAGACCTAAAACAAAGTTATGACTATTCAAGATACAAATGAGAGTCAAGCGGAGTTTCATCTCTCAAAACAGCTTTAGAGATGTTCGAGCATTTTACAGGAGAGTTGTATGCTTTGTCTTTGGGTTGTGGTGATGAAACTTCATGAAAGGCTTCGGGTGACCTTACTACAGAACTCTTGATGACGTGATTAGATTCAGCCTTTTTAGAACTCTTGATGACGTGATTAAGCATGCTACCAAGGTGTAGATGCAAGTCAAAATGAAACCTTTATTACTTAAGCTTATACCGTAATTAGTTCTTTGAATCTCATGGGAGTTTTGTAATGGGGGAATATGGGGAGTTGTAGCAAGAAGACAAATATGGGTTTAAACAACACTATTGATGAATATGAAGAATCACTGGTTTCATTGACAAGGATTTGGCCTGTACAATCTGATGAATATAAAACAAAAGTTATGACTGTTCAAGATACAAATGAGTCGATAGGAGTTTAAATGCTCTCCAAAAGCGACTTTGAGATGTTCAAGAACCACTACGGGAGGATTGTATGCTTTTGTACTGCTGGGTTGTGGTAGTGGGGAAACTTCATGAAAGCTTAGATTCAGCCTTTTAGAACTCTTGATGACGTGATTAAGCAGCATGCTACCAAAGGTGTAGATGCAAGTCAAATGAAGAAACTAGCATTATAACTTATACTATAATTAGTTCTTTGAGTCTCTTAGGAGTTTGTAATGGAGAATATGGGGAGTTGTAGCAAGACAAATATGGAAAGTTTAAACAACACTATTGATGTGAAAATGTAAGAATCACTGGTTTCATTGACAATGATTTGGCCATTACGATCTGATGGACCTAAAACCAAAGTTATGACTCGTCAAGATGGAAATGAGAGTCGATAGGAGTTTCATCTCTCAAAACAACTTTAGGATAAGTTCCAGAGCCACTACACAGAGGATTGCATGCTTTATACTGGGTTGTGGTGATGAGAACTCATGAAAAGCTTAGATTCAGGCCCTTTTAGAACTCTTGATGACTTGATTAAACGTGTTTTACCGAAGTGTAGATGCAAGTCAGTATGAAAGCTAACATTATAACTATACCATAATTAGTTCTTTGAATCTCTTAGGAGTTTCTAATGGAGAATACATATGGGGAGTTATAGCCAGAAAACAAATATGGAGGTTTTAAACAACACCTATTGCATGTAAATACGAAGAATACACAGTTTAAAGTGACAATGATTTAGCCATTACAATCTGATCGTACCTAAAACCAATGTTGATGACTCTTTAAGATACAAATGAGAGTCAATAGGAGTTCATCTCTCAAAACAGCTTTCAGATGTTCGAAACCCACCGCGTAGAGGATTGTATGCTTTGTACTGGGTTTTTGGTGATGAGTTTTCATGAAAAGCTTAGATAAACCTTTTAGAACTCTTTAGCTTGATTAAGCATGTTGCAAGTGTAGATGCAAGTCAAAGGTAAGAAACTAGCATTAAAAAGCCTATACCATAATTAGTTCTTTGAATCTCCTTAGGAGTTTCTAATGGGGAATATAGGGAGTTGTAGAAGAAACCAAATATGGAGATTTTAAGCAACACACTATTGATGTGAATGTGAAGAATCACTGGTTTCATTGACAAGGATTTGGCCATTCCAATCTGATAGACCTAAAACCAAATTGCTGACTCTTCAAGATACAAATGAGAGTCAATAGGAGTTTCATCTCTCAAAACAACTTTGATATGTTCAGACCCCCTTCCTAGGGGATTGTATGTTTTGTGTCTTTGGGTTTGTGGTGATGAAACTTTTTGAAAAAAAATTACTTATTTAACTCTTATGGCGCTTGGATTCAGCCATTAAGAACTCTTGGTGGCGTGATTAAGCATGTACCAAGGTGTAGATGCAAGTGAAAATAAGAAACTAGCATTATAGCTTATACCGTAATTAGTTCTTTGAATCTCATAGGAGTTTCTAATGGGGAATATGGGGAGTTGTATGAAGCCAAATATGGAGGTTTAAACAGCACCTTTCTTGATGTGAATATGAAAGAATCACTGGTTTCATTGACAAGGATTTGGCCATTCCAATCTGATGGACCTAAAACCAAAATTATGACTTCTTCAAGATACAAATGAGTCAATAGGAATTTTCATCTCTCAAAACAACTTTGAGGATGTTCAAAAACCACTACACGGAGGATTGTATGTTTTGTCTTTGGGTTTGTGGTGATGAGAACACCATGAAAACAATTCTTATGGCTTTAAATTCAGCCTACTAGAACTCTTGATGGCGTATTAGATTCAGCCTTTTAGATCTTTTGCGTGATTAAGACAGCTACCAAAGTGTAGATCCAAGTCAAATAGTAAAAATAACATTATAAGAAACTTATACCATAATTAGTTCTTTAAATCTCATAGGAGTTTTGTAATGGGGGAATATGGGGAGTTTGTAGCAGAGAAGACAAATATGGAGGTTTAAACAACACCTATTGATGTGAATACTGAAGAATCACTTTGGTTTCATTGACAAGGAATTTGGCCATTCAGTCCGGTGGACCTAAAACAAAAATTATGACTCTTGAAGATCCAAATGAGAATCGATAGGGTTTCATCCTCTCAACAGCTTTGAGATGTTCAAAACCCTTTACACAGAGGGATTGTGTGCTTTATCTTGGGTGTGGTGATGAAACTTCCATGAAAGGCCTAGATTGAGCCTCTTAGAACTCTTGATGGCGTGATGGGATTCAGCCTTTTAGAACTCTTGATGGCGTGAGTTAAGAATGCTACAAATGTAGAATCGAGTCAAAGTAAAGAAAATAGCATTATAAATCTATCACCATAATTGGTTCTTCGGATCTCACTTAGGAGTTTTGTAATGGGGAATATATAAGGGAGTTGTAGCAAGAAGACAAATATGGAGAGTTTTAAACAACACCTATTGATGTGAATATGAAGAATCACTGGTTTTGGTGACAAGAATTTGGCCATTCAATCTGATAGACCTAAAACAAAAGTTATGACTCTTCAAGATACAAATGAGAGTCAATAGGAGTTCATCTCCAAACAGCTTTGAGATGTTCAAGAGCCACTACGAGAGGATTGTATGCTTTGTACTGGGTTGTGGTGATGAACTTCATGAAAAGCTTAGATTCAGCCTTTTTAGAACTCTTGATAGCGTGATTAAGCATACTACCAAGGTGTAGATGCAAGTCAAAGTAAAAACTAGCATTATAACTTATACCATAATTAGTTCTTTGAATCTCTTAGGAGTTTTAATAAGAATATGGGGAGTTATAGCAAGAAATAAATATAGGTTTTAATATTTTTTAATGATGTAAATATGAAGAATCACTGTTTTTATTGCAAGGATTTGGCATTAAATCTGATAAACCTAAAAACAAAGTTATGATGTTCAAGATACAAATGAGAGTCAATAGGAGTTTCATTAAAATAGCTTTGAGATGTTCAAAACCATACAAGAGATTGTATGCTTTATCTGGTTGTGTTGATGAACTTCATAAGCTTAGATTGAGCCTTTTAGAACTCTTGATGGCGTGATTAAGCATGCTACCAAGGAATGTAGATGCAAGTCGAAGTAAAGAAACTAGCATTATAGCTTATACCGTAATTAGTTCTTTGAGATCTCATAGGAGTTTCTAATGGGGAATATGGGGAGTTATGCCAAGAAGACAAATATGGAGGTTTTAAACAACACCTATTGATGTGAATATGAAGAATCACTGGTTTTATTGACAAGGATTTGGCCATTCCAATGTGATAGACCTAAAACAAAGTTATGATTGTTCAAGATATAAATGAAGTCGATAGGAGTTTCATCTCTCAAAACAGCTTTGATATGTTAAGAGCCACTACATAGAGGATTGTATGCTTTGTCTGGGTTTTGGTGAGAAATTTCATGAAAAGATTGACCTAATTTACGATTAAACCTTTTAGAACTCTTGATGACGTGATTAGATGCTACTAAGGTGTAGATGTAAGTCAAAGTAAACTAACATTATAAACTATACCATAATTAGTTCTTTGAATCTCATAGGAGTTTCTAATGGAGAATATGGGGAGTTGTAGCAAGAAGACAAATATGGAGGTTTAAACGACACTTATTGATGTGAATATGAAGAATCACTTGGTTTCATTGACAAGGATTTGGCCATTCCAATCTGATAGACCTAAAACCAAAGTTATGACTCTTCAAGATACAAATGAGAGTCAATAGGAGTTTCATCTCTCAAAACAGCTTTGAGATGTTCAAGAGCCACTTACAGGAGGATTGTATGTTTTGTCTTTGGGTTGTGGTGATGAAACTTCATAAAGGCTTAGATTCAGCCTTTTAGAACTCTTGATGGCGTGATTAAGCATGCTACCAAGGTGTAGATGCAAGTCAAAGTAGAAACTAGCATTATAACTATACCATAATTAGTTCTTTGAATCTCTTAGGAGTTTCTAATGGGGAATATGGGAGTTGTAGCAAGAAGACAAATATGGAGGTTTAAACAACACCTATTGATGTGAATATGAAGAATCACTTTGGTTTCATTGACAAAGATTTGGCCATTAATCTGATAGACCTAAAACCAAAGTTATGACTCTTAAGATACAAATGAGAGTCAATAGGAGTTTCATCTCTCAAAACAACTTTGAGATGTTCAAGAACCCTACATAGAGGATTGTATGCTTTGTACTTTGGGTTGTGGTGATGAAACTTCATGAAAGGCTTAGATTGACCTTTTAGAACTCTTGATGGCGTGATTAGATTCAGTTTTTTAGAACTCTTGATGTCGTGATTAAGCATGCTACCAAGGTGAAGATGTAAGTCAAAGTAAAAAACAAATATTATAGCTTATACCATAATTAGTTCCTTGAATCTCATAGATGTTTTGTAATGGGGAATATGGGGAGTTGTAGCAAGAAGACAAATATGGAGGTTTAAGCAACACCTATTGATGTGAATATGAAGAATCCTTGGTTTTCATTGACAGGATTTGGCCATTCTGATCTGATAGACCTAAAAGCAAAAGTTATGAGTATTTCAAGATACAAATGAGAGTCAATAGGAGTTTCATCTCTCAAAACAGCTTTGAGGATGTTCAAAAGCCTTCTACGAGAGGGATTGTATGCTTTGTCTTTGGGTTTTGGTGATGAGATTTCATGAAAGGCTTAGATTCAGCCTTTTAGAACTCTTGATGACGTGATTAAGCATGTTACCAAGGTGTAGATGCAAGTCAAAGTAAGAAACTAGCATTATAGCTTATACCATAATTGGTTCTTTGAATCTCGTAGGAGTTTCTAATGGGGAATATGGGGAGTTGTAGCAAGAAGACAAATATGGAGGTTTAAACAACACCTATTGATGTGAATATGAAGAATCACTGGTTTCATTGACAAGGATTTGGCTATTACAAGCTGATAAACCTTAAACCAAAGTTATGACTCTTCAAGACACAAATGAGAGTCAATAAGATTTTAATCTCTCAAAATTGCCTTGAGGATGTTTAAGAGCCTCTACCTAGAGGATTGTATGCTTTGTGTTTTGGGTTGTGGTGATGAAACTTACATGAAAACAGTGACTTAGATTCGGCTTTTAGAACTCTTGATGACGTGATTAAGCATGCTACCAAGGTGTAGATGCAAGTCAAAGTGAGAAACTAGCATTATAGCTTATACCATAATTAGTTCTAAGAATCTCAGAGGAGTTTTTAATGGTGAGTAAGGGGTGTTGTAGCAAGAAGACACATATGGAGGTTTTAAACAACACCTATTGATGTGAATATGAAGAATCACTTTGGTTTCATTGACAAGGATTTGGCCATTTGATCTGATAGACCTAAAACCAAAGTTATGACTCTTCAAGATACAAATGAGAGTCAATAGGAGTTTAATCTCTCAAAACAGCTTTGAGATGTTCAAAACCCACTACATAGAGGATTGTATGCTTTGTACTGGGTTTTAGTGATGAGATTTCATGAAAAGCTTAGATTCAGCCTTTTAGAACTCTTGATGACGTGATTAAGCATGCTACCAAGGTGTAGATGCAAGTCAAAGTAAGAAACTAGCATTATAGCTTATACCATAATTAGTTCTTTGAATCCCATAGGAGTTTCTAATGGGGAATATGGGGAGTTGTAGCAAGAAGACAAATATGAAGGTTTAAACAACACCTATTGATGTGAATATGAAGAATCACTGGTTTCATTGACAAAGATTTGGCCATTACAATCTGATAGACCTAAAACAATAATTATGACTCTTTAAGATACAAATGAGAGTCAATAGGAGTTTCATCTCTCAAAACAGCTTTGAGATGTTCAAGAGCCACTACACAGAGGGATTGTATGCTTTGTACTGGGTTGTGGTGATGAAACTTCATGAAAGGCTTAGATTCAGCCTTTTAGAACTCTTGATGACGTGATTAGATTCAGCCTTTTAGAACTCTTGATGACGTGATTAAGCATGCTACCAAGGTGTAGATGCAAGTCAAAGTAAGAAACTAGCATTATAGCTTATACCATAATTAGTTCTTTGAATCTCATAGGAGTTTTGTAATGGGGAATATGGGGAGTTGTAGCAAGAAGACAAATATGGAGGTTTAAACAACACCTATTGATGTGAATATGAAGAATCACTGGTTTCATTGACAAGGATTTGGCCATTACAATCTGATAGACCTAAAACAAAAGTTATGACTCTTCAAGATACAAATGAGAGTCAATAGGAGTTTCATCTCTCAAAACAGCTTTGAGATGTTCAAGAGCCACTACACAGAGGATTTTTATGCTTTGTACTTGGGTTTTGGTGATGAGGTTTCATGAAAAGCTTAGATTAGCCTTTTAGAACTCTTGATGACTTGATTAAGCATGCTACCAAGGTGTAGATGCAAGTAAAGTAAGAAACTAGCATTATAGCTTATACCATAATTTGTTCTTAGAATCTCATAGGAGTTTCTAATGGTGAATTTGGGAGTTGTAGCAAGAAGACAAATATGGAGGTTTAAACAACACCTATTGATGTAAATATGAAGAATCACTGGTTTCATTGACAATGATTTGGCCATTACAATCTGATAGACCTAAAACCAATGTTATGACTCTTCCAGATACAAATGAGAGTCAATAGGAGTTTCATCTCTCAAAACAGCTTTGATATGTTCAAGAGCCACTACATAGAGGGATCGTATGCTTTGTCTTGGGATTTGGTGATGAGATTTCATGAAAAACCTTTAGAATTATATTAGCCTTTTAGAACTCTTGATGTCGTAATTAAGCATGCTACCAAGGTAGAGATGCAAGTCAAAGTAAGAAACTAGCATTATAGCTTGTACCATAATTAGTTCTTTGAATCTCATAGGAGTTTCTAATGGAGAATATGGGGAGTTGTAGCAAGAAGACAAATATGGAGGTTTAAACAACACTATTTATGTGAATATGAAGACTGGTTTTTTCATTGACAAGGATTTGGCCATTACAATCTGATAGACCTAAAACCAAAGTTATGACTCTTTTAAGATACAAATGAGAGTCGATAGGAATTTCATCTCTCAAAACAGCTTTGAGATGTTCAAGACCCACTACATAGAGGATTGTATGTTTTGTCTTGGGTTGTGGTGATGAAACTTCATGAAAGGCTTAGATTCAGCCTTTTAGAACTCTTGATGACGTGATTAAGCATGCTACCAAGGTGTAGATGCAAGTCAAAGTAAGAAACTAGCATTATAGCTTATACCATAATTAGTTCTTTGAATCTCATAGGAGTTTCTAATGGGGAATATGGGGAGTTGTAGCAAGAAGACAAATATGGAGGTTTAAACAACACCTATTGATGTGAATATGAAGAATCACTGGTTTCATTGACAAGGATTTGGCCATTACAATGTGATAGACCTAAAACAAAAGTTATGACTGTTCAAGATATAAATGAGAGTCAATAGGAGTTTCATCTCTCAAAATTGCCTTGAGATGTTTAAGAGCCACTACACAGAGGGATTGTATGCTTTGGACTGGGTTGTGGTGATGAAACTTCATGAAAGGCTTAGACTCAGCCTTTTAGAACTCTTGATGACGTGATTAAGCATGCTACCAAGGTGTAGATGCAAGTCAAAGTAAGAAACTAGCATTATAGCTTATACCATAATTAGTTCTTTGAATCTCATAGAAGTTTCTAATGGGGAATATGGGGAGTTGTAGCAAGAAGACAAATATGGAGGTTTAAACAACACCTATTGATGTGAATATGACGAATCACTGGTTTCATTGACAAGGATTTGGCCATTACAAGCTGATAGACCTAAAACCAAAGTTATGACTCTTCAAGATACAAATGAGAGTCAATAGGAGTTTAATCTCTCAAAACAGCTTTGAGATGTTCAAGAGCCACTACATAGAGGGATTGTATGCTTTGTACTGGGTTTTGGTGATGAGATTTCATGAAAAGCTTAGATTCAGCCTTTTAGAACTCTTGATGACGTGATTAAGCATGCTACCAAGGTGTAGATGCAAGTCAAAGTAAGAAACTAGCATTATAGCTTATACCATAATTAGTTCTTTGAATCCCATAGGAGTTTCTAATGGGGAATATGGGGAGTTGTAGCAAGAAGACAAATATGAAGGTTTAAACAACACCTATTGATGTGAATATGAAGAATCACTGGTTTCATTGACAAAGATTTGGCCATTACAATCTGATAGACCTAAAACAAAAATTATGACTCTTCAAGATACAAATGAGAGTCAATAGGAGTTTCATCTCTCAAAACAGCTTTGAGATGTTCAAGAGCCACTACACAGAGGGATTGTATGCTTTGTACTGGGTTGTGGTGATGAAACTTCATGAAAGGCTTAGATTCAGCCTTTTAGAACTCTTGATGACGTGATTAAGCATGCTACCAAGGTGTAGATGCAAGTCAAAGTAAGAAACTAGCATTATAGCTTATACCATAATTGGTTCTTTGAATCTCATAGGAGTTTCTAATGGGGAATATGGGAGTTGTAGCAAGAAGACAAATATGGAGGTTTAAACAACACCTATTGATGTAAATATTAAGAAGAATCACTAGTTTCATTGACAAGGATTTGGCTATTACAAGCTGATAAACCTTAAACCAAAGTTATGACTCTTCAAGACACAAATGAGAGTCAATAAGAGTTTAATCTCTCAAAACAACTTTGAGATGTTCAAGAGCCCTTTATTTTAGAGGATTGTATGCTTTGTACTGGGTTGTGGTGATGAAACTTCATGAAAGGCTTAGATTCAGCCTTTTAGAACTCTTGATGACGTGATTAAGCATGCTACCAAGGTGTAGATGCAAGTCACAGTAAGAAACTAGCATTATAGCTTATACCATAATTAGTTCTTTGAATCTCATAGGAGTTTCTAATGGGGAATATGGGGAGTTGTAGCAAGAAGACAAATATGGAGGTTTAAACAACACCTAATGATGTAAATATGAAGAACCATTGGTTTCATTGACAATGATTTGGCCATTACAATCTGATAGACCTAAAACCAATGTTATGACTCTTCAAGATACAAATGAGAGTCAATAGGAGTTTCATCTCTCAAAACAGCTTTGAGATGTTCAAGAGCCACTACATAGAGGGATTGTATGCTTTGTACTGGGTTTTGGTGATGAGATTTCATGAAAAGCTTAGATTCAGCCTTTTAGAACTCTTGATGACGTGATTAAGCATTCTACCAAGGTGTAGATGCAAGTCAAAGTAAGAAACTAGCATTATATCTTATACCATAATTAGTTTTTTGAATCTCATAGGAGTTTCTAATGGGGAATATGGGGAGTTGTAGCAAGAAGACAAATATGGAGGTTTAAACTAAAGATATTGATGTGAAAATGAAGGATCACTTTGGTTTCATTGACAAGGATTTGGCCATTACAATCTGATAGACCTAAAACCAAAGTTATGACTCTTCAAGATACAAATGAGAGTCAATAGGAGTTTCATCTTTCAAAACAGCTTTGAGATGTTCAAGAGCCACTACACATAGGGATTGTATGCTTTGTACTGGGTTGGGGTGATGAAACTTCATGAAAGGCTTAGATTCAGCCTTTTAGAACTCTTGATGACGTGATTAGATTCAGCCTTTTAGAACTCTTGATGACGTGATTAAGCATGCTACCAAGGTGTAGATGCAAGTCAAAGTAAGAAACTAGCATTATAGCTTATACCATAATTAGTTCTTTGAATCTCATAGGAGTTTCTAATGGGGAATATGGGGAGTTGTAGCAAGAAGACAAATATGGAGGTTTAAACAACACCTATTGATGTGAATATGAAGAATCACTTTGGTTTTCATTGACAAGGATTTGGCCATTACAATGTGATAGACCTAAAACAAAAGTTATGACTCTTCAAGATACAAATCGAGAGTCAATAGGAGTTTCATCTCCTCAAAAGCAACTTTGAGATGTTCAAAAACCACTACAGAGGGATTGTATGCTTTGTACTGGGTTGGGGTGATGAAACTTCATGAAAGGCTTAGATTCAGCCTTTTAGAACTCTTGATAGCGTGATTAGATTCAGCCTTTTAGAACTCTTGATGGCGTGATTAAGCATGCTACCAAGGTGTCGATGCAAGTCAAAGTAAAAACTAGCATTATAACTTATACCGTAATTAGTTCTTTGAATCTCATAGGAGTTTTCTAATGGGGAATATGGGGAGTTGTAGCAAGAAGACAAATATGGAGGTTTAAACGACACCTATTGATGTGAATATGAAGAATCACTTTGGTTTTCGTTGACAAGGATTTGGCCATTACAATCTGATAGACCCTAAAACCAAAGTTATGACTCTTCAAGATACAAATGAGAGTCAATAGGAGTTTCATCTCTCAAAACAACTTTGAGATGTTCAAGAGCCACTACATAGAGGATTGTATGCTTTGTTTTTGGGTTGTGGTGATGAAACTTCATGAAAACTTAGATTGACCTTTTAGAACTCTTGATGACGTGATTAGATTCAGCCTTTTAGAACTCTTTATGACTTGATTAAGCATGCTACCAAGGTGTAGATGCAAGTCAAAGTAAGAAACTAGCATTATAGCTTATACCATAATTAGTTCTTTGAATCTCATAGGAATTTCTAATGGGGAATATGGGGAGTTGTAGCAAGAAGACAAATATGGAGGTTTAAACAACACCTATTGATGTAAATATGAAGAATCACTGGTTCCATTGACAAGGATTTGGCCATTACGATCTGATAGACCTAAAACCAATGTTATGACTCTTCAAGATACAAATGAGAGTCAATAGGAGTTTCATCTCTCAAAACAGCTTTGATATGTTCAAGAGCCACTACATAGAGGGATTGTATGCTTTGTACTGGGTTTTGGTGATGAGATTTCATGAAAAGCTTAGATTCAGCCTTTTAGAACTCTTGATGACGTGATTAAGCATGCTACCAAGGTGTAGATGCAAGTCAAAGTAAGAAACTAGCATTATAGCTTATACCATAATTAGTTCTTTGAATCTCATAGGAGTTTCCAATGGGGAATATGGGGAGTTGTAGCAAGAAGACAAATATGGAGGTTTAAACAAATCCTATTGATGTGAATATGAAGAATCCTTTGGTTTCATTGACAAGGATTTGGCTATTACAATCTGATAGACCTAAAACCAAAGTTATGACTCTTCAAGATACAAATGAGAGTCGATAGGAGTTTCATCTCTCCAAAACAGCTTTGAGATGTTCAAGAGCCACTACATAGAGGATTGTATGCTTTGTACTGGGTTGTGGTGATGAAACTTCATGAAAGGCTTAGATTCAGCCTGTTAGAACTCTTGATGACTTGATTAGATTCAGCCTTTAAGGACCCTTGATGACGTGATGAAGCATGCTACCAAGGTGGAGAAGCAAGTCAAAGTAAGAAACTAGCATTATAGCTTATACCATAATTAGTTCTTTGAATCTCATAGGAGTTTCTAATGGGGAATATGGGGAGTTGTAGCAAGAAGACAAATATGGAGGTTTAAACAACACCTATTGATGTGAATATGAAGAATCACTGGTTTCATTGACAAGGATTTGGCCATTCCAATGTGATAGACCTAAAAGCAAAGTTATGACTCTTCAAGATCCAAATAGAGTCAATAGGAGTTTCATCTCTCAAAACAGACTTTGAGATGTTCAAGAGCCACTACAGAGGATTGTATGGTTTGTGCTGGGTTGGGGTGATGAAACTTCATGAAAGGCTTAGATTCAGCCTTTTAGAACTCTTGATGACGTGATTAGATTCAGCCTTTTAGAACTCTTGATGATGTGATTAAGCATGCTACCAAGGTGTCGATGCAAGTCAAAGTAAGAAACTAGCATTATAACTTATACCATAATTAGTTCTTTGAATCTCATAGGAGTTTCTAATGGGGAATATGGGGGTTGTAGCAAGAAGACAAATATGAAGGGTTAAACAACACCTATTGATGTGAATATGAAGAATCACTTTGGTTTCATTGACAAGGATTTGGCCATTCCAATCGATAGACCTAAAACCAAAGTTATGACTCTTCAAGATACAAATGAGAGTCAATAGGAGTTTCATCTCTCAAAACAGCTTTGAGATGTTCAAGAGCCACTACATAGAGGATTGTATGCTTTGTCTTGGGTTGTGGTGATGAAACTTCCTGAAAGGCTTAGATGCAGCCTTTTAGAACTCTTGATAGCGTGATTAGATTCAGCTTTTAGAACTCTTTTATGCTTGATTAAGCATGCTACCAAGGTGTAGATGCAAGTCAAAGTAAGAAACTAGCATTATAGCTTATACCATAATTAGTTCTTTGAATCTCATAGGAGTTTCTAATGGGGAATATGGGGAGTTGTAGCAAGAAGACAAATATGGAGGTTTAAACAACACCTATTGATGTAAATATGAAGAATCACTGGTTTCATTGACAAGGATTTGGCCATTATAATCTGATAGACCTAAAACCAATGTTATGACTCTTCAAGATATAAATGAGAGTCAATAGGAGTTTCATCTCTCAAAACAGCTTTGATATGTTCAAGAGCCACTACACATAGGGATTGTATGCTTTGTACTGGGTTGGGGTGATGAAACTTCATGCAAGGCTTAGATTCAGCCTTTTAGAACTCTTGATGACGTGATTAGATTCAGCTTTTTAGAACTCTTGATGACGTGATTAAGCATGCTACCAAGGTGTAGATGCAAGTCAAAGTAAGAAACTAGCATTATAGCTTATACCATAATTAGTTCTTTGAATCTCATAGGAGTTTCTAATGGGGAATATGGGGAGTTGTAGCAAGAAGACAAATATGGAGGTTTGAACAACACATATTGATGTGAATATGAAGAATCACTGGTTTCATAAACAAGGATTTGGCCATTACAATCTGATAGACCTAAAACAAAAGTTATGACTCTTCAAGATACAAATGAGAGTCAATAGGAGTTTCATCTCTCAAAACAGCTTTGAGATGTTCAAGAACCACTACACAGAGGGATTGTATGCTTTGTACTGGGTTGTGGTAATGAAACTTCATGAAAGGCTTAGATTCAGCCTTTTAGAACTCTTGATGACTTGATTAGATTCAGCCTTTTAGAACTCTTGATGACGTGATTAAGCATGCTACCAAGGTGTAGATGCAAGTCAAAGTAAGAAACTAGCATTATACCTTATACCATAATTAGTTCTTTGAATCTCATAGGAGTTTCTAATGGGGAATATGGGGAGTTGTAGCAAGAAGACAAATATGGAGGTTTAAACAACACCTATTGATGTGAATATGAAGAATCACTGGTTTCATTGACAAGAATTTGGCCTTTACAATGTGATAGACCTAAAACCAAAGTTATGACTCTTCAAGATACAAATCGGAGTCAATAGGAGTTTCATCTCTCAAAACAGCTTTGAGATGTTCAAGAGCCACTACGGGGAGGATTGTATGCTTTGTACCGGGTTGTAGTGATGAAACTTCATGAAAGGCTTAGATTCAGCCTTT
>CM051381.1:9076762-9113755 GCA_028015245.1 Cardamine occulta
CTCATCATGGTGATCCTCTTGAACTACATCTTCAGTCATACCATCTTCATCTTGATCTTGGTCTTGTTCCATGTCAAGTGGGTTTGGTTCCGGCTGAGTGTGTTCAGTGGTATCAGTTTCTTCCATGGGGTTTGGAGCAGTATGTTTATTCCCAAGGTCAGTATTGGGTTGATCTTCTGTAGTCTCCACTCCTTGTTGGTTGGTTTCAACATTATCAGATTGTTCTTCTCTCCGAGGAGGAGGATTCCCAAGATGACTAAGGAGATGTTGGAGACTAGCGGCTCTATCTGATGGTGATCTTGCCAAATCTTTCAAACTCCCCCAATCCTTCTTATCGTAATACCCTTGGTGCTCAATGAACTTGACATCTCTTGACACAATTGTTCTGTTCTTTGAGAAGTCATAGCACTTGTAGCCCTTTTGAGTAGTAGAGTAGCCTAGAAACATGCATTTTGTGCTCTTAGCTTCAAGCTTGTCCCTCAGTTCACCTGGTCTCAGTACAAAACAAATGCAACCAAACACTCGTAAGTGATCAATCGAAGGTTTGGTTCGGTTCAATACCTCAAATGGCGCTAAATCAGTTAGGATCCTTGTTGGTATCCTATTTATCAGTAGCAATGTCAGCCATGACAAAGATCACTCCAGAATCTCCTTGGGACATTGGTGTTAAACATCATGGATCTTGCAACTTCCATAAGATGTCTATTCTTCCTCTCAGCTACACCATTTTGTTGAGGTGTATATGGGCAGCTAGTTTGGTGTATGATCCCATGTCTTGCTAAGTGATCTTTGAACTTGTGACTAGTGTATTCCCCACCATTATCAGACCTGAATACCTTGATCTTGGCATTAAACTGGTTAGTAACATATGATTGAAAATTAACAAATGCATCATATACTCTATCCTTAGATGCAAGCAGTGTAACCCATGTATATTTTGATTTCTCATCAATAAATGTAACATAGTATTTATTATTGTCTCTAGATAAACATGGGGCAGTCCACACATCTGAATGCACAAGATCAAAACATTTTTCATAGATAGTTGAAGACTTAGGAAAAACAGTTTTACAATGCTTTCCTAGAATACATGCTTCACAGTTCAGATGATTAAAGACAACATGGGGTAACATAATCTCTAAAGCCCTAGCATGAGGGTGACCAAGTCTATCATGCCACAGTTTATTTGGGCTAACAGCATAACAAGATTGACAAGAAAGAGAAGTAGATTGTGTTGTTGGAGAATCCTCAAAAACATATAAGTCACCGTTAGTGTTCCCTTCTCCCAAAACTTTTCCACTCTCAATATCCTGAAAATGAAAGCTATTAGGACCAAATATAGCATAGCAATTAAGATCATTTGTAGCTCTTTTTACTGAGACAAGATTAGAGGTGAACTCGGGCATAAAGAACGCTTTAGAGTTCTTATCACAAAGTTTTAAATCACCTACTCCTCTTATGGGGATCCTATCACCATTTGCAATTATCACATTTCCATTAATAGGTTTAACATTATTAATGAGGTTAGGGTTACTAATCATATGATGAGAAGCCCCAGAATCAATAATCAATGTTTTATTTTGTGATTTAGGTAAAGAAGCAAAGTGAGTGATACCGGATTCTTTATTGGTAAGGGCAGCAATGGACTTGATAAGAGCTTCAAGGTCCGACTTTCTAACAACATCATTGGAGTAGGCAACCATAGCCAGTTCATCTCCTTGTCTAGATGGTCCAGCCTGAGCTTGCTCAGTTGAGGCTTCTTTAGAGTAGTTTGCTTGAACCTTGAACTTTGCTGGCTTAAGATGTGGATGTAGTATCCAACATTTTTCCTTGATATGGCCTCTCTTCTTGCAGTGATCACACACAAGAATCTTCCTATCTTCAGACTTGAAAGTAACTTTGTGTGCCATGACCATTTCTCCTTTGCCACTGAAGAGACCTACTGAGCCTTGTTCACGTTGGATTTGAGAGCACACCTCATCTAAGCTTGGTAACTTCTCAGCTCTAAGGATGTGCTTGATGAGATCATTGTAAGCCGGGTTCAATGTGAGAAGCAGACCAAAGACCCTATCTTGTTCACCCCTTTCCTTGAGAGTACTTGGATCCACCGAGAAAGGTCTTAGCATCTCGAGTTCAGCCCATAGTGATCTGAATTTTCCAAAGTGTTTTGTGAAGTCAAGATCTTCTTGGCTGAGATTGTTGATAGCTTTCTTGACTTCAAACACTCGGGAAAGATTGGAGACATTTCCATAGACATTCTTTAGTGTGTCCCATAGCTCCTTTGCCGTCTCACAATAAGAATAAGCTTCAAGTATTGCGTCTTCAAGTGAGTTTTGAAGTAATCCAAGAACCCCCTGATCTTCTTGAAACCATTTTCCATCTTCAAAACTTTGATCTCCACGGATATCTTTTCCATCTTCATCCGTGATACCCTTGGTTTCAATGTGATTCCAAAGACCACGACCACACAGATTTGTCTTGGTGGTTCTAGCCCAGAGTAAGTAGTTCACACCTTTGAGAGTAACTGGTATAGGAACAGCTTTTGAAGAATCCATGCTTCAGTGTTTCTTACAGCTAACACACCCACAAATTTCCAGATTGATCCTAACTTCCCAAACAACCAACAAGACTTTGCTGAGAAATCAGAATTTCTGTTGGTGTCACTGTTGCTACAGTACCTACGAAAATCTGTTAAAACCAGAAGAGAGCTTACAGTGTTTCTTACAGCCAACACACCCACAAATTTCCAGATTGATCCTAACTACCCAAGCAACCAACCAGACTTTGCTGAGAAATCACAATTTATGTTGGTGTCACTGTTGCTACAGTACCTCCGAAAATCTATTCAAACCAGAAGAGAGCTGAAGATCAATAGGGCTAGCAATGGAGTTTAATCTGCAGAGACTGGACAGAGACCTGCTGAGATCTTCAAGCATAGACAAAAGAAACAAACACAAGGAGAGATTGAGAATTTTTTGTGAGAGATAAAGAGAGAGCTGTGGCTTAAATGGAGATTAAGAAAATAGCTAGAGATGATGGAATAAAAGTAGAGAATCAGTAACAAGGCTCTGATACCATATAGATTTTAAGAGATTTATGCGGATTAAATAGAGAATTAGAGAAGAGATTCAATGAGAAAACAAGAAAATAAGAGGCAGCTCTCCCTCAGCCATAAGAGGCACGAAAATTAGGTTAAATTACATGAAAAGGGGGTTTCCTCCTTTTATAGTAGAAGGAGGAAGCCCTAAATGAAAAAGACCCACGGGATGAATAGTAATCATGGGTCTCGGGATGAATAGTACCCGAGATGAATAGTATCCGAAATTCTGTACGGAATATCTTTTTCAATACTCTGGGGATGAATAGTAATCTCGGGTCTCGGGATGAATAGTACCCGGGATGAATAGTACCCGACGATCTTTACGGAATGCCTTTTCTCAATAAAAACTTCATGAAAAACTTAGATTCAGGCTTTTAGAACTCTTGATGATGTGATTAAGCATGCTACTAAGGTGTTGATGCAAGTCAAAGTAAGAAACTAGCATTATAGCTTATACCACAGTTCTGTTAGTTTTTTAAACCTCATAAGAGTTTCCAATGGTGAATATGGGGTGTTGTAGCATGAAAACACATATGGAGGTTGAAACAACACCTATTGATGTGAATATAAAGAATATATGGTTTTATTGACAAGAATTTGGCCATTTCAAGCTGATATAGCTAAAAACAAAGTTATGACTCTTCAAGATACAAATGAGAGTCAATAGAAGTGTTGAAGTGTAGTCATAGAAGTTTAATCTCTCAAAACAACGTTGAGATGTTCAAGAGGCAATACACAGAGGAATTAAATGCTTTGTACTGGGTTTGAGTGATGAAACATCATGAAAAGCTGAGACTCAGCCTTTTAGAACTCTTGATGACGTGATTAAGCATGCTACCAAGGTTTGGTAGAAGTCAAAGTAAGAAATAAGCATTATAGCTTATACCATAGTTTTGTTAGTTCTTAAAATCTCATAGGAATCTCTAATGGTGAATATGGGGAGTTGTAGCAAGAAGACACATCTGGATGCTTAAGCAACACCTATTGATGTGAATATGAAGAATCACTGGTTTCATTGACAAAGATTTGGCCATTACAAGCTGTTAGACCTAAAACCAAAGTTATGACTCTTCAAGATACAAATGAGAGTCAAAAGGAATTTAATCTCTCAAAACAGCTTTAAGATGTTCAGTAGCCACTACACAGAGGAATTGTATGCTCTGTACTCGGTTTGAGTGATAAAACCTCATGAAAAGCTTAGATTCAGGGTTTTAGAACTCTTGATGATGTGATTAAGCATGCTACCAAGGTGTAGATGCAAGTCAAAGTAAGAAACTAGCATTATAGCTTATATCATAGTTGTGTTAGTTCTTTGAATCTCATAAGAGTTTCTAATTGTGAATATGGGGTGTTGTAGCAAGAAGACACATATGGAGGTTGAAACAACACCTATTGATGTGAATATGAAGAATATATGGTTTTATTGACAAGGATTTGGCCATTTCAAGCTGATAGACCTAAAAACAAAGTTATGACTCTTCAAGATACAAATGAGAGTCAATAGAAGTGTTGAAGTATAGTCATAGAAGTTTAATCTCTCATAACAACATTGAGATGTTCAAGAGCCAAACACAGAGGAATTGTATGCTCTGTACTAGGTTTCAGTGATGAAACATCCTGAAAAGCTTAGATTCAGCCTTTTAGAATTCTTGATGACGTGATTAAGCATGCTACCAAGGTGTAGATGCAAGTCAAAGTAAGAAACTAGCATTATAGCTTATACCATAGTTCTGTTAGTTCTTTAAATCTCATAGGAGATTCTAATGGTGAATATGGGGAGGTGTAGCAAGAAGACACTTATGGAGGTTTAAACAACATCTATTGATGTGAATATGAAGAATCAATGGTTTCATTGACAAGGATTTGGCCATTTCAAGCTGAGAGACCTAAAACAGAGTGATGACTCTTCATGATACAAAAAAGAGTGAATAAAAGTGTTGAAGTGTAGTTATTGGAGTTTAATCTGTCACAACAGCTTTGAGATATTCAATAGCCACTACAGAGAGCTTTTTTATGCTCAGTACTGGGTTTCAATGATGAAACTTCATGAAAAGCTGAGACTCAGCCTTTTAGAACTCTTGCTGACGTGATTAACCATGCTACCAAGGTGTAGATACAAGTCAAAGTAAGAAATAAGCATTATAGCTTATACCATAGTTTTGTTAGTTCTTAAAATCTCATAAGAGTCTCTAATGGTGAATATGGGGAGTTGTAGCTAGAATACACATCTGGATGCTTAAGCAACACCTATCGATGTGAATATGAAGATTCACTGGTTTCATTGACAAGGATTTGGCCATTACAAGCTATTAGACCTAAAACCAAAGTTATGACTCTTCAAAATACAAATGAGAGTCAATAGAAGTTTAATCTCTCAAAGCAGCTTTAAGATGTTCAGTAGCCACTACACAGAGGAATTGTATGCTCTGTACTGGGTTTGAGTGATAAAACTTCATGAAAAACTTAGATTCAGGCTTTTAGAACTCTTGATGATGTGATTAAGCATGCTACTAAGGTGTTGATGCAAGTCAAAGTAAGAAACTAGCATGATAGCTTATACCACAGTTCTGTTAGTTTTTTAAACCTCATAAGAGTTTCTAATGGTGAATATGGGGTGTTGTAGCATGAAGACACATATGGAGGTTGAAACAACACCTATTGATGTGAATATAAAGAATATATGGTTTTATTGACAAGAATTTGGCCATTTCAAGCTGATAGACCTAAAAACAAAGTTATGACTCTTCAAGATACAAATGAGAGTCAATAGAAGTGTTGAAGTGTAGTCATAGAAGTTTAATCTCTCAAAACAACTTTTAGATGTTCAAGAGCCAATACACAGAGGAATTGTATGCTCTGTACTGGGTTTGAGCGATGAAACATCATGAAAAACATAGATTCAGCCTTTTAGAACTCTTGATGACGTGATTAAGCATGCTACCAAGGTTTGGTATAAGTCAAAGTAAGAAATAAGCATTATAGCTTATACCATAGTTTTGTTAGTTCTTCAAATCTCATAGGAGTCTCTAATGGTGAATATGGGGAGTTGTAGCAAGAAGACACATCTAGATGCTTAAGCAACACCTTTTGATGTGAATATGAAGAATCACTGGTTTCATTGACAAAGATTTGGCCATTACAAGCTGTTAGACCTAAAACCAAAGTTATGACTCTTTAAGATACAAATGAGGGTCAAAAGGAATTTAATCTCTCAAAACAGCTTTAAGATGTTTAGTAGCCACTACACAGAGGAATTGTATGATCTGTACTAGGTTTGAGTGATAAAACCTCATGAAAAGTTTAGATTCAGGCTTTTAGAACTCTTGATGATGTGATTAAGCATGCTACTAAGGTGTAGATGCAAGTCAAAGTAAGAAACTAGCATTATAGCTTATATCATAGTTGTGTTAGTTCTTTGAATCTCATAAGAGTTTCTAATGGTGAATATGGGGTGTTGTAGCAAGAAGACACATATGGAGGTTGAAACAACACCTATTGATGTGAATATGAAGAATATATGGTTTTATTGACAAGGATTTGGCCATTTCAAGCTGATAGACCTAAAAACAAAGTTATGACTCTTCAAGATACAAATGAGAGTCAATAGAAGTGTTGAAGTATAGTCATAGAAGTTTAATCTCTCAAAACAACTTTGAGATGTTCAAGAGCCAATACACAGAGGAATTGTGTGCTCTGTACTGGGTTTGAGCGATGAAACATCATGAAAAACTTAGATTCAGCCTTTTAGAACTCTTGATGACGTGATTAAGCATGCTACCAAGGTGTAGATGCAAGTCAAAGTAAGAAACTAGCATTATAGCTTATATCATAGTTGTGTTAGTTCTTTGAATCTCATAAGAGTTTCTAATAGTGAATATGGGGTGTTGTAGCAAGAAGACCTATATGGAGGTTGAAACAGCACCTATTGATGTGAATATGAAGAATATATGGTTTTATTGACAAGGATTTGGCCATTTCAAGCTGATAGAGCTAAAAACAAAGTTATGACTCTTCAAGATACAAATGAAAGTCAATAGAAGTGTTGAAGTGTAGTCATAGAAGTTTAATCTCTCAAAACAACTTTGAGATGTTCAAGAGCCAATACACAAAGGAATTGTATGCTCTGTACTGGGTTTGAGTGATGAAACATCATGAAAAGCTTAGATTCAGCCTTTTAGAACTCTTGATGACGTGATTAAACATGCTACCAATGTGTAGATGCAAGTCAAAGTAAGAAACTAGCATTATAGCTTATACCATAGTTCTGTTTGTTCTTTGAATCTCATAGGAGATTCTAATGGTGAATATGGGGAGGTATAGCAAGAAGACACTTATGGAGGTTTAAACAACGTCTATTGATGTGAATATTATAGATTTTAAGAGATTTATGCGGATTAAATAGAGAATTAGAGAAGAGATTCAATGAGAAAACAAGAAAATAAGAGGCAGCTCTCCCTCAGCCATAAGAGGCACAAATATTAGGTTAAATTACATGAAAAGGGGGTTTCCTCCTTTTATAGTAGAAGGAGGAAGCCCTAAATGAAAAAGACCCACGGGATGAATAGTAATCACGGGTCTCGGGTTGAATAGTACCCGAGATGAATAGTATCCGAAATTCTGTACGGAATATCTTTTTCAATACTCTGGGGATGAATAGTAATCTCGGGTCTCGGGATGAATAGTATCCGGGATGAATAGTACCCGACGATCTTCACGAAATGCCTTTTCTCAATAAATATGAAGAATCAATGGTTTCATTGACAAGGATTTGGCCATTTCAAGCTGAGAGACCTAAAACAGAGTGATGACTCTTCATGATACAAAAAAGAGTGAATAAATGATGCGATCCTCCCAAGGATTCGACACTTTCGAGTTGTGGAAATGGATAGATGGATAGATGATGGATCGAATGGTCACACAAGAGTTGCGGAAGGCTCTTGATATACCTCAATGTCTCCTAGGATATGACACACCTAGACAAGACAAGGTTTGATTGTTGGATATTACACACCAAGCAATCGAAAGTTCTAAAAGAACAAAAGAGATTCACTCTAAAAATGTTGAAAAGAAAGTTGAATGATTATTTGTGATAGTCTAGGCGTGCTTATATAGCACAAGGAAGAGTAGAAAATATCTAAGCAATATTAATTGCTGAAAATAAAATAAAACTTAAAACAAAAGAAAATAAAATAACTCTTGTACTTCTTGTACTTCTTGTACTTCTTGTACTTCAGCTCCACGAAATGGATCACTATTTGGGCCTTGTGGACTTGGTTGAAATACCTCCTGGATGCCAAACATAAGTCTGGAAGCTTGCAAACCAATTGGGTATAGAACTCTTCAAGTTTTGAACCAGATTGACCCATATTGGCAAATAGAGTGTATCTTTCTCATCCGATGGAATTTCCTTCTTTTCTTGGGCTTGTTGGAAACCTAAGAGATCCAATAAGATTCTCCAATTTGTTTTACGTCTAGATCGTACCTGAGTTGGGCTGTGCATCATAATCTTTGGCTCAGTCGCACAATAGGGCCTGAAGCAGATCCATTGAATTGTAAAATTCATATCTCCCAAGTCTGAACCGGCATTATTGTGATTCCAATTTTCCCAGATCCTCTGATGATTCAAGATTCCAGAATAATTTGTTTCATAGCTTGATTCTTTCTGGTTTGGTTGGAAATAATTATTAAACGCACATATGTCTGAATCGCGTAAGCTGGGAATCACTTGACTTCGAAGTTGAATAACTTCTTCACCTGAACTCGGATTAGACTGATTCAACGTCGATATGAACCTCTGATGAGTTGAAATTATAGTCCAAGTGGTTGTTGAAATGGAAAAATTTAGCTTGGACTTCATTTGGTCTGAACAAGGCACTTGGATTTTCTCGGGGGGGTAGGAGAATCACATCATATATGATGCGATCATGGGATCATCCGAGAAGACCCGTGTGCCTTGTTCAGCACAAACGAAGTCTATGATCAACTTGTGTATCCCATCGGCCACTTGGAGTACATTCTCACCTTATCTAGAGCACACCTCGAAGTTGAATCAGTCCAATCCGAGTTTAGGTGAAGAAGTTATTCAACTTCCAAGTCAAGTGATTCCCAGCTTACGCGATTCAGACATACGTGCGTTGAATAATTATTTCCAATCAAACCAGAAGGAATCAAGCTATTATTCTGGAATCATGAATCATCAAGGATCTGGGAAAATTGGAATCACAACAACGCCGGTTCAGACTTGGGAGATATGAATTTTACAATTCAATGGATCTGCTTCAGGCCCTATTGCACGACTGAGCCAAAGATTATGATGCACAGCCCAACTCAGGTACGATCTCGACGTAAAACAAATTGGACAATCTTACTGGATCTCTTAGGTTTCCAACAAGCCCAAGAAAAGAAGGAAATTGCATCGGATGAGAAAGATACACTCCATTTGCCAAGATGGGTCAATCTGGTTCAAAACTTGAAGAGTTCTAGACCCAATTGGTTTGCAAGCTTCCAGACTTATGTTTGGCATCCAGGAGGTATTTCTACCAAGCCCAGCAAGCCCAGTAAGCCCCATCAAGAACACATCTCGGCCAAAGAAGCAAGGAGAAGCCAATAATAATAATTCAAATTCCAAAGCTGAAGTAATAAAGACTAGTTCTCTCTCCTTCATGCAGATTTAGGTCTCATTGTGTTTCCTAGGTGATCTGCATGTTGAGGACGTTTTAATAAGTTGTTGCTGTAGTTTTTTTTTCTATTTAAACTCATGTAAGTCCCATGAGCAGGGGGGCATCAATTTATATTTTGTATGAAACTTTGTTTCTTCTTTGAGTTGAAAGTGATTCTCTTCTCTTGCTTGTTAGGTGTGTCATATCCTACAAGTTTATCGATTTCTTTTGGTGAGTCATATCCAAGAGAATCGATTGGTGAATCAAAGGCCTTCCGCATCCTTTGTGAGACCGTTCAATCCCCATCCTTTGTTCTTTGAAGTTTTCTTTCAGTTTCATAGAAGCAAAGCCTATCCTTTTTACCAACTTCGAGTGAGAATCCTTGGGAGGATCATATCAAGTGGATAGATGATGGATCGAATGGTCACACAAGAGTTGCGGAAGGCTCTTGATATACCTCAATGTCTCCTAGGATATGACACACCTAGACAAGACAAGGTTTGATTGTTGGATATTACACACCAAGCAATCGAAAGTTCTAAAAGAACAAAAGAGATTCACTCTAAAAATGTTGAAAAGAAAGTTGAATGATTATTTGTGATAGTCTAGGCGTGCTTATATAGCACAAGGAAGAGTAGAAAATATCTAAGCAATATTAATTGCTGAAAATAAAATAAAACTTAAAACAAAAGAAAATAAAATAACTCTTGTACTTCTTGTACTTCTTGTACTTCAGCTCCACGAAATGGATCACTATTTGGGCCTTGTGGACTTGGTTGAAATACCTCCTGGATGCCAAACATAAGTCTGGAAGCTTGCAAACCAATTGGGTATAGAACTCTTCAAGTTTTGAACCAGATTGACCCATATTGGCAAATAGAGTGTATCTTTCTCATCCGATGGAATTTCCTTCTTTTCTTGGGCTTGTTGGAAACCTAAGAGATCCAATAAGATTCTCCAATTTGTTTTACGTCGAGATCGTACCTGAGTTGGGCTGTGCATCATAATCTTTGGCTCAGTCGCACAATAGGGCCTGAAGCAGATCCATTGAATTGTAAAATTCATATCTCCCAAGTCTGAACCGGCATTATTGTGATTCCAATTTTCCCAGATCCTCTGATGATTCAAGATTCCAGAATAATTTGTTTCATAGCTTGACTCTTTCTGGTTTGGTTGGAAATAATTATTAAACGCACATATGTCTGAATCGCGTAAGCTGGGAATCACTTGACTTCGAAGTTGAATAACTTCTTCACCTGAACTCGGATTAGACTGATTCAACTTCGATATGAACCTCTGATGAGTTGAAATTATAGTCCAAGTGGTTGTTGAAATGGAAAAATTTAGCTTGGACTTCATTTGGTCTGAACAAGGCACTTGGATTTTCTCGGGGGGTAGGAGAATCACATCAATAAAAGTGTTGAAGTGTAGTCATTGGAGTTTAATCTGTCACAACAGCTTTGAGATATTCAATAGCCACTACAGAGAGCTTTTTTATGCTCAGTACTGGGTTTCAGTGATGAAACTTCATGAAAAGCTGAGACTCAGCCTTTTAGAACTCTTGATGACGTGATTAAGCATGCTACCTATTGACATAGGGAAATATCATCAAGGCATCATTGGAGGACTTTGGAGGTTTCTGTCCGTACGGTTCCGTGCAAAATCCGGGTTGTACGGACCGTACGGATCCGTGCAAAATCCGGGTGTGCAAAATCCGGGTCGAGGTTTTAGGATGACTTGGGAGAGAAGTTTGAAGATTTAGGATTGTGCAAAATCTGTGTTAAAATAGAAGCTTCCAGAAGTTTGTTTTATTTTAACACATGTATTTTGTTTTAATCTCTATTTTGTCTTCTTGTGTATCTAGGGCTTCCTCCTTAAGATATAAAAGGAGGAGCCTCCCATCAGCTGAACCTTTTAACCTAGACATTGTGCCTCTTTGGCTAAAATGAAGATTCAGCTGCCCATTCTTCTTAGTTCTTCATTTCTCTTTTAGATTTCTTCAAACTCATGCCGCATTTACTCCCTAAATCTTTTAATCTCTTATGGTATCAGAGCATGGTTTATGATTCTCTCATTCTTATCTCTTTATTCTAGTTGATCTTGGCTTAAAATCTCAGTTTTCAATCCATTCTCTCGGCTGAATCTTCAGATCTGGGCTCAAAATTAGGCATTTCTCGGCAAAATTAGGCATTTCTCGGCAGAATTACCCAGTTTTCTCGCAGAATACCCAGTTTTCTCGGCAGAATACACAGTTTTCTCGGCAGAATACCCAGTTTTCTCGGCAGAATACCCAGTTTTCTCGGCGGCAGTACGGCAGAGGCAGGGTTTTCTCGAGTTTTTTCGAAAAATTGAAGGTTTTGCTCGGTAGAATTCGATTTTTTTTCGGCAAAGTGAAGTTTTTTCTCGGTGGAACCTTGATTTACTTGGTAAAATTAGGATTTTTCTTGATTAAAGCCCATTTCTTTGGCTAGAGGTCATCACTCTTCATTACTTGGTAGATTTGGTGAACCATGGATATTTCTAAACCCATTGTGATTCCAGTGATTCTCAAAGGAGTGAACTACTTGCTGTGGGCTAGAACCACAAGAACAGCACTTTGTGGTCGTGGTCTTTGGAGCCATGTAGAAGGATATCAAGCTCCAAAAGGAATCACAAAGGAAGATGTGATGGAAAGCATTGAAGATCCAAGCTCTGAGGATAGCAAATGGTTCCAAGATGATCAAAGTGTTCTCGGGCTACTTCAAAACTCACTAGAAGCTCCAATACTTGAAGCTTACTCTTATTGTGAAACGGCTAAGGAATTGTGGGATACTCCCAAGAATGTATATGGGAATGTTTCTAACCTTACCCGTGTGTTTGAAGTGAAGAAAGCTATCAACAATCTCAACCAAGAAGACCTAGAGTTCACTACACACTTTGGGAAATTCAGATCACTTTGGGCAGAATTGGAGATGCTTAGACCCTTCTCGGTGGATCCGGTAGTTCTCAAGGAAAGGAGTGAACAAGACAAGGTCTTTGGCCTTCTACTCACTTTGAATCCAGCCTACAACGATCTGATCAAGCATATCCTTAGGGCAGAGAAGCTACCAAGCTTGGAAGAAGTGTGTTCTCAAGTGCAACGTGAGCAAGGTTTCTTGGGCGCTTTAGTGGGAAAGGAGAAATGGTCATGGCTCACAAGGTAGCATTCAAACATGAAGATAGGAAGACCTTGGTGTGTGATCATTGTAGGAAGAAAGGCCATATCAAGGACAAATGTTGGATCTTACACCCACATCTTAAGCCGGCCAAGTTCAAGACACAAGCTCAAGCCCATGTTTCCGAGGTTAAAAGCGATCAAGGACAAGCTGGGTCATCCAAGCAAGGAGAGGAGCTGACTATGGTCACCTATACCAATGATGTTGTGAGGAAGTCAGACTTGGAGGCTCTTATCAAGTCCATTGCTGCCCTTACCAATAAGGAATCCGGTATCACTCATTTAGCCTCTTTACCAAATTCACCTAGTAAAACATTGGTTATTGATTCGGGTGCTTCACATCACATGATTAGTAATCCTAAACTCATTAACAATGTTAAACCGGCTGGTGGAAATGTGATAATTGCAAATGGTGATAGGATTCCCGTAAGAGGAATAGGTGATTTAAAACTGTGTGACAAGAATTCTAAAGCCTTCTTTATGCCTGACTTCACTTCTAATCTTGTATCAGTAAAAAGGGCAACAAATGATCTTAATTGCTATGCTATCTTTGGTCCTAACAGCTTTCATTTTCAGGATATTGAGAGTGGAAAGGTTCTTGGGGAAGGAAACACTAAGGGAGACTTATACATTCTTGATGATTCTTCACCAAGCAACTCTACATCGCTTTATTTCAAATCATATTTTGCTTTTAGTTCCAATGCATTGTGGCATGCTAGATTAGGACATCCCCACTCTAGGGCTCTTGAAATAATGTTACCCCATGTTGTTTTTGATAATTCTAGTTGTGAAGCTTGTATTCTAGGCAAACATTGTAAAACCGTATTTCCCAAGTCTTCTACTATATATGAACAATGTTTTGACTTAGTGCACTCTGATGTATGGACCTCACCTTGCATATCTAGGGATAATCATAAGTATTATGTCACATTCATTGATGAGAAATCAAAGTATACTTGGGTCACACTATTATCATCTAAGGACAAAGTATTTGATGCATTTCTCAATTTCCAATCTTATGTGACTAATCAGTTTAATGCCAAGATTAAGATACTTAGGTCCGACAATGGTGGGGAATACACAAGTCACAAGTTCAAAGATCACTTGGCAAAACATGGGATTCTACATCAAACTAGCTGTCCTTATACACCACAACAAAATGGAGTAGCCGAACGGAAGAATAGACATCTCATGGAGGTAGCAAGGTCTATGATGTTTCACACTAATGTCCCAAGGAGATTCTGGGGTGATGCGGTCATGGCAGCATGCTACCTCATCAATAGGATACCAACAAGGGTCCTCAATGACATATCACCATTTGAGGTACTCAATAAAACTAAAACTTCCCTTGATCATTTACGTGTCTTTGGGTGTGTTTCTTTTGTCTTAAGGCCAGGTGAACTAAGGGACAAGCTAGAAGCCAAGAGCACAAGAGGGATGTTCCTAGGATACTCCACCACTCAAAAGGGCTACAAATGCTATGACTTCTCAAGGAACCGAACCATCGTGTCAAGAGATGTCAAGTTTATTGAGCACCAGGGGTACTATGAGAAGAAGGATTGGGAGAGCTTGAAAGATTTGGCAAGATCACCATCTGATAGAGCTGCAAGCCTCCAATATCTTCTAAGCCATCTCGGGAACCCACCACCGAGCACCAACGATCCAACTAGTACCGAGACTGAGCAAGAAGGGCTGGATACATTGATAAACCCCATACAACCCAATATCAACCTTGGGAACACTCAAGAAATTCCTAACACCATGGAAGGAACCAAAACCATTCAGCCAGAACCAAACCCACTTGACATGGAACAAGACCAAGATCAAGCTGCGGAAGTTGTTACCGAGGAAATGGTTAGGGAAAGCCAAGATCATGGGTTAGAACAAGAACAAGAGACTATTCCTCCTCTTAGGAGAAGCACAAGACAAAAGTTTGGCCCTGAGCATTGGAAGACAACAAGGGTCTACTTCAATAGCCAAGCCGTGGCACATCCCATCCAAGCCGTGTGTTCACTTGACCTTTTGCCAACTACTCACCAAGCTTTCCTTGGTAAAATTGAAGCTCAATGGATTCCCCAGAGTTATGAAGAAGCCAAAGAAAGCAAAGAATGGTTAGAAGCTGTAGATGATGAAGTTGGGGCTATGGACAGAAATCATACTTGGGATGAAGCCGATCTCCCTCCGGGAAAGAAAGCGGTCAGCTCCAAATGGGTCTTTACTATCAAATACCTGAGCAATGGTGACTATCACTAGACCTGACTTGAGCTTTGCTGTGAACTAGGTGAGTCAACACATGCAAAACCCCACGGTATACCATTGGAATATGGTGGAGAGGATTTTAAGGTATCTCAAAGGGAGTCCAGGACAAGGCATATGGATGGGAAAGAATGAGAATGCTGAGATTGTGGGCTATTGTGACGCAGACTATGCTGGTGACACAAACGATAGGAAGTCAACCACAGGTTATTGCACATTCATTGGTGGGAACTTGGTTACATGGAAGTCTAAGAAACAGAAAGTAGTGTCATGCTCAAGTGCTGAATCAGAATATAGGGCAATGAGGAAGCTCACAAATGAACTGGTTTGGCTCAAGGCACTACTCAAAGATCTAGGCATTGAAACCACAAGCCCTATCACGATGCAATCGCGATAATCAAGCGGCCATCCACATTGCTAGCAACTCAGTGTTTCACGAGAGGACTAAACACATAGAGATTGACTGCCATAAAGTTCGAGAGAAGATCGAAGAAGGAGTGACTCTACCGTGTTATACAAGAAGTGAAGACCAACTAGCTGATATCTTCACCAAAGCCGCAAGTCTCAAGGTTTGTAATCGCATCTACAGTAAACTAGGTCTTGTGCATCCAACTCACCCTTGATCATATCCCCTACACCCATAGACGTTATGCTCTTTTCCTCATCATAGATTTTTTTTCCAAGTGGTTTTTTCTATGATGAGGTTTTTACCGAGGTAACGCCTATGGGGAATCCAAGCTTAGCCTTTGCTCACCGACGACTAAGCTTGAGGGGGAGTATTGACATAGGGAAATATCATCAAGGCATCATTGGAGGACTTTGGAGGTTTCTGTCTGCATTTCCGTGCAAAATCCTGTCAGACGGACTTACGGATCCGGATCCGCAAAATCCGGGTGCAAAATCCGGTCGAGGTTTTAGGATGACTTGGGAGAGAAGTTTGAAGATTTAGGATTGTGCAAAATCTGTGTTAAAATAGAAGCTTCCAGAAGTTTGTTTTATTTTAACACATGTATTTTGTTTTAATCTCTATTTTGTCTTCTTGTGTATCTAGGGCTTCCTCCTTAAGATATAAAAGGAGGAGCCTCCCATCAGCTGAACCTTTTAACCTGGACATTGTGCCTCTTTGGCTAAAATGAAGATTCAGCTGCCCATTCTTCTTAGTTCTTCATTTCTCTTTTAGATTTCTTCAAACTCATGCCGCATTTACTCCCTAAATCTCTTAATCTCTTACTACCAAGGTGTAGATACAAGTCAAAGTAAGAAATAAGCATTTTAGCTTATACCATAGTTTTGTTAGTTCTTAAAATCTCATAGGAGTCTCTAATGGTGAATATGGGGAGTTGTAGCAAGAAGACACATCTGGATGCTTAAGCAACACCTATTAATGCGAATATGAAGAATCATTGGTTTCATTGATAAGGATTTGGCCATTACAAGCTGTTAGACCTAAAACCAAAGTTATGACTCTTCAAGAACCAAATGAGAGTCAATAAGAGTTTAATCTCTCAAAACAGCTTTAAGATGTTTAGTAGCCACTACATAGAGGAATTGTATGCTCTGTACTTGGTTTGAGTGATAAAAATTCTCGAGAAGCTTAGATTCAGGCTTTTAGAACTCTTGATGATGTGATTAAGCATGCTACCAAGGTGTAGATGCAAGTCAAAGTAAGAAACTAGCATTATAGCTTATACCATAGTTGTGTTAGTTCTTTGAATCTCATAGGAGTTTCTAATGGTGAATATGGGGAGTTGTAGGAAGAAGACACATATGGAAGTTGAAACTACACGTATTGATGTGAATATGAAGAATATATTGTTTTATTGACAAGGATTTGGCAATTTCAAGCTGATACACCTAAAAACAAAGTTATGACTTTTCCAGATACAAATGAGAGTCAATAGAAGTGTTGAAGTGTAGTCATAGAAGTTTAATCTCTCAAAACAACTTTGCGATGTTCAAGAGCCAATACACAGAGGACTTGTATGCTATGTACTGGGTTTGAGTGATGAAACATCATGAAAAGCTGAGACTCAGCCTTTTAGAACTCTTGATGACGTGATTAAGCATGCTACCAAGGTGTAGATATAAGTCAAAGTAAGAAATAAGCGTTATAGCTTATACCATAGTTTTGTTAGTTTTTAAAATCTCATAGGAGTCTCTAATGGTGAATATGGGGAGTTGTAGCAAGAAAATACATCTGGATGCTTAAGCAACACCTATTGATGTGAATATGAAGAATCACTGGTTTCATTGACAAGGATTTGGCCATTACAAGCTGTTAGACCTAAAACCAAAGTTATGACTCTTTAAGATACAAATGAGAGTCAATAAGAGTTTAATCTCTCAAAACAGCTTTAAGATGTTCAGTAGCCACTACACAAAGGAATGGTATGCGCTATACTGGGTTTGAGTGATAAAACTTCATGAAAAACTTAGATTCAGGCTTTTAGAACTCTTGATGATGTGATTAAGCATGCTACCAAGGTGTAGATGCAAGTCAAAGTAAGAAACTAGCACTATAGCTTATACCATAGTTCTGTTAGTTCTTTGAATCTCATAGGAGTTTCTAATGGTGAATATGGGGAGTTGTAGCAAGAAGACACATATGGACGTTGAAACAACACGTATTGATGTGAATATGAAGAATATATGGTTTTATTGACAAGGATTTGGCCATTTCAAGCTGATAGACCTTAAAACAAGGTTATGACTCTTCAAGATACAAATGAGAGTCAATATAAGTGTTGAAGTGTAGTCATAGAAGTTTAATCTCTTAAAACAACTTTGCGATGTTCAAGAGCCAATACACAGAGGACTTGTATACTCTGTACTGGGTTTGAGTGATGAAACATCATGAAAAGCTTAGATTCAGCCTTTTAGAACTCTTGATGACGTGATTAAGCATGCTACCAAGGTGTAGATGCAAGTCAAAGTAAGAAACTAGCATTATAGCTTATACCATAGTTCTGTTAGTTCTTTAAATCTCATAGGGGATTCGAATGGTGAATATGGGGAGGTGTAGCAAGAAGACACTTATGGAGGTTTAAACAACATCTATTGATGTGAATATGAAGAATCAATGGTTTCATTGTAAAGGATTTGGCCATTTCAAGCTGAGAGACCTAAAACATTTTGATGACTCTTCATGATACAGAAAAGAGTGAATAAAAGTGTTGAAGTGTAGTCATAGGAGTTTAATCTGTCACAACAGCTTTGAGATGTTCAATAGCCACTACAGAGAGCCTTTTTATGCTCAGTACTGGGTTTCAGTGACAAAACTTCATGAAAAACTGAGATTCAGCCTTTTAGAACTCTTGATGACGTGATTAAGCATGCTACCAAGGTGTAGATGCAAGTCAAAGTAAAAAATAAGCATTATAGCTTATACCATAGTTTTGTTAGTTCTTAAAATCTCATAGGAGTCTCTAATGGTGAATATGGGGAGTTGTAGCAAGAAGACACATCTGGATGCTTAAGCAACACCTATTGATGTGAATATGAAGAATCACTGAATTCATTGACCAGGATTTGGCCATTACAAGCTGTTAGACCTAAAACCAAAGTTATGACTCTTCAAGATACAAATGAGAGTCAATAAGAATTTAATCTCTCAAAACAGCTTTAAGATGTTCAGTAGCCACTACACAGAGGAATTGTATGCTCTGTACAAGGTTTGAGTGATAAAATTTCATGAAAAGCTTAGATTCAGGCTTTTAGAACCCTTGATGATGTGATTAAGCATGCTACCAAGGTGTAAATGCAAGTCAAAGTAAGAAACTAGCATTATAGCTTATACCATAGTTCTGTTAGTTCTTTGAATCTCATAGGAGTTTCTAATGGTGAATATGGGGTGTTGTAGCAAGAATACACATATGGAGGTTGAAACAACACCTATTGATGTCAATATCAAGAATATATGGTTTTCTTGACAAGGATTTGACCATTTCAAACTGATAGACCTAAAAACAAAGTTATGACTCTTCAAGATACAAATGATAGTCAATAAAAGTGTTGAAGTGTAGTCATAGAAGTTTAATCTCTCAAAACAACGTTGAGATGTTCAAGAGGCAATACACAGAGGAATTGTATGCTTTCTACTGGGTTTGAGTGATGAAACATCATGGAAAACTGAGACTCAGCCTTTTAGAACTCTTGATGACGTGATTAAGCATGCTACCAAGGTGTAGATACAAGTCAAAGTAAGAAATAAGCATTATAGCTTATACCATTGTGTTGTTATTTCATAAAATCTCATAGGAGTGTCTAATGGTGAATATGGGGAGTTGTAGCAAGAAGACACATCTGGATGCTTAAGCAACACCTATTGATGTGAATATGAAGAATCACTGGTTTCATTGACACAGATTTGGCCATTACAAGCTGTTAGACCTAAAACCAAAGTTATAACTCTTCAAGATACAAATGAGAGTCAATAGGAGTTTAATCTCTCAAAACAGCTTTAAGATGTTCAGTAGCCACTACACAGAGGAATTGTATGCTCTGTACTGGGTTTGAGTGATAAAACTTCATGAAAAGCTTAGATTCAGGCTTTTAGAACTCTTGATGATGTGATTAAGCATGCTACCAAGGTGTAGATGCAAGTCAAAGTAAGAAACTAGCATTATAGCTTATACCATAGTTCTGTTAGTTCTTTAAATCTCATAGGAGATTCTAATGGTGAATATGGGGAGGTGTAGCAAGAAGACACTTATGGAGGTTTAAACAACATCTATTGAAGTGAATATGAAGAATCAATGGTTTCATTGACAAGGATTTGGCCATTTCAAGCTGAGAGACCTAAAACAGAGTGATAACTCTTCATGAGACAAAAAAGAGTGAAAAAAGTGTTGAAGTGTAGTCATAGGGGTTTAATCTGTCACAACAGCTTTGAGATGTTCAATAGCCACTACAGAGAGCCTTTTTTTGCTCAGTACTGGGTTTCAGTGACAAAACTTCATGAAAAGCTGAGACTCAGCCTTTTAGAACTCTTGATGACGTGATTAAGCATGCTACCAAGGTGTAGATGCAAGTCAAAGTAAAAAATAAGCATTATAGCTTATACCATAGTTTTGTTAGTTCTTTAAATCTCATAGGAGTCTCTAATGGTGAATATGGGGAGTTGTAGCAAGAAGACACATATAGATGCTTAAGCAACACCTATTGATGTGAATATGAAGAATCACTGGTTTCATTGACCAGGATTTGGCCATTACAAGCTGTTAGACCTAAAACCAAAGTTATGACTCTTCAAGATACAAATGAGAGTTAATAAGAATTTAATCTCTCAAAACAGCTTTAAGATGTTCAGTAGCCACTACACAGAGGAATTGTATGCTGTGCACTGGGTTTGAGTGATAAAACTTCATGAAAAGCTTAGATTCAGGCTTTTAGAACTCTTGATGATGTGATTAAGCATGCTACCAAGGTGTAAATGCAAGTCAAATTAAGAAACTAGTATTATAGCTTATACCATAGTTCTGTTACTTCTTTGAATCTCATAGGAGTTTCTATTAGTGAATATGGGGTGTTGTAGCAAGAATACACATATGGAGGTTGAAACAACACCTATTGATGTGAATATCAAGAATATATGGTTTTATTAACAAGGATTTGACCATTTAAAACTGATAGACCTAAAAACAAAGTTATGACTCTTCAAGATACAAATGAGAGTCAATAAAAGTGTTGAAGTGTAGTCATAGAAGTTTAATCTCTCAAAACAACGTTGAGATGTTCAAGAGGCAATACACAGAGGAATTGTATGCTTTGTACTGGGTTTGACTGATGAAACATCATGAAAAACTGAGACTCAGCCTTTTAGAACTCTTGAAGACGTGATTAAGCATGCTACCAAGGTGTAGATACAAGTCAAAGTAAGAAATAAGCATTATAGCTTATACCATTGTTTTGTTATTTCATAAAATCTCATAGGAGTGTCTAATGGTGAATATGGGAAGTTGTAGCAAGAAGACACATCTGGATGCTTAAGCAACACCTATTGATGTAAATATGAAGAATTACTGGTTTCATTGACAAGGATTTGGCCATTACAAACTGTTAGACCTAAAACCAAAGTTATAACTCTTCAAGATACAAATGAGAGTCAATAGGAGTTTAATCTCTCAAAACAGCTTTAAGATGTTCAGTAGCCACTACACAGAGGAATTGTATGCTCTGTACTGGGTTTGAGTGATAAAACTTCATGAAAAGCATAGATTCAGGCTTTTAGAACTCTTGATGATGTGATTAAGCATGCTACCAAGGTGTAGATGCAAGTCAAAGTAAGAAACTAGCATTATAGCTTATACCATAGTTCTGTTAGTTCTTTAAATCTCATAGGAGATTCTAATGGTGAATATGGGGAGGTGTAGCAAGAAGACACTTATGGAGGTTTAAACAGCATCTATTGATGTGAATATGAAGAATCAATGGTTTCATTGACAAGGATTTGGCCATTTCAAGCTGAGAGACCTAAAACAGAGTGATAACTCTTCATGATACAAAAAAGAGTGAAAAAAGTGTTGAAGTGTAGTCATAGGAGTTTAATCTGTCACAACAGCTTTGAGATGTTCAATAGCCACTACAGAGAGCCTTTTTATGCTCAGTACTGGGTTTCAATGACAAAACTTCATGAAAAGCTGAAACTCAGCCTTTTAGAACTCTTGATGACGTGATTAAGCATGCTACCAAGGTGTAGATGCAAGTCAAAGTAAAAAATAAGCATTATAGCTTATACCATAGTTTTTTAGTTCTTAAAATCTCATAGGAGTCTCTAATGGTGAATATGGGGAGTTGTAGCAAGAAGACACATCTGGATGCTTAAGCAACACCTATTGATGTGAATATGAAGAATCACTGGTTTCATTGACAAGGATTTGGCCATTACAAGCTGTTAGACCTAAAACCAAAGTTATGACTCTTTAAGATACAAATGAGAGTCAATAGGAGTTTAATCTCTCAAAACAGCTTTAAGATGTTCAGAAGCCACTACACAGAGGAATTGTATGCTCTGTACTGGGTTTGAGTGATAAAACTTCATGAAAAGCTTAGATTCAGACTTTTAGAACTCTTGACGATGTGATTAAGCATGTTACCAAGGTGTAAATGCAACTCAAAGTAAGAAACTAGCATTATAGCTTATACCATAGTTCTGTTAGTTCTTTGAATCTCATAGGAGTTTCTAATGGTGAATATGGGGAGTTGTAGCAAGAAGACACATATGGAGGTTGAAACAACACCCATTGATGTGAATATGAAGAATATATGGTTTTATTGACAAGGATTTGGCCATTTCAAGCTGATAGACCTAAAAACAAAGTTATGACTCTTCAAGATACAAATGAGAGTCAATAGAAGTGTTCAAGTGTAGTCATAGAAGTTTAATCTCTCAAAACAACTTTGCGACGTTCACGAGCCAATACACAGAGGACTTGTATGCTCTGTTCTGGGTTTGAGTGATGAAACATCATAAAAAGCTTAGATTCAGCCTTTTAAAACTCTTGATGACGTGATTAAGCATGCTACCAAGGTGTAGATGCAAGTCAAAGTAAGAAATAAGCATTATAGCTTATACCATAGTTTTGTTATTTCATAAAATCTCATAGGAGTCTCTAATGGTGAATATGAGGAGTTGTAGCAAGAAGACACATCTGGATGCTTAAGCAACACCTATTGATGTGAATATGAAGAATCACTGGTTTCATTGACAAGGATTTGGCCATTACAAGCTGTTAGACCTAAAACCAAAGTTATGACTCTTCAAGATACAAATGAGAGTCAATAAGAATTTAATCTCTCAAAACAGCTTTAAGATGTTTAGTAGCCACTACACAGAGGAATTGTATGCTCTGTACTGGGTTTGAGTGATAAAACTTCATGAAAAGCTTAGATTCAGGCTTTTAGAACTCTTGATGATGTGATTAAGCATGCTACCAAGGTGTAAATGCAAGCCAAAGTAAGAAACTAGTATTATAGGTTATACCATAGTTCTGTTACTTCTTTGAATCTCATAGGAGTTTCTATTAGTGAATATGGGGTGTTGTAGCAAGAATACACATATGGAGGTTGAAACAACACCTATTGATGTGAATATCAAGAATATATGGTTTTATTGACAAGGATTTGACCATTTAAAACTGATAGACCTAAAAACAAAGTTATGACTCTTCAAGATACAAATGAGAGTCAATAAAAGTGTTGAAGTGTAGTCATAGAAGTTTAATCTTTCAAAACAACGTTGAGATGTTCAAGAGGCAATACACAGAGGAATTGTATGCTTTGTACTGGGTTTGACTGATGAAACATCATGAAAAACTGAGACTCAGCCTTTTAGAACTCTTGAAGACGTGATTAAGCATGCTACCAAGGTGTAGATACAAGTCAAAGTAAGAAATAAGCATTATAGCTTATACCATTGTTTTGTTATTTCATAAAATCTCATAGGAGTGTCTAATGGTGAATATGGGGAGTTGTAGCAAGAAGACACATCTGGATGCTTAAGCAACACCTATTGATGTGAATATGAAGAATCACTGGTTTCATTGACAAGGATTTGGCCATTACAAACTGTTAGACCTAAAACCAAAGTTATAACTCTTCAAGATACAAATGAGAGTCAATAGGAGTTTAATCTCTCAAAACAGCTTTAAGATGTTCAATAGCCACTACACAGAGGAATTGTATGCTCTGTACTGGGTTTGAGTGATAAAACTTCATGAAAAGCATAGATTCAGGCTTTTAGAACTCTTGATGATGTGATTAAGCATGCTACCAAGGTGTAGATGCAAGTCAAAGTAAGAAACTAGCATTATAGCTTATACCATAGTTCTGTTAGTTCTTTAAATCTCATAGGAGATTCTAATGGTGAATATGGGGAGGTGGAGCAAGAAGACACTTATGGAGGTTTAAACAACATCTATTGATGTGAATATGAAGAATCAATGGTTTCATTGACAAGGATTTGGCCATTTCAAGCTGAGAGACCTAAAACAGAGTGATAACTCTTCATGATACAAAAAAGAGTGAAAAAAGTGTTGAAGTGTAGTCATAGGAGTTTAATCTGTCACAACAGCTTTGAGATGTTCAATAGCCACTACAGAGAGCCTTTTTATGCTCAGTACTGGGTTTCAATGACAAAACTTCATGAAAAGCTGAAACTCAGCCTTTTAGAACTCTTGATGACGTGATTAAGCATGCTACCAAGGTGTAGATGCAAGTCAAAGTAAAAAATAAGCATTATAGCTTATACCATAGTTTTTTTAGTTCTTAAAATCTCATAGGAGTCTCTAATGGTGAATATGGGGAGTTGTAGCAAGAAGACACATCTGGATGCTTAAGCAACACCTATTGATGTGAATATGAAGAATCACTGGTTTCATTGACAAGGATTTGGCCATTACAAGCTGTTAGACCTAAAACATAAGTTATGACTCTTTAAGATACAAATGAGAGTCAATAGGAGTTTAATCTCTCAAAACAGCTTTAAGATGTTCAGTAGCCACTACACAGAGGAATTGTATGCTCTGTACTGGGTTTGAGTGATAAAACTTCATGAAAAGCTTAGATTCAGACTTTTAGAACTCTTGATGATGTGATTAACCATGTTACCAAGGTGTAAATGCAAGTCAAAGTAAGAAACTAGCATTATAGCTTATACCATAGTTCTGTTAGTTCTTTGAATCTCATAGGAGATTCTAATGGTGAATATGGGGAGTTGTAGCAAGAAGACACATATGGAGGTTGAAACAACACCCATTGATGTGAATATGAAGAATATATGGTTTTATTGACAAGGATTTGGCCATTTCAAGCTGATAGACCTAAAAACAAAGTTATGACTCTTCAAGATACAAATGAGAGTCAATAGAAGTGTTCAAGTGTAGTCATAGAAGTTTAATCTCTCAAAACAACTTTACGATGTTCAAGAGCCAATACACAGAGGACTTGTATGCTCTATACTGGGTTTGAGTGATGAAACATCATGAAAAGCTTAGATTCAGCCTTTTAAAACTCTTGATGACGTGATTAAGCATGCTACCAAGGTGTAGATGCAAGTCAAAGTAAGAAATAAGCATTATAGCTTATACCATAGTTTTGTTATTTCATAAAATCTCATAGGAGTGTCTAATGGTGAATATGAGGAGTTGTAGCAAGAAGACACATCTGGATGCTTAAGCAACACCTATTGATGTGAATATGAAGAATCACTGGTTTCATTGACAAGGATTTGGCCATTACAAGCTGTTAGACCTAAAACCAAAGATATGAATCTTCAAGATACAAATGAGGGTCAATAGGAGTTTAATCTCTCAAAACAGCTTTAAGATGTTCACTAGCCACTACACAGAGGAATTGTATGCTCGGTACTGGGATTGAGTGATAAAACTTCATGAAAAGCTTAGATTCAGGCTTTTAGAACTCTTGATGATCTGATTAAGCATTCTACCAAGGTGTAGATGCAAGTCAAAGTAAGAAACTAGCATTATAGCTTATACCATAGTTCTGTTAGTTCTTTGAATCTCATAGGAGTTTCTAATGGTGAATATGGGGTAACCTCCATAAGTATCTTCATGATCTTGACTTCTCAGATACATCTTTATATAGACTTTTCATACAACTATACTCTGTAGATTATTAGTATCGTAGGGATAGTACATAAGATTCATAAGATACAAATAGTGATTAAAATACATAAGATACAGAGTCTACTAGAATATACATTGAATAATTTATTTAGATGTTTATACATCTAACATGCTTTTGAGCAAAGCATCAGCTATAAACGAATTTGATTATTCTTTACCGAGAGCCGTTTGCTTCGGAATAGCCTTAACTTTGATATTGCTATCAGGTGTTAAGATAACCTCATTATTGGGTTTATTTTTTTTTATTTTTTTTTTTTTTTTTGATAAAAATTATTATTAAATTTCAAATGGAATCTGGCCTAGGGGCCACCGTAGGGATCATCCGATTGTATAGTGTCGATGGATTGAATATCGGAATTCAGATTGTCCTCGTCATCGTCGGAGGATTCCATCAGCTGGCTTATAGTGGCGATAATTTTTTGGAGTTTTCCCTGCTTAGCGGAGCGGCGAGAGGCGGATTTGGATGAGCTGGATGAGTGATAAGGACTTTGAGTCGGTGCTTGAGTAGATGGTTTGGTTGGTGGTTGATTAGATGGCTTGGTTTTAGAGGTAGAGGATGAAAGAAGTTAATCTGGTTTAAGGACGGGGATTGATTTAGAGACCGCTTTAAGATGTTTAGTAGCCACTACATAGAGGAATTGTATGCTTTGTACTGGGTTTGAGTGATAAAACTTCTTGAGAAGCTTAGATTCAGGCTTTTAGAACTCTGGATGATGTGATTAAGCATGCTACCAAGGTGTAGATGCAAGTCAAAGTAAGAAATTAGCATTATAGCTTATACCATAGTTCTGTTAGTTCTTTGAATCTCATAGGAGTTTCTAATGGTGAATATGAGGAGTTGTAGGAAGAAGACACATATGGAGGTTGAAACTACACCTATTGATGTGAATATGAAGAATATATTGTTTTATTGACAAGGATTTGGCAATTTCAAGCTGATACACCTAAAAACAAAGTTATGACTCTTCAAGATACAAATGAGAGTCAATAGAAGTGTTCAAGTGTAGTCATAGAAGTTTAATCTCTCAAAACAACTTTGCGATGTTCAAGAGCCAATACACAGAGGACTTGTATGCTCTGTACTGGGTTTGAGTGATGAAACATCATGAAAAGCTTAGATTCAGCCTTTTAAAACTCTTGATGACGTGATTAAGCATGCTACCAAGGTGTAGATGCAAGTCAAAGTAAGAAATAAGCATTATAGCTTATACCATAGTTTTGTTATTTCATAAAATCTTATAGCAGTGTCTAATGGTGAATATGAGGAGTTGTAGCAAGAAGACACATCTGGATGCTTAAGCAACACCTATTTATGTGAATATGAAGAATCACTGGTTTCATTGACAAGGATTTGGCCATTACAAGCTGTTAGACCTAAAACCAAAGATATGAATCTTCAAGATACAAATGAGGGTCAATAGGAGTTTAATCTCTCAAAACAGCTTTAAGATGTTCACTAGCCACTACACAGAGGAATTGTATGCTCGGTACTGGGTTTGAGTGATAAAACTTCATGAAAAGCTTAGATTCAGGCTTTTAGAACTCTTGATGATCTGATTAAGCATTCAACCAAGGTGTAGATGCAAGTCAAAGTAAGAAACTAGCATTATAGCTTATACCATAGTTTTGTTAGTTCTTTGAATCTCATAGGAGTTTCTAATGGTGAATATGGGGTAACCTCCATAAGTATCTTCATGATCTTGACTTCTCAGATACATCTTTATATAGACTTTTCATACAACTATACTCTGTAGATTATTAGTATCGTAGGGATAGTACATAAGATTCATAAGATACAAATAGTGATTAAAATACATAAGATACAGAGTCTACTAGAATATACATTGAATAATTTATTTAGATGTTTATACATCTAACATGCTTTTGAGCAAAGCATCAGCTATAAACGGATTTGATTATTCTTTACCGAGAGCCGTTTGCTTCGGAATAGCCTTAACTTTGATATTGCTATCAGGTGCTAAGATAACCTCATTATTGGGTTTATTTTTTTTTATTTATTTTTTTTTTTTTTGATAAAAATTATTATTAAATTTCAAATGGATTCTGGCCTAGGGGCCACCGTAGGGATCATCCGATTGTATAGTGTCGATGGATTGAATATCGGAATTCAGATTGTCCTCGTCATCGTCGGAGGATTCCATCAGCTGGCTTATAGTGGCGATAATTTTTTGGAGTTTTGCCTGCTTAGCGGAGCGGCGAGAGGCGGATTTGGATGAGCTGGATGAGTGAGATGGACTTTGAGTCAGTGCTTGAGTAGATGGTTTGGTTGGTGGTTGAGTAGATTGCTTGGTTTTAGAGGTAGAGGATGCAAGAAGTTGATCTGGTTTAAGGACGGGGATTGATTTAGAGACCGCTTTAAGATGTTTAGTAGCCACTACACAGAGGAATTGTATGCTCTGTACTGGGTTTGAGTGATAAAACTTCTTGAGAAGCTTAGATTCAGGCTTTTAGAACTCTTGATAATGTGATTAAGCATGCTACCAAGGTGTAGATGCAAGTCAAAGTAAGAAACTAGCATTATAGCTTATACCATAGTTCTGTTAGTTCTTTGAATCTCATAGGAGTTTCTAATGGTGAATATGAGGAGTTGTAGGAAGAAGACACATTGGAGGTTGAAACTACACCTATTGATGTGAATATGAAGAATATATTGTTTTATTGACAAGGATTTGGCAATTTCAAGCTGATACACCTAAAAACAAAGTTATGACTTTTCAAGATACAAATGAGAGTCAATAGAAGTGTTGAAGTGTAGTCATAGAAGTTTAATCTCTCAAAACAACTTTGCGATGTTCAAGAGGTAATACACAGAGGACTTGTATGCTCTGTACTGGGTTTGAGTGATGAAACATCATGAAAAGCTTAGATTCAGCCTTTTAAAACTCTTGATGACGTGATTAAGCATGCTACCAAGGTGTAGATGCAAGTCAAAGTAAGAAATAAGCATTATAGCTTATACCATAGTTTTGTTATTTCATAAAATCTCATAGGAGTGTCTAATGGTGAATATGAGGAGTTGTAGCAAGAAGACACATCTGGATGCTTAAGCAACACCTATTGATGTGAATATGAAGAATCACTGGTTTCATTGACAAGGATTTGGCCATTACAAGCTGTTAGATCTAAAACCAAAGATATGAATCTTCAAGATACAAATGAGGGTCAATAGGAGTTTAATCTCTCAAAACAGCTTTAAGATGTTCAGTAGCCACTACACAAAGGAATTGTATGCTCTGTACTGGGTTTGAGTGATAAAACTTCATGAAAAGCTTAGATTCAGGCTTTTAGAACTCTTGATGATGTGATTAAGCATGTTACCAAGGTGTAAATGCAAGTCAAAGTAAGAAACTAGCATTATAGCTTATACCATAGTTCTGTTAGTTCTTTGAATCTCATAGGAGTTTCTAATGGTGAATATGGGGAGTTGTAGCAAGAAGACACATATGGAGGTTGAAACAACACCCATTGATGTGAATATGAAGAATATATGCTTTTATTGACAAGGATTTGGCCATTTCAAGCTGATACACCTAAAAACAAAGTTATGACTCTTCAAGATACAAATGAGAGTCAATAGAAGTGTTCAAGTGTAGTCATAGAAGTTTAATCTCTCAAAACAACTTTGCGATGTTCAAGAGCCAGTACACAGAGGACTTGTATGCTCTGTACTGGGTTTGAGTGATGAAACATCATGAATATTGAGAAAAGGCATTCCGTGAAGAAGACCGGGTACTATTCATCTCGGGTACTATTCATCCCGAGACCCGAGATTACTATTCATCCCGTGAATCTATTGAGAAAAGGCATTCCACGAAGAAGATAGAATACTATTCATCTCGGGTACTATTCATCCCAAGACACGAGATTACTATTCATCCCGTGCTGTAAGCTGCGGTTTCATTATTGCTGCAGTTTTTTTATTTAGGGCTTCCTCCTTCAACTATAAAAGGAGGAAACCCCTCCCCTTGTAACCTAATCATTATTTGCGCCTCCTTTGGCTTAAAATGGCCCTTAGGGGCTGCTCTCTCTATTGTTCTTGCTTAATCACCTATTCTCCTTAATTATTTACATTCAACATTAATCTCTTATTCTCTCTTGTTTAATTTGCATAATCTCTCATTCTCCTTTACTTGTGTTATGCATCTATTCTCTTAATTCTCTCATTCTCTTAGTTCATATTTCTGCATCAATTCTCACATGGTATCAGAGCAGATGGCGATGAAGAGAAAGGATGGAGGCTTGAAAGAATCATCTGATGCTTAAAACTGCCTCTCCATTTCAATGGTTTAGGCTTAGCTCAATGTTTTCTCTTCATTCTTAAGCCCCAGCCTTTTCTCCAAGCCATGTTTATAGATCCTTTATTACAATGATTGGAAGGAAGTGAGGTGTGGTAAAGAACTACAAGGGAAGAAACGAAACTGAAGTTCGAAAGCTCCTAGTCAGTTGGTCTTTGGATCCATGGTTTCTGGGCTCAGATTTTTTTTTTCTCATCATCTCTAAGCCTCATTTTTCTTCTCTAAGTCACTGTTAGTTATGAATAAGACTCAAAATCGCTTTTTTTGTTTCCTTTTAAAACCTTGGATGAATTTCTAGTTCCATTGGAATAGAAAAGTGAAATCCATTGTAATTTTTGATTCAGATTTGCGATTTGGGTGATTCAAGACATGGGAACCACGCTGAATGGTGCTTGATTTCTATAGATCTAATGCACCTAGTGTCGTGGTATATATGTTTGTTTTATTCTGGGTTTGACAATGAAGAGATGAGCTTGGTGGCTGTGGATAATAAACAACAAAAGAGAGAAAGAGATAAGTATGCTACAAGCGCTTAATCCATGGACTCCATGGTTTTGCTGGGCACTTAATCTACTCTCTTTAAACCCCATCTGAAATCTCTAAGTCATCTGTTTAGTGTCTTAAAGCTGTGTTGAAAATCGGTTAAAGGAAGGTGAACCTGGGTTCATTTTGCTCTTATGAGCGTAAATGACCTTGCTGAATCCAAGCTTCCAATTAAAGGGAGGAGAACCTCGGGTTCATTCAGCTCTTATGAGTATAAATGACTTTGCTGAATCCAAGCTTCCTTGGAGAAAGAGATTTATAGCAACAGCTTCCTCCTTGTGGACACAAGCATCAACTGCAATTAAATCATCTTCTCTTCAAAAGCCGAGTTGATTCCAGCTAAAGGAAAGAGAACCCTGGTTTATTATGCCCTTGTGGGTAGAAATGGCCTTGTTGAATCTGATTCCTCTTTGCTGAGAACCATAGTAAAATTTGCTTAACCCTTATGGATTGAAGTGAAGCTATGATGAATCTGGCTTTAAGGAAAGAGAACCATGTCTCATTTAGCTTTTATAAGTTTACATGAGCATGTTGAATCCAAATTTCCTTTTAAATCAAAAAGAATGAGAACCTTGATGAATCTATAGCTAGAGTCCTAGAGGAACCTGAATCTTTTAAATAAGGAGAGGAAACCTTAAGGATACTCATGGCTATAGAACCTTGCTGAATCCAAGTTCTTTTGATCAAAATCAGACCTTGGACTACTTTCAAAATATTTTAAGTCCTTGGTTCCTTCAATCTTTAAATTATTTTTCATTTCTATTCCTTGAATTTAAAACCTTGGACTGCTTCTAAGCATTAAAGTCCCTGGTTCATGATTTTGCTTCCTAAGGTGAAATGGTCCGTATTACAATTCCTTGTGCGTTTACAATATACCTAAGATCATTTTTTCACCCGAAGTTAAATCATGACTAGCTGCGCAAGCAAAGAAGTCCATGATTGTTTTCAAAAGATGAACATTGATCCGGGAAAATATTTTTATGTGAAGTATTTCCAAATAAATCATTGTTCATCCCTTGTTTTCAAATGAAAAGATGAATCTTAGTCCGCTTTCTTTTCTTATGCATGTGAAACAAAATATGGCTTTGGTACATCTCAGTTTTGCTAAGGATAAAATTTTGGTCCGAAGTTTTATATCTTAATGATTTGAAAATTCCTAAGACCATAATTAAATCCAAGCTCTCATAAGAGAGTAAATAGTCTTTATGGTGAAGAACCATAAAGAGGAAATTTTTTTTCTACTAACCCTTGTGTATGCATAGGTAAAAGTGTATAAATCACAAGAAGAAAATGCATGAAGATCACATTGATCAATCCAATTCATGACTAATGGGGCACTATCTGAGTTATCAACCCAAAGGGAGTACACTTGAACTTGTCATTAATTTGAATATCTTTGAGTCTTGTGAATTATTTCTCTTATTTCTTTAATATGCAAACCCAATTTGTTTTACCTTCTTAAACCCCCCATGGCAATTACTTACTGAATTTAAGTCCTCTATGAAGGGTTTAAACAAGGAAAGCCGGATTATTCTTGGTGAGAGAAGGTTAAAAAAGAAGGGTACACATCGAGAAGAAATATGGTAAGGCAGGCTTTGGAGGCTACAGATTCAGAAGAAGGATAAAGAATGGTGTTACTCAAGAAATGTTGAGAAGAAGATCAACTTAAGGTGTTCCCAAAATCATTACAAGAAGACCGACTCACCATACTTGTTTACCGGATCATAAACCACAAGGGAAAACTCTCTAAACTCTTGCTTATTCCATCATACTTAGTGTTATAATTTGTTTTCGTCTTGATATCATTAAATTCATTTCTCTTATGTGTTACTCTATATTTTATCTAAGCTTCTTAAAATCACACGACCAATGCTTTAAAATTTTGTATCTCATGATGAAGGTACAAAGGAGTAAGTGCCGTGGACTATTCTCCCACGAAAGTTTAGAGACAAAGAAAAGGATCACATGCGAAGCACTGAAGTAAAGAAGCGGCTGGTTAATTCGCAGTGTCCTATTCGATGAAAGGCTTCCAATGCTCTGCTTTGACGATATTTGGACACAAGGGAACTACAAGAGTTAGTGTTCGTTGGGGACCAGTATGAAGTGTTTCTTGGTTATGGTTTATGAATTGTGTTTGGTTTACCGAAAAGGTGGTCTGTCTGGTGAAAAGTGAAGATTTTCAAACCAAGGGCTAAGGAACAGGGGGAGTTTTTCCTCTCCGTGTCACAAGCTTGATCAGATGGATACATTGATGCATGATCATGCTTGAGGGGGAGTATGTGAGCACTATAGAGGAAAGGCGAGTGTATTTATGAGCGGTTGTTTATGAAGTGTGGTCAAGATGGCAAGGCATGATGCGTTTGGGAAGGTTCTGATCAAGCAAGTCAGGAGTAACCAAGCACTTCGAGGCATACCATATGGAGAAACGAAGGCTACCTTAAAAGAGGAGACCGGAACGATATGAGTAGCCAAGCTAAACAAATGGAGGAAAGAAAAATGCCAAGTCATGAGACCAGCTAGATGAAGCACATGAAAACATCCATACCTTCAAAACTATGTCCTTGAAGAGGAAGTGAAAAGCAAGCTAAAGCAAGAGATCGGACAAGAAGCGGAAGCTAGAGACCGAGACAAGAAAGAAGCACACGAAAGTCGACGTGGCTCAAAGCTATCTTTATGAAGATCGAGGTACTTAAAGTCTTCACGCTTACACTCTTATCCTTGATCATATCCCCACTCATAGACGTTAGGCCTTTTTCCTCATCATAGATTTTTTCCCAAGTGGTTTTTTTCTATGATGAGGTTTTTACCGAGGTAACGCTTATGTAGGTCCAAGCTTAGTCTTTGTTCACCGACGGCTAAGCTTCGAGGGGGGAGTAATGAGAAAAGGCATTCCGTGAAGAAGACCGGGTACTATTCATCTCGGGTACTATTCATCCCGAGACCCGAGATTACTATTCATCCCGTGAATCTATTGAGAAAAGGCATTCCACGAAGAAGATAGAATACTATTCATCTCGGGTACTATTCATCCCAAGACACGAGATTACTATTCATCCCGCGGAAGTCAAGCGGTTTCATTATTGCTGCAGTTTTTTTTATTTAGGGCTTCCTCCTTCAACTATAAAAGGAGGAAACCCCTCCCCTTGTAACCTAATCATTATTTGCGCCTCCTTTGGCTTAAAATGTTCTTGCTTAATCACCTATTCTCCTTAATTATTTACATTCAACATTAATCTCTTATTCTCTCTTGTTTAATTTGCATAATCTCTCATTCTCCTTTACTTGTTTTATGCATCTATTCTCTTAATTCTCTCATTCTCTTAGTTCATATTTCTGCATCAATTCTCACAATGAAAAGCTTAGATTCAGCCTTTTAAAACTCTTGATGACGTGATTAAGCATGCTACCAAGGTGTAGATGCAAGTCAAAATAAGAAATAAGCATTATAGCTTATACCATAGTTTTGTTATTTCATAAAATCTCATAGGAGTGTCTAATGGTGAATATGAGGAGTTGTAGCAAGAAGACACATCTGGATGCTTAAGCAACACCTATTGATGTGAATATGAAGAATCACTGGTTTCATTGACAAGGATTTGGCCATTACAAGCTGTTAGACCTAAAACCAAAGATATGAATATTCAAGATACAAATGAGGGTCAATAGGAGTTTAATCTCTCAAAACAGCTTTAAGATTTTCACTAGCCACTACACAGAGGAATTGTATGCTCGGTACTGGGTTTGAGTGATAAAACTTCATGAAAAGCTTAGATTCAGGCTTTTAGAACTCTTGATGATCTGATTAAGCATTCTACCAAGGTGTAGATGCAAGTCAAAGTAAGAAACTAGCATTATAGCTTATACCATAGTTCTGTTAGTTCTTTGAATCTCATAGGAGTTTCTAATGGTGAATATGGGGTAACCTCCATAAGTATCTTCATGATCTTGACTTCTCAGATACATCTTTATATAGACTTTTCATATAACTATACTCTGTAGATTATTAGTATCCTAGGGATAGTACATAAGATTCATAAGATACAAATAGTGATTAAAATACATAAGATACAGAGTCTACTAGAATATACATTGAATAATTTATTTAGATGTTTATACATCTAACATGCTTTTGAGCAAAGCATCAGCTATAAACGGATTTGATTATTCTTTACCGAGAGCCGCTTTTTTAATAGCCTTTAACTTTGATATTGCTATCAGGTGTTAAGATAACCTCATTATTGGGTTTATTTTTTTTTTTTATTTTTTTTTTTTTTTGATAAAAATTATTATTAAATTTCAAATGGATTCTGGCCTAGGGGCCACCGTAGGGATCATCCGATTGTATAGTGTCGATGGATTGAATATCGGAATTCAGATTGTCCTCGTCATCGTCGGAGGATTCCATCAGCTGGCTTATAGTGGCGATAATTTTTTGGAGTTTTGCCTGCTTAGCGGAGCGGCGAGAGGCGGATTTGGATGAGCTGGATGAGTGAGATGGACTTTGAGTCGGTGCTTGAGTAGATGGTTTGGTTGGTGGTTGAGTAGATGGCTTGGTTTTAGAGGTAGAGGATGAAAGAAGTTGATCTGGTTTAAGGACGGGGATTGATTTAGAGACCGCTTTAAGATGTTTAGTAGCCACTACATAGAGGAATTGTATGCTCTGTACTGGGTTTGAGTGATAAAACTTCTTGAGAAGCTTAGATTCAGGCTTTTAGAACTCAAGATGATGTGATTAAGCATGCTACCAAGGTGTAGATGCAAGTGAAAGTAAGAAACTAGCATTATAGCTTATACCATAGTTCTGTTAGTTCTTTGAATCTCATAGGAGTTTCTAATGGTGAATATGGGGAGTTGTAGGAAGAAGACACATATGGAGGTTGAAACTACACCTACTGATGTGAATATGAAGAATATATTGTTTTATTGACAAGGATTTGGCAATTTCAAGCTGATACACCTAAAAATAAAGTTATGACTTTTCCAGATACAAATGAGAGTCAATAGAAGTGTTGAAGTGTAGTCATAGAAGTTTAATCTCTCAAAACAACTTTGCGATGTTCAAGAGCCAATACACAGAGGACTTGTATGCTCTGTACTGGGTTTGAGTGATGAAACATCATGAAAAGCTGAGACTCAGCCTTTTAGAACTCTTGATGACGTGATTAAGCATGCTACCAACGTGTAGATATAAGTCAAAGTAAGAAATAAGCGTTATAGCTTATACCATAGTTTTGTTAGTTTTTAAAATCTCATAGGAGTCTCTAATGGTGAATATGGGGAGTTGTAGCAAGAAGACACATCTGGATGCTTAAGCAACACCTAGTGATGTGAATATGAAGAATCACTGGTTTCATTGACAAGGATTTGGCCATTACAAGCTGTTAGACCTAAAACCAAAGTTATGACTCTTTAAGATACAAATGAGAGTCAGTAGGAGTTTAATCTCTCAAAACAGCTTTAAGATGTTCAGTAGCCACTACACAGAGGAATTGTATGTTCTGTACTGGGTTTGAGTGATAAAACTTCATGAATAACTTAGATTCAGGCTTTTAGAACTCTTGTTGATGTGATTAAGCATGCTACCAAGGTGTAGATGCAAGTCAAAGTAAGAAACTAGCATTATAGCTTATACCATAGTTCTGTTAGTTCTTTGAATCTCATAGGAGTTTCTAATGGTGAATATGGGGAGTTGTAGCAAGAAGACACATATGGAGGTTGAAACAACACCTATTGATGTGAATATCAAGAATATATGGTTTTATTGACAAGGATTTGACCATTTCAAACTGATAGACCTAAAAACAAAGTTATGACTCTTCTATTGAGAAAAGGCATTCCGTGAAGATGGCCGGGTACTATTCATCTCGGGTACTATTCATCCCGAGACCCGAGATTACTATTCATCCCGTGAATCTATTAAGAAAAGGCATTCTGTGTAGAAGATCGGGTACTATTCATCTCGGGTACTATTCATCCCGAGTCCCGAGATTACTATTCATCCGCGTAAGTCGCGGTTCACTTTTGTCGCAGTTTTTTTATCTAGGCATCCTCCTTCTTTTATAAAAAGGAGGAAACCCTTTTTCTTGTTATTTTAACACAATATGGACGCCTCCTAAAAAATTCTCTAATTCATCTAATCTCTCCCTAATTTCTTCATCTAATCTCTTTAAAATCTCATGGTATCAGAGCAGGTTACTGATTCTCTGTTTGTTTTCAATCAGTTCTAGCTATTCTCTTGATTTCTCCCCAGCTACTATTCTGTTCTTGCTCAGCCATTTTTGTT
>CM051381.1:9122211-9182845 GCA_028015245.1 Cardamine occulta
CATACAATTCTCCTGTGTAATTGCTCTTGGACATCTCAAAGCTCTTGTGAGAGACTAAACTCCTATGACTACACTTCAACACTTCTATTGACTCTAATTTGTATCCTAAAAAGTCATAACTTTGGTTTTAGGTCTATCAGCTTGTAATGGCAAAATCCTTCTCAATGAAACCAGTGATTCTTCAAATTCACATCAATAGGTGTTGTTTAAGCCTCCAGATGTGTCTTCTTGCTATAACGCCCCATATTCACCATTAGAAACTCCTATGAGATTCAAAGAATTAACAGAACTATGGTATAAGCTATAATGCTAGTTTCTTACTTTGACTTGCATCTACACCTTGGTAGCTTGCTTAATCACGTCGTCAAGAGTTCTAAAAGTCTGAATCTAAGCTTTTCATGAAGTTTTATCACTCAACCCAAAGTATAGAGCATACAATTCCTCTGTAGTAGGGCTTTTGAACATCTCAAAGCTAAGTTTTGAGAGATTAAACTCCTATTGACTCTCATTTGTATCTTGAAGAGTCATAACTTTTGTTTTAGGTCTATCAGCTAGTAATGGCCAAATCGTTGTCTATGAAACCAGTGATTCTTCATATTCACATCAATAGGTGTTGCTAAGCATCCAGATGTGTCTTCCTCCTACAACTCCCCATATTCAACATTAGAAACTGCTATGAGATTCTACGAACCAATAGAACTGAGGGAGAAGCTATAATGATAGTTTCTTAATTTGACTTGCATCTACACCTTTATAGCATGCTTAATCACGTCATCAAGAGTTCTAAAAGGCTTAATCGAAACCTTTTATGAACTTTCATCACAAAAACCCAGAAACATACAATCCCTTTGTATTGCCTCTTGAACATCTCAAAAGCTGTTGTGAGAGATTAAACTCCTATGACTACACTTCAACACTTCTATTGACTCTCATTTGTATCTTGAAGAGTCATAACTTTGTTTTTAGGTCTATCAGCTTGAAATGGCCAAATCCTTGTCAATGAAACCATTGATTCTTCATATTCACAACAATACGTGTTTTTTAAGCCTCCATATGTTTCTTCTTGCTACAACTCTCCATATTCACCATTAGAAACTCCTATGACATTCAAATAACTAACAGAACTATAGTATAAGATATAATGCTAGTTTCTTACTTTGACTTGCATCTACACCTTGGTAGCATGCTTAATCACGTCATCAAGGGTTCTAAAAGGCTGAATCTAAGCTTTCCATGATGTTTCATCACTTTAACCCAAAGATAGAGCATACAATTCCTCGTGTAATAAGGCTCTTGAACATCTCAAAGTTGCTTTGAGAGATTAAACTTCTATGACTACACTTCAACACTTCTATTGACTCTCATTTGTATCTTGAAGAGTCATAACTTTGTTTTTAGGTCTATCAGCTTGAAATGGACCGTCAATCCTAGGCATCAACTTAGACTTCCTCTCAGCCGGAAATCTCTCCTTCCTTAGATGAATCCAAACGTGGTCTCCCTCTTCAAAGATCATCTTGCGCCTGCCCTTGTTAGCTTGTTTGGCGTACAGCTTTGTTTTCTCCTCGATGTTGTGCTTTGCTTTCTCATGAGTCTGTTTAACAAGTTCAGCTTTCTTTTTCCCATCTAAGCTTGCTCTTTCACTCAAAGGCAATGGGGTTAGATCCAAAGGAGATAAAGGATTAAAGCCGTAAACAATTTCAAAAGGAGAAAACTTGGTGGCGGAATGCACAGATCGATTATAAGCAAATTCAACATGTGGTAAGCATTCTTCCCAAGTTTTTAAATTCTTTTTAATCAAGGCACGCAGCAAGGTAGACAAAGTTCTATTAACTACTTCAGTTTGGCCGTCGGATTGAGGATGACAAGTAGTTGAGAACAGCAACTTAGTACCTAGCTTAGACCAAAGCGTCAGCCAAAAATAACTCAAGAATTTTGTATCCCTATCACTGACTATAGTCCTAGGCATTCCATGCAAACGAACTATTTCTTTAAAGAACAAATCAGCAATATGGGAAGCATGAATCGTGTTTTATAGACAACGAAAATGTGCCATTTTTAGAGAACCTATCGACAACAACAAAGATTGAATCTTTTCCCAGTTCTAGTTCTAGGTAATCCAAGCACAAAATCCATAGAAATGTCAGTCCAAGGCTGATCAGGAATAGGCAAAGGTACATACCTTACCGGACTGTACCTTCGATTTGGCTTGATTGCCGTGACACATCGCCCACAAATTCTTTCGATGTCTCTCTTCATTGCGGCCAGTGAAGTGTTCTTGCATCACTTTTAAAGTTTTGAGATCCCAAAATGCCCCATCAAGCCTCCTCCATGCGCTTCCCTAACTAACAAATCTCTCACCGGAACAATTAGGTACACATAACCGATTTTCATAGAAAAAAATCCATCATGCCTAAAATATTTCCCAAAAGCAAACTTATCACACGACTTAAAAATCTCTTGAAAATCAGAATCAGCTTGATAAAGATCTTTAAGGTGTTCAAATCCCGAAGTTTAGCATCCAAAGTAGAAATCAAGGCGTCCCGAGATAAGGCATCAACTACTATATTTTCGTTACCTTGTTTGTACTTGATCACATAGGGAAATGTTTTGATAAATTCTACCCACCTAGCATGCCTTTTGTTGAGCTTTTGCTGACCCTTTAAATGCTTCAAAGACTCGTGGTCAGTATGAATGAAAAACTCCTTCGGCCAGAGGTAGTCTTGCCATGTTTGCAATGCTTCGAGACAATAGCGTACAACTCCTTATGCGTGAGGTTGGATAGTTCAATGTAGCTCCTCCAAGCTTCTCACTGAAAAAAGGCAATGGGCTTCTTCTCTTGCATCAAGACAGCTCCAATACCTACACCAGATGCATCACACTCCATTTCAAAAGTTTTAAGAAAGTTAGGTAAAGATAAAAGTGATGCGTTGGTGAGTTTATCCTTTAATACTCGGAATGCTTCTTCTTGTGCCTCTTCCCATTTAAATCCGACATTTTTCTTGATCACTTCAGTGAGAGGAGCAGCAATGGTACTGAAGTCCTTCACAAATCTCCGATAGAATCCCGCAAGTCCATAGAAACTTCTCACTTCGCCTACGGGTTTCGTACTGGGCCATTCTCGGACAGCTCGAACCTTTTCTTCGTCCACTTTGATGCCATCTGCACTTATGAGAAAACCTAGAACCACAAGATTATCCGTTCAAAAGGTCCATTTCACTAGATTAGCATAAAGTTCCTCTTTCCTAAGTACCATCAAAACTGCTTCTAGATGATTAACATGTTTTCTAAATTTTTCTTGTAAACTAAGATATCATCAAAGTAAACAACAACAAAAATTCCAAGGAAGCTCCTTAAAACATGATTCATCAACCTCATAAAAGTACTAGGTGCGTTGGTTAATCCAAATGGCATAACTAACCATTCACTAACATGCGTTTTTAAGCAGCTTTTCCATTCATCACCCTCTTTCATCCTAATCTGGTGGTATCCACTCTTAAGATCTATTTTCGAAAATATGCTAGAACCATGCAGCTCATCTAACATATCATCTAAACGAGGGATAGGGTGGCGATACTTTACAGATGATATTGTTGATGGCTCGACAATCAATACACATCCTCCAAGTCCCATCCTTCTTGGAACAAGCTTCCAGCAGCAGCACAAGGGCTCATGCTCTCTAGTATGTATCCTTTGTCCATCAGCTCACTCACTTGCTTTTGAAGCTCCTTAGTCTCCACCGGATTGGTTCTGTATGCTGGCCTGTTGGGAAGTGAGGCTCCCAAGACAAAATCGATCTGGTGTTCAATCCCACGGATGGGTGGCAATCCCCTAAGGTTTTCCTCTCGGAAAGACATCTTCAAAATTCTGCAAAATAGAAGAGATTTTACTCCGCAACTCCGGTACAAGGTTAGTATGGTTCAGCAAAGTTTCCTTGTAAATAAATAAAAGACCGGGTTGTTGAGAGAATAAAGCTCTCTTAACCACATTAGACCTCACAAAGAAATTTGAATGCCTCACGGGTTTACTCTCAAAGCCTTTTTCTTGGTTTTTCTCAAACTCTCGCTTTTATTTTGGGGTATGTGTTTAGGGTTCACCACAATGGTTTTTCTTTGTTGTTGCAGCTGAAGTTGGTCTTGATGAACCTCAGTGGTAGCCAAAGGAGCAAGTATCGCTCTTTCGACCATTGAACTCAAAAAGAGTAACGATTAGTAAAACCGTCATGTAAGACCTTTCTATCGAACTGCCATGGTCTTCCAAGTAGTATATGGCGGCCTCCATAGGTAAGACATCACATAAAATTTCGTCCTCATACTTGCCTATGGTTAAAGGAACCAATACTTGGCGCTTCCCGGTCATTTCACAAGATCATTAAGCCATTGAAGCTTAAAAGGTTTCAGATGCTTCTTAACTTCCAGCCCTAACTTCTTCACCATTGTTTCACTAGCCACATTAGTACAACTTCCACCATCAATAATAAGGCTGCAGACCTTACCTCTGTACCAAACATCTTGTGTGAAACAAGTTCTCCGCTGCTCTTGGACAGTATCTTTAACTTGAATACTCAAAGAACGCCTTGTTACCAATAATTCTCCAGTGGCTGGTAACTCTATGCCCTCATCCTCAGTTTCACCATCACTTTCAAGCTTTTCCTCCTCAGTTTCAATCTCGCCATTATCCAATAAAATCATAGTTCTCCTTGTTGGTGCACTTTCGTTGGCGTAGTGTCCTCTCCTTGACACTTGAAACACTTAACGTCCCGATTTCTAGGCATGTAGCTACAGCCTTACCCTTGGCATCTTCAGCAATGGCGAGGGGCTTAGGATCCGTTTTGGCTTGGCAACGGTCCTATCCTCTCGCCAGTAGCTCGCCCTAACGTTAGCAGCTCCAGCTCCATAGGACAGTCTAGAAGACTCTCCTCTTAATTTGCTGTTCAACCAACACAGCCTTATGAAGCATTTCTTCCAAATCTTTATAATTTTGAAGCTCCATTCTATCTTGAATATCCCGAGCTAAACCACTCAAATACCTGGCCATTGTCGCCTCAAGATCTTCATCTATCTCCGCTTTACGCATGATAGATTCCATCCCTTGATAATAATCCTCCACTCTCTTATTTCCTTGAGTTAGACGCCTAAGCTTTAGATGCAGCTCCCTATGATAATGGCTTGGAACAAATCTTTTTCTCATCAGATTTTTTCAACTCTTCCCAAGTGACTACTAGGGGTTCTTGGTTACGTCTTCGACTTGCCACAATCTGATCCCACCAATTAATTGCATAATCAAAAACTCCGTTGCGTTACTTGAACTTTTTTTTGCTCCGAATAATTTTGACAATCAAACACGAGCTCTATTTTTTTCTCCCACTCCAAGTAGACATCCGGATCATTTTTTCCATGGAATGGTGGTATCTTCAACCTAAGTCCACTGAGATTGTCTTCATTGCGACCCCTAGCTTCTCTTACTCGTCTCGGCCTTCTTTCACTTTGATTAGAAGCTTGGCTCCCTCTGCTGTAATAATTCAAGTTATCCCCATCAGCTTCTTCTTGAGGTCATGCTCTTCTTCTTCTAGCAGCAGTATTCGGCAATAATCCTTGATTAACGGACTCTTGAATCGTATCGATCCTTGCATTGACTGCACCCATCTCTTCTCTCACCATCTGCCTCATTTCTACCACTAAGGTCTGCATGTCCAGAGTGTTTTTTCTTCTTCTTTGAGCTCGGTTGGTGCTCTCAACTTCTTCGCTGGAATGATTAGACATATTGATTTTGTTTTCCCTGCACACTTAACAAACGTTAGTAATAAAAAGTCGATCCTCACAAGTGTTTCTCTCCTTTTTATTCACTCAATCACTCAGCACTCAAAATGATCTCTCTCAGCGATTTTCTCAATGGTTCGTATGGAACAAAACTGATCAAATTGGATGAACAACTCCAACAACACAAATTCGAAACAATGGACTTGAGATAGAAAGAAAAGAGAAAAAAAGTTTAGTATTTTTTTTTTTTTTAATGAACAGATCAAGGATCAGAAAATTAAGGAGATAAAATTAGAAAAATAAAACCCCCCCTAAGCTAATTAATTTCGGACTAATTAAATTTTTTTTTTCTCTTTTTTTTTTTGGTCCGATCAACTTCTCTTTTTTTTTTTTTTTTTTAAAACAACTCAGAATTAAAACTAGATCTAAATAGAGATCAAAAAGAAAATTATGATCAAAATAAAAATAAACTGACTAATCCCCCAAACTATTGATCCGATCAAATAGAAAAGAAAGACTTGAGAAGATAAAAGAAATTGAAAATGAAAAGATAGAGGATGTAAGAAGATGGAAAAGGTGAGAAGATGATAAGAAAAATACCAAACCCGAAAGTGTGCTCTGATACCACTTGATATGATCCTCCTAGAATCGGCACTTTCGAGGGGTAGAATGAAAGGAGTGGATAGATAGATAGGGGTGGAGTGAATGGATCGCACCAAGGTTGCGGAAGACCTTGGATATTTCCTCAATGACTTTTCCAAGATATGACACACTTGAAAACGCCAAGGTTTGAATCGCGGATATGACACACCTTGATTCGGATTGATTGAAGGATATTACTCACCAACAATCAGGTTTGTTCTTCAAAGAACACAAGAGAAATCACTCTCAATTTTTAATAAAAAAACTTGGATGATCCGAAAATGAGTACAAGAAAAGAGTTTTAAAGAAAGATGGAGTAAAGAAAAAGCTAGAATTAATTAATTCATAGAAAATTAAGAAAACATTAACTAGTTTGGAATATCTATTGGAGTCTCCCAAGCCACCTCTTCCACTCCCTTGGCCGATTTTAATCAGGTGATTATTGAGCTGGGCTGATTTAATCTCTTCTTTGGGTTTGAGACTTCAAAAGATAAATCCAAAAATTATTAGACTTGGACCTGGACCAAACTTGTTTAACTCTTGTGGACTAACATGGATTAGAGTGACCCATTTGCCTCATTAAAACCTTCCTTTGGAAAACCCATTGGGAAAAAAACCAAAGGCTAGGAAAAAGAGTACAAACGAATCACCCGTTTATTAGTCCAATCGAGCAACCAAGACGGTTTGATTTTCCATGTTCTCGAACTAAGCTTCAATCGGTTGAACTTGAGTGAGTAATGCGGTGATGGCGTTCTGAAACTCTTTGGCTCTCGATCTTGTCATTGGTCCACTTGGTACGGTCAAAGCATCCTCGGGTTCAAGCTGCTTCTGTGAGCTATCCATGATCACATCAGGTAGCATGCTTAATCATGTCATCAAGAGTTCTAAAAGGCTGAATCTAAGCCTTTCATGAAGTTTCGTCACTCAAACCCAGTACAGAGCATACAATCCTCCTGTGTAATTGCTCTTGGACATCTCAAAGCTCTTGTGAGAGACTAAACTCCTATGACTACACTTCAACACTTCTATTGACTCTAATTTGTATCCTAAAAAGTCATAACTTTGGTTTTAGGTCTATCAGCTTGTAATGGCAAAATCCTTCTCAATGAAACCAGTGATTCTTCAAATTCACATCAATAGGTGTTGTTTAAGCCTCCAGATGTGTCTTCTTGCTATAACGCCCCATATTCACCATTAGAAACTCCTATGAGATTCAAAGAATTAACAGAACTATGGTATAAGCTATAATGCTAGTTTCTTACTTTGACTTGCATCTACACCTTGGTAGCATGCTTAATCACGTCATCAAGAGTTCTAAAAGTCTGAATCTAAGCTTTTCATGAAGTTTTATCACTCGAACCCAGTATAGAGCATACAATTCCTCTGTGTAGTGGCTCTTGAACATCTCAAAGCTGTTTTGAGAGATTAAACTCCTATTGACTCTCATTTGTATCTTGAAGAGTCATAACTTTTGTTTTAGGTCTATCAGCTAGTAATGGCCAAATCGTTGTCTATGAAACCAGTGATTCTTCATATTCACATCAATAGGTGTTGCTTAAGCATCCAGATGTGTCTTCCTCCTACAACTCCCCATATTCAACATTAGAAACTGCTATGAGATTCTAAGAACTAACAGAACTATGGTATAAGCTATAATGCTAGTTTCTTACTTTGACTTGCATCTACACCTTTATAGCATGCTTAATCACGTCATCAAGAGTTCTAAAAGGCTTAATCGAAACCTTTTATGAACTTTCATCACAAAAACCCAGTACAGAGCATACAATCCCTTTGTGTATTGCCTCTTGAACATCTCAAAGCTGTTGTGAGAGATTAAACTCCTATGACTACACTTCAACACTTCTATTGACTCTCATTTGTATCTTGAAGAGTCATAACTTTGTTTTTAGCTCTATCAGCTTGAAATGGCAAAATCCTTGTCAATAAAACCATATATTCTTCATATTCACATCAATACGTGTTGTTTAAACTTCCATAAGTGTCTTCTTGCTACAACTCCCCATATTCACCATTAGAAACTCCTATGAGATTCAAAGAACTAACAGAACTATAGTATAAGATATAATGCTAGTTTCTTACTTTGACTTGCATCTACACCTTGGTAGCATGCTTAATCACGTCATCAAGGGTTCTAAAAGGCTGAATCTAAGCTTTCCATGATGTTTCATCACTTTAACCCAGTACAGAGCATACAATTCCTCTGTGTAATGGCTCTTGAACATCTCAAAGTTGCTTTGAGAGATTAAACTTCTATGACTACACTTCAACACTTCTATTGACTCTCATTTGTATCTTGAAGAGTCATAACTTTGTTTTTAGGTCTATCAGCTTGAAATGGCCAAATCCTTGTCAATAAAACCATATATTCTTCATATTCACATCAATTGTTGTTGTTTAAACCTCCATAAGTGTCTTCTTGCTACAACTCCCCATATTCACCATTAGAAACTCCTATGAGATTAAAAGAACTAACAGAACTATGGTATAAGCTATAATGCTAGTTACTTACTTTGGCTAGTATCTATACCTTGGTAGCATGCTTAATCACGTCATCAAGAGTTCTAAAAGGCTGAATCTAAGCCTTCCATGAAGTTTTGTCACTCAAACCCAGTACAGAGCATACAATCCTTCTGTGTAATTGCTCTTGAACATCTCAAAGCTCTTGTGAGAGACTAAACTCCTATGACTACACTTCAACACTTTTATTGACTCTCATTTGTATCCTAAAGAGTCATAACTTTGGTTTTAGGTCTATCAGCTTGTAATGGCAAAATCCATCTCAACGAAAGTAGTGATTCTTCAAATTCACATCAATAGGTGCTGTTTAAGTCTCCAGATGTGTCTTCTTGCTATAACTCCCCATATTCACCATTAGAAACTCCTATGAGATTCAAAGAATTAACAGAACTATGGTATAAGCTATAATGCTAGTTTCTTACTTTGACTTGCATCTACACCTTGGTAGCATGCTTAATCACGTCATCAAGAATTCTAAAAGGCTGAATCTAAGCTTTTCTTGAAGTTTTATCACTCGAACCCAGTATAGAGCATACAATTCCTCTGTGTAGTGGCTATTGAACATCTTATTAGTCAAGCAACAAATATCCAACAAGGAATAAAAGAAGAAAGGCCCAAAGAGAGAAGCCCAGAACTGACGCCCAAATTGTTTTCGTCTCCAACAGCTCTATTTTGAACTCCAACGTTCATAAAAGGTTTCGATTAAGCCTTTTAGAACTCTTAACTACAAGATACACCTAGTTATTTTTGCGTTTAAGAGTTCTATAAATATGTAATCCATTGTAACACTTTACAACTACTGAGATAATAAAATCTCATAAGAGATAATAAAATCTCTCTATTCTCAATCTTCTTATTATTCATTCAGCTACTCTTATTCTTGTTTCTAACAAACTTAAACTCTGAATTCTAACATGGTATCAGAGCTTTGATCCATAAACAAGATCAAGTTTTTGATTTCCTCATTCTCTTCATCTGTTTCTTTTTTTTCAAAATTGACATTGTCATAGCCCGAACTTGCGAAACTGGTTCTTCAAGATTCAGCCCTCCTCTTTGTCTCCTTTGCATTTACGTCATCTCCTCCTTCATATTCAAAGCTTCCGCAGCATTCACAAGCTTTACAGAGCTCCAAATCGAAAGAATTTTTTCGAAAATTCAAATTTCTGTCCGTTTTTGGTACTGTTCACTGTCTTCTCCGAAAATTTCTTTGGTTTTCCTGGAAATACATCCTTTTAACTTCCTCCAAAAGCTCTGAGATTGATATATATTCATCCTAGACGAGCTGTGTGAAGTTAGAGTGGTTTATTTCTGGAGATTTCTCAAAGAACATTTTCCCAACTCTGAGATTGAAATTAATTCATCCTAGACGAGTTAGTGAAGTTAAGGCAGTGTAGTATCAAACGGTTAGTCATATTTTTCTTTATCATGGAGGAGACAAAACCAACCGCAATTAGAGTCACCCTAAGAGGAGAGAACTATCTCCTATGGTTTAAAGTTCATAAAAGGTTTGTGACATTCATAGATGAAAATTAAGGTGCTAAGATCGGATAATTCATAGATGAAAAATCAAAATACCTAAAATACCTAAAATAATCCTTTGTGACATTCATAGATGAAAAACTATCACCTAAAATACTTTGTGACATTCATAGATGAAAAATCAAAATATACATGGGTCACATTGTTACCTTCTAAAGATAGAGTATTTGAGGCATTTGTCAACTTTCAAACATATGTGACTAATCATTTCAATGCTAAAATTAAGGTGCTAAGATCGGATAATGGATGCTGTCATGACCGCATGCTACCTCATAAATAGAATTCCAACAAAAGTCTTAGATGACTTATCACCATTTGAGGTATTAAACAAAACAAAACCAAATATTAATCACTTACGTGTGTTTGGTAGTGTTTGTTTTGTCTTAGTACCAAGGGATCAAAGGAATAAGTTAGATGCTAAAAGCACTAGAAGCGTGTTCATTGGATACTCCACTACTCAAAAAGGGTACAGATGCTATGATCCAAGCACCAAACGCATCATGACGTCTAGAGATGTAAAATTCCTAGAAGGTCAAAGTTATTTTGAGAAGTCGGGCTGGGAAAGTGTGAAAGACTTGGCTGACTCTACAACAGATCGCGCAGCCTCTCTTCAACACATTTTAAGTCACATGGGTCTTCCTCAAATGAATGAAGATCAAACAGCCCATGCAAATAATCAAGAAGATCAGATTCAAGAAGAAGGGGTAAATGTTCAAAATGAGCAAGAAAATGACGAAGGAGTAAATGAACAAGAGGGAGTTAATCAAGAAACTCCACCAGAAGCTGATATTCAGGAAAATGAATCTGATGAGGAAGAAGAGGCACCAGCACCAACCTTGCGAAGAAGCACACGCCAAAGATTTGGTCCAGACCATTGGAACAAACTAGGGTCTATTATAACCATCAAGTTGTGGCTCACCCTATCCAAGCTCAGTGTTCTCTTGCCCTCTTGCCATCAGATCATCAAGCATTCCTTGGAAAGATAGAGCAGCATTACATTCCAAAGACCTATGAAGAAGCAAAAGAAATCAAGGTCTGGATGGATGCTATAGATGCTGAGATAGAAGCAATGGTTAGAAATCACACTTGGGATGTAAGTGATCTACCTTCGGGAAAAAGAGCTGTGACATCTAAATGGGTATTCACCATCAAGTATCACAGCAATGGAGAAATCGAAAGGTATAAAGCTCGAATGGTTGCAAGGGGATTTACTCAAACTTATGGAGAAGACTATACGGACACCTTTGCACCAGTGGCTAAGCTCCATACAGTTCGAGTGATTTTATCATTGGCAACCAATCTATCTTGGGAATTATGGCAAATGGATGTAAAAAACGCATTCCTCCAAGGAGAGCTTGAAGAAGAAGTGTACATGAAGCCTCCACCAGGTCTTGAAAGTTCAATTCCTCATGGCAAAGTTTTCAAACTTAGAAAAGCCATTTGACTTGAAGCAATCCACAAGAGCCTGGTACCACAAGCTAAGCTTTACACTAACAGCCAAAGGATTTAAAAGATCAGAGGCTGATCACACCTTGTTTACTTCTCAAAGTGCTCAAGGAATCATTGTAGTTTTGGTATATGTAGATGACTTGATCATTTCTCGAAATGATCAAGCAGGTATTCAAGAAACCAAACTTTTCCTTAAATCTGTATTTGATATAAAAGATCTAGGTGAACTTAAATATTTTCTAGGTATAGAGATATGCCGCCTCTCAGGAAGGCTTGTTTCTATCCCAAAGAAAATATTCACTTGATTTGCTTAGAGACAGGGAAAATTAGGTTCTAAACCGCCAAGACACCTCTAGAAGATGGCTACAAGGTCAGGAGAAAGGGGGAGAAAGGACAAGATCCACTTGACAAACCATTTGAAGATCCAGCTCAAGCGGCTTGTAGGTAAGTTAATTTACTTAACCATAACAAGGCCCGACCTATGCTTTGTTGTGAATCAGGTGAGCCAACACATGAAAGAGCCCTTGGTGCACCATGGAATATGGTGGAAAGAATTACTGAGATACATCAAAGGATCACCAGGGCAAGGTGTTTGGATGGGAAAGAATAATAATCTTGAAGTTAGGGCTATTGTGATGCGGATTATGCTGGAGATACGATGGATAGAAAATCCACAACCGCTATTGCACATTTATTGGAGGAACTTAGTAACCTGGAAATCCAAGAAGCAAAGGTCGCCTCATGCTCAAGCGCTGAAAGTGAGTATAGAGCAATGAAGAAGCTCACAAATGAGCTAGTATGGCTAAAAGCGCTTCTAAAGGATCTGGGAATTGAGAGCACAAGTCCCATTACCATGCATTGTGACAATCAAGCAGCAATTCACATTGCTACAAACTCAGTCTTCCATGAACGAACCAAGCACATAGAAGTGGATTGTCACAAAGTTAGAGAGAAGATCATTGAAGGAGTAATCCTCCCATGCTACACAAGAAGCGAAGATCAGCTCGCTGACATATTCACCAAATCTACAAGTCTCAAGATTTGCAACCACATTCACAGCAAGCTTGGACTAATAGATCTCACTCATCCTTGATCATGCCTCTCCATTTCCAGAGACACTACACTCTTTTCCTCACAAGGAGTTTTTCCCACTGGGTTTGTACTTGTGAGGTTTTTAATGAGGTAGTCTCCACACTCATTCCGGCTAAGTTTGAGGGGGAGTATTAATCAAGCAACAAATATCCAACAAGGAATAAAAGAAGAAAGGCCCAAAGAGAGAAGCCCAGAACTGACGCCCAAATTGTTTTCGTCTCCAACAGCTCTATTTTGAACTCCAACGGCTCTATTACTATTCCCAACGGATAGATTAGACTCTGAACTACAAGATACACCTAGTTATTTTTGCGTTTAAGAGTTCTATAAATATGTAATCCATTGTAACACTTTACAACTACTGAGATAATAAAATCTCATAAGAGATAATAAAATCTCTCTATTCTCAATCTTCTTATTATTCATTCAGCTACTCTTATTCTTGTTTCTAACAAACTTAAACTCTGAATTCTAACACATCTCACAGCTGTTTTAAGAGATAAAACTCCTATTGACTCTCATTTGTATCTTGAAGAGTCATAACCTTTGTTTTAGGTCTATCAGCTTGTAATGGCCGAATCCTTGTCAATGAAAACAGTGATTCTTCATATTCACATCAATAGGTGTTGTTTAAGCATCCAGATGTGTCTTATTGCTACAACTCCCCATATTCAGCATTAGAAACTCCTATGAGATTCTAAGAACTAACAGAACTATCGTATAAGCTATAATGCTAGTTTCTTACTTTGACTTGCATCTACACCTTGGTAGCATGCTTAATCACGTCATCAAGAGTTCTAAAAGGCTTAATCTAAGCCTTTCATGAACTTTCATCAAAAAAATCCAGTACAGAGCATATAATCCCTCTTGAACATCTCAAAGCTGTTGTGAGCGATTAAACACCTATGACTACACTTCAACACTTCTATTGACTCTCATTTGTATCTTGAAGAGTCATAACTTTGTTTTTAGCTCTATCAGCTTGAAATGGCCAAATCCTTGTCAATAAAACCATATATTCTTCATATTCACATCAATAGGTGTTGTTTAAAACTCCATAAGTGTCTTCTTGCTACAACTCCCCATATTCACCATTAGAAACTCCTATGAAATTCTAAGAACTAACAGAACTATAGTAGAAGCTAGAATGCTAGTTTCTTACTTTGACTTGCATCTACACCTTGGTAGCATGCTTAATCACGTCATCAAGAGTTCTAAAAGGCTGAATCTAAGCTTTCCATGATGTTTCATCATTTTAACCCAGTACAGAGCATACAATTCCTCTGTGTAGTGGCTCTTGCACATCTCAAAGTTGCTTTGAGAGATTAAACTTCTATGACTACACTTCAACACTTCTATTGACTCTCATGGTATATTGAAGAGTCATAACTTTGTTTTTAGGTCTATCAGCTTGAAATGGCCAAATCCTTGTCAATAAAACCATATATTCTTCATATTCACATCAATTGGTGTTGTTTAAACCTCCATAAGTGTCTTCTTGCTACAACTCCCCATATTCACCATTAGAAACTCCTATGAGGTTAAAAGAACTAACAGAACTATGGTATAAGCTATAATGCTAGTTACTTACTTTGGCTAGCATCTATACCTTGGTAGCATGCTTAATCACGTCATCAAGAGTTCTAAAAGGCTGAATCTAAGCCTTTCATGAAGTTTTGTCACTCAAACCCAGTACAGAGCATACAATCCTTCTGTGTAATTGCTCTTGAACATCTCAAAGCTCTTGTGAGAGACTAAACTCCTATGACTACACTTCAACACTTCTATTGACTCTATTTGTATCCAAAAGAGTCATAACTTTGGTTTTAGGTCTATCAGCTTGTAATGGCAAAATCCTTCTCAATGAAAGTAGTGATTCTTCAAATTCACATCAATAGGTGTTGTTTAAGTCTCCAGATGTGTCTTCTTGCTATAACTCCCCATATTCACCATTAGAAACTCCTATGAGATTAAAAGAATTAACAGAACTATGGTATAAGCTATAATGCTAGTTTCTTACTTTGACTTGCATCTACACCTTGGTAGAATGCTTAATCACGTCATCAAGAGTTCTAGAAGGCTGAATCTAAGCTTTTCTTGAAGTTTTATCACTCGAACCCAGTATAGAGCATACAATTCCTCTGTGTAGTGGCTATTGAACATCTCAAAGCTGTTTTAAGAGATTAAACTCCTATTGACTCTCATTTGTATCTTGAAGAGTCATAACCTTTGTTTTAGGTCTATCAGCTTGTAATGGCCAAATCCTTGTCAATGAAACCAGTGATTCTTCATATTCACATCAATAGGTGTTGTTTAAGCATCCAGATGTGTCTTATTGCTACAACTCCCCATATTCAGCATTAGAAACTCCTATGAGATTCTAAGAACTAACAGAACTATGGTATAAGCTATAATGCTAGTTTCTTACTTTGACTTGCATCAACACCTTGGTAGCATGCTTAATCACGTCATCAAGAGTTCTAAAAGGCTTAATCTAAGCCTTTCATGAACTTTCATCACAAAAACCCAGTACAGAGCATATAATCCCTCTGCGTATTGCCTCTTGAACATCTCAAAGCTGTTGTGAGAGATTAAACACCTATGACTACACTTCAACACTTCTATTGACTCTCATTTGTATCTTGAAGAGTCATAACTTTGTTTTTAGCTCTATCAGCTTGAAATGGCTAAATCCTTGTCAATAAAACCATATATTCTTCATATTCACATCAATAGGTGTTGTTTAAACCTCCATAAGTGTCTTCTTGCTACAACTCCCCATATTCACCATTAGAAACTCCTATGAGATTCAAAGAACTAACAAAACTATCATATAAGATATAATGCTAGTTTCTTACTTTGACTTGCCTCTACACCTTGGTAGCATGCTTAATCACGTCATCAAGAGTTCTAAAAGGCTGAATCTAAGCTTTCCATGATGTTTCATCACTTTAACCTAGTACAGAGCATACAATTCCTCTGTGTAGTGGCTCTTGAACATCTCAAAGTTGCTTTGAGAGATTAAACTTCTATGACTACACTTCAACACTTCTATTGACTCTCATGGTATATTGAAGAGTCATAACTTTGTTTTTAGGTCTATTAGCTTGAAATGGCCAAATCCTTGTCAATAAAACCATATATTCTTCATATTCACATCAATTGGTGTTGTTTAAACCTCCATAAGTGTCTTCTTGCTACAACTCCCCATATTCACCATTAGAAACTCCTATGAGGTTAAAAGAACTAACAGAACTATGGTATAAGCTATAATGCTAGTTACTTACTTTGGCTAGCATCTATACCTTGGTAGCATGCTTAATCACGTCATCAAGAGTTCTAAAAGGCTGAATCTAAGCCTTTCATGAAGTTTTGTCACTCAAACCCAGTACAGAGCATACAATCCTTCTGTGTAATTGCTCTTGAACATCTCAAAGCTCTTGTGAGAGACTAAACTCCTATGACTACACTTCAACATTTCTATTGACTCTATTTGTATCCAAAAGAGTCATAACTTTGGTTTTAGGTCTATCAGCTTGTAATGGCAAAATCCTTCTCAATGAAAGTAGTGATTCTTCAAATTCACATCAATAGGTGTTGTTTAAGTCTCCAGATGTGTCTTCTTGCTATAACTCCCCATATTCACCATTAGAAACTCCTATGAGATTAAAAAGAATTAACAGAACTATGGTATAAGCTATAATGCTAGTTTCTTACTTTGACTTGCATCTACACCTTGGTAGAATGCTTAATCACGTCATCAGGAGTTCTAAAAGGCTGAATCTAAGCTTTTCTTGAAGTTTTATCACTCGAACCCAAGTATAGAGCATACAATTCCTCTGTAGTGGCTATTGAACATCTCAAAGCTGTTTTAAGAGATTAAACTCCTATTGACTCTCATTTGTATCTTGAAGAGTCATAACCTTTGTTTTAGGTCTATCAGCTTGTAATGGCCAAATCCTTGTCAATGAAACCAGTGATTCTTCATATTCACATCAATAGGTGTTGTTTAAGCATCCAGATGTGTCTTATTGCTACAACTCCCCATATTCAGCATTAGAAACTCCTATGAGATTCTAAGAACTAACAGAACTATGGTATAAGCTATAATGCTAGTTTCTTACTTTGACTTGCATCAACACCTTGGTAGCATGCTTAATCACGTCATCAAGAGTTCTAAAAGGCTTAATCTAAGCCTTTCATGAACTTTCATCACAAAAACCCAGTACAGAGCATATAATCCCTCTGTGTATTGCCTCTTGAACATCTCAAAGCTGTTGTGAGAGATTAAACACCTATGACTACACTTCAACACTTCTATTGACTCTCATTTGTATCTTGAAGAGTCATAACTTTGTTTTTAGCTCTATCAGCTTGAAATGGCTAAATCCTTGTCAATAAAACCATATATTCTTCATATTCACATCAATAGGTGTTGTTTAAACCTCCATAAGTGTCTTCTTGCTACAACTCCCCATATTCACCATTAGAAACTCCTATGAGATTCAAAGAACTAACAAAACTATCATATAAGATATAATGCTAGTTTCTTACTTTGACTTGCATCTACACCTTGGTAGCATGCTTAATCACGTCATCAAGAGTTCTAAAAGGCTGAATCTAAGCTTTCCATGATGTTTCATCACTTTAACCTAGTACAGAGCATACAATTCCTCTGTGTAGTGGCTCTTGAACATCTCAAAGTTGCTTTGAGAGATTAAACTTCTATGACTACACTTCAACACTTCTATTGACTCTCATGGTATATTGAAGAGTCATAACTTTGTTTTTAGGTCTATCAGCTTGAAATGGCCAAATCCTTGTCAATAAAACCATATATTCTTCATATTCACATCAATTGGTGTTGTTTAAACCTCCATAAGTGTCTTCTTGCTACCACTCCCCATATTCACCATTAGAAACTCCTATGAGATTAAAAGAACTAACAGAACTATGGTATAAGCTATAATGCTAGTTACTTACTTTGGCTAGCATCTATACCTTGGTAGCATGCTTAATCACATCATCAAGAGTTCTAAAAGGCTGAATCTAAGCCTTTCATGAAGTTTCGTCACTCAAAACAGAGCATACAATTCCTCTGTGTAGTGGCTCTTGAACATTTCAAAGTTGCTTTGAGAGATTAAACTTCTATGACTACACTTCAACACTTCTATTGACTCTCATTTGTATCTTGAAGAGTCATAACTTTGTTTTTAGGTCTATCAGCTTGAAATGGCCAAATCCTTGTCAATAAAACCATATATTCTTCATATTCACATCAATTGGTGTTGTTTAAACCTCCATAAGTTTCTTCTTGCTACCACTCCCCATATTCACCATTAGAAACTCCTATGAGATTAAAAGAACTAACAGAACTATGGTATAAGCTATAATGCTAGTTACTTACTTTGGCTAGTATCTATACCTTGGTAGCATGCTTAATCACGTCATCAAGAGTTCTAAAAGGCTGAATCTAAGCCTTCCATGAAGTTTTGTCACTCAAACCCAGTACAGAGCATACAATCCTTCTGTGTAATTGCTCTTGAACATCTCAAAGCTCTTGTGAAAGACTAAACTCCTATGACTACACTTCAACACTTTTATTGACTCTCATTTGTATCCTAAAGAGTCATAACTTTGGTTTTAGGTCTATCAGCTTGTAATGGCAAAATCCATCTCAACGAAAGTAGTGATTCTTCAAATTCACATCAATAGGTGCTGTTTAAGTCTCCAGATGTGTCTTCTTGCTATAACTCCCCATATTCACCATTAGAAACTCCTATGAGATTCAAAGAATTAACAGAACTATGGTATAAGCTATAATGCTAGTTTCTTACTTTGACTTGCATCTACACCTTGGTAGCATGCTTAATCACGTCATCAAGAATTCTAAAAGGCTGAATCTAAGCTTTTCTTGAAGTTTTATCACTCGAACCCAGTATAGAGCATACAATTCCTCTGTGTAGTGGCTATTGAACATCTCACAGCTGTTTTAAGAGATTAAACTCCTATTGACTCTCATTTGTATCTTGAAGAGTCATAACCTTTGTTTTAGGTCTATCAGCTTGTAATGGCCGAATCCTTGTCAATGAAACCAGTGATTCTTCATATTCACATCAATAGATGTTGTTTAAGCATCCAGATGTGTCTTATTGCTACAACTCCCCATATTCAGCATTAGAAACTCCTATGAGATTCTAAGAACTAACAGAACTATCGTATAAGCTATAATGCTAGTTTCTTACTTTGACTTGCATCTACACCTTGGTAGCATGCTTAATCACGTCATCAAGAGTTCTAAAAGGCTTAATCTAAGCCTTTCATGAACTTTCATCAAAAAAACCCAGTACAGAGCATATAATCCCTCTTGAACATCTCAAAGCTGTTGTGAGCGATTAAACACCTATGACTACACTTCAACACTTCTATTGACTCTCATTTGTATCTTGAAGAGTCATAACTTTGTTTTTAGCTCTATCAGCTTGAAATGGCCAAATCCTTGTCAATAAAACCATATATTCTTCATATTCACATCAATAGGTGTTGTTTAAAACTCCATAAGTGTCTTCTTGCTACAACTCCCCATATTCACCATTAGAAACTCCTATGAAATTCTAAGAACTAACAGAACTATAGTAGAAGCTAGAATGCTAGTTTCTTACTTTGACTTGCATCTACACCTTGGTAGCATGCTTAATCACGTCATCAAGAGTTCTAAAAGGCTGAATCTAAGCTTTCCATGATGTTTCATCATTTTAACCCAATACAGAGCATACAATTCCTCTGTGTAGTGGCTCTTGCACATCTCAAAGTTGCTTTGAGAGATTAAACTTCTATGACTACACTTCAACACTTCTATTGACTCTCATGGTATATTGAAGAGTCATAACTTTGTTTTTAGGTCTATCAGCTTGAAATGGCCAAATCCTTGTCAATAAAACCATATATTCTTCATATTCACATCAATTGGTGTTGTTTAAACCTCCATAAGTGTCTTCTTGCTACAACTCCCCATATTCACCATTAGAAACTCCTATGAGATTCAAAGAACTAACAGAACTATGGTATAAGCTATAATGCTAGTTACTTACTATGGCTAGCATCTATACCTTGGTAGCATGCTTAATCACGTCATCAAGAGTTCTAAAAGGCTGAATCTAAGCCTTTCATGAAGTTTTGTCACTCAAACCCAGTACAGAGCATACAATCCTTCTGTGTAATTGCTCTTGAACATCCCAAAGCTCTTGTGAGAGACTAAACTCCTATGACTACACTTCAACACTTCTATTGACTCTCATTTGTATCCTAAAGAGTCATAACTTTGGTTTTAGGTCTATCAGCTTGTAATGGCAAAATCCTTCTCAATGAAACCAGTGATTCTTCAAATTCACATCAATAGGTGCTGTTTAAGCCTCCAGATGTGTCTTCTTGCTATAACTCCCCATATTCACCATTAGAAACTCTATGAGATTCAAAGAATTAATAGAACTATGGTATAAGCTATAATGCTAGTTTCTTACTTTGACTTGCATCTACACCTTGGTAGCATGCTTAATCACGTCATCAAGAGTTCTAAAAGCCTGAATCTAAGCTTTTCATGAAGTTTTATCACTCGAACCCAGTATAGACCATGCAATTGCTCTGTGTAATGGCTCTTGAACATCTCAAAGCTGCTTTGAGAGATTCAACTTCTATTGACTCTCATTTGTATCTTGAAGAGTCATAACTTTGGTTTTAGGTTTATCAGCTTGTAATGGCCAAATCCTTGTCAATGAATCCAGTGATTCTTCAAATTCACATCAATAGGTGCTGTTTAAGCCTCCAGATGTGTCTTCTTGCTACAACTCCCCATATTCACCATTAGAAACTCCTATGAGATTTTAAGAACTAAAAGAACTATGGTATAAGCTATAATGCTTATTTCTTACTTTGACTTGCATCTACACCTTGGTAGTATGCTTACTAACGTCATCAAGAGTTCCAAAAGGCTGAATCTCAGCTTTTCAATAAGTTTCATCTCTGAAACCCAGTGATGACTACACTCCTATGACTACACTTCAACACTTCTATTGACTCTCATTTGTATCCTAAAGAGTCATAACTTTGGTTTTAGGTCTATCAGCTTGTAATGGCAAAATCCTTCTCAATGAAACCAGTGATTCTTCAAATTCACATCAATAGGTGCTGTTTAAGCCTCCAGATGTGTCTTCTTGCTATAACTCCCCATATTCACCATTAGAAACTCTATGAGATTCAAAGAATTAATAGAACTATGGTATAAGCTATAATGCTAGTTTCTTACTTTGACTTGCATCTACACCTTGGTAGCATGCTTAATCACGTCATCAAGAGTTCTAAAAGCCTGAATCTAAGCTTTTCATGAAGTTTTATCACTCAACCCAAGTATAGACCATGCAATTGCTCTGTGTAATGGCTCTTGAACATCTCAAAGCTGCTTTGAGAGATTCAACTTCTATTGACTCTCATTTGTATCTTGAAGAGTCATAACTTTGGTTTTAGGTTTATCAGCTTGTAATGGCCAAATCCTTGTCAATGAATCCAGTGATTCTTCAAATTCACATCAATAGGTGCTGTTTAAGCCTCCAGATGTGTCTTCTTGCTACAACTCCCCATATTCACCATTAGAAACTCCTATGAGATTTTAAGAACTAAAAGAACTATGGTATAAGCTATAATGCTTATTTCTTACTTTGACTTGCATCTACACCTTGGTAGTATGCTTACTAACGTCATCAAGAGTTCCAAAAGGCTGAATCTCAGCTTTTCAATAAGTTTCATCTCTGAAACCCAGTACTAAGCATAAAAAGGCTCTCTGTAGTGGCTATTGAACAGCTCAAAGCTGTTTTGACGGATTAAACTCCTATGACTACACTTCAACTCTGCTATTCACTCTCATTTGTATCTTGAAGAGTCATAACTTTGGTTTTAGGTCTATCAACTTGAAATGGCCTAATCCTTGTCAATGAAACCATTGATTCTTCATATTCACATCAATAGGTGTTATTTAAGCCTCCATATGTGTCTTCTTGCTACAACTCCCCATATTCACCATTAGAAACTCATATAGGATTCAAAGAACTAACAGAACTATGTATATGCGATAATGCTAGTTTCTTACTTTGACTTGCATCTACACCTTGGTAGCATGCTTAATAACATCATCAAGAGTTCTAAAAGCCTGAATCTAAGCTTTTCACGAAGTTTTATCACTCAAACCAAGTACACAGCATACAATACCTCTATGTAGTGGCTCTTGAACATCTCAAAACTGTTTTGAGAGATTAAACTCCTATTGACTCTCATTTGTATCTTGAAGAGTCATAACTTTGGTTTTAGGTCTATCAGCTTGTAATGGGCAAATCCTTGTCAATGAAACCAGTATACTTCATATTCACATCAATAGGTGTTGTTTAAGCATCCAGATGTGTCTTCTTGCTACAAATCCCCATATTCACCATTCGACACTCCTATGAGATTCTAAGAACTAACTGAACTATGGTATAAGCTATAATGCTAGTTTCTTACTTTGACTTGCATCTACACCTTGTTAGCATGCTTAATCACATTATCAAGAGTTCTAAAAGGCTTAATCTAAGCCATTCATGAAGTTTCATCACAAAAACCCAATACAGAGTATACAATCCCTCTTTGTATTGCCTCTTGAACATCTCAAAGCATAAAAAGGCTCTCTGTAGTGGCTATTGAACATCTCAAAGCTGTTGTGACAGATTAAACTCCTATGACTACACTTCAACTCTGCTATTCACTCTCATTTGTATCTTGAAGAGTCATAACTTTGGTTTTAGGTCTATCAACTTGAAATGGCCTAATCCTTGTCAACTCCCCATATTCACCATTAGAAACTCATATAGGACTCAAAGAACTAACAGAACTATGGTATATGCGATAATGCTAGTTTCTTACTTTGACTTGCATCTACACCTTGGTAGCATGCTTAATAACATCATCAAGAGTTCTAAAAGGCTTAATCTAAGCCATTCACGAAGTTTTATCACTCAAACCTAATACACAGCATACAATTCCTCTATGTAGTGGCTCTTGAATATCTCAAAGCTGTTTTGAGAGATTAAACTCCTATGACTACAGTTCAACACTTCTATTGACTCTCATTTGTATCTTGAAGAGTCATAACTTTGGTTTTAGGTTTATCAGCTTGTAATGGCCAAATCCTTGTCAATGAATACAGTGATTCTTCAAATTCACATCAATAGGTGCTGTTTAAGCCTCCAGATGTGTCTTCTTGCTACAACTCCCCATATTCACCATTAGAAACTCCTATGAGACTTTAAGAACTAACAGAACTATGGTATAAGCTATAATGCTTAGTTGTTACTTTGACTTTCATCTACACCTTGGTAGTATGCTTACTAACGTCATCAAGAGTTCTAAAAGGCTGAATCTCAGCTTTTCATGAAGTTTCATCTCTGAAACCCAGTACTAAGCATAAAAAGGCTCTCTGTAGTGGCTATTGAACATCTCAAAGCTGTTGTGACAGATTAAACTCCTATGACTACACTTCAACTCTGCTATTCACTCTCATTTGTATCTTGAAGAGTCATAACTTTGGTTTTAGGTCTATCAACTTGAAATGGCCAAATCCTTGTCAATAAAACCATATATTCTTCATATTCACATCAATAGGTGTTGTTTAAGTCTCCATATGTGTCTTCTTGCTACAACTCCCCATATTCACCATTAGAAATTCATATAGGATTCAAAGAACTAACAGAACTATGGTATATGCGATAATGCTAGTTTCTTACTTTGACTTGCATCTACACCTTGGTAGCATGCTTAATAACATCATCAAGATTCTAAAAGCCTGAATCTAAGCTTTTCACGAAGTTTTATCACTCAAACCTAGTACACAGCATACAATTCCTCTATGTAGTGGCTCTTGAACATCTCAAAGCTGTTTTGAGAGATTAAACTCCTATTGACTCTCATTTGTATCTTGAAGAGTCATAACTTTGGTTTTAGGTCTATCAGCTTGTAATGGGCAAATCCTTGTCAATGAAACAAGTGATACTTCATATTCACATCAATAAGTGTTGTTTAAGAATCCAGATGTGTCTTCTTGCTACAACTCCCCATATTCACCATTAGAAACTCCTATGAGATTCTAAGAACTAACAGAACTATGGTATAAGCTATAATGCTAGTTTCTTACTTTGACTTGTATCTACACCTTGTTAGCATGCTTAATCACGTCATCAAGAGTTCTAAAAGGCTTAATCTATGCTTTTCATGAAGTTTCATCACAAAAACCCAGTACAGAGCATACAATCCCTCTGTGTATTGCCTTTTGAACATCTCAAAGCTCTTGTGAGAGATTAAACTCCTATGACTATAGTTCAACACTTCTATTGACTCTCATTTGTATCTTGAAGAGTAATAACTTTGGTTTTAGGTTTATCAGCTTGTAATGGCCAAATCCTTGTCAATGATATTGAGAAAAGGCATTCCGTGAAGATCGTCGGGTACTATTCATCCCGGGTACTATTCATCCCGAGACCCGAGATTACTATTCATCCCCAGAGTATTGAAAAAGATATTCCGTACAGAATTTCGGATACTATTCATCTCGGGTACTATTCATCCCGAGACCCGTGATTACTATTCATCCCGTGGGTCTTTTTCATTTAGGGCTTCCTCCTTCTACTATAAAAGGAGGAAACCCCCTTTTCATGTAATTTAACCTAATATTTGTGCCTCTTATGGCTGAGGGAGAGCTGCCTCTTATTTTCTTGTTTTCTCATTGAATCTCTTCTCTAATTCTCTATTTAATCCGCATAAATCTCTTAAAATCTATATGGTATCAGAGCCTTGTTACTGATTCTCTGCTTTTATTCCATCATCTCTAGCTATTTTCTTAATCTCCATTTAAGCCACAGCTCTCTCTTTATCTCTCACAAAAATTCTCAATCTCTCCTTGTGTTTGTTTCTCTTGTCTATGCTTGAAGATCTCAGCAGGTCTCTGTCCAGTCTCTGCAGATTAAACTCCATTGCTAGCCCTATTGATCTTCAGCTCTCTTCTGGTTTGAATAGATTTTCGGAGGTACTGTAGCAACAGTGACACCAACATAAATTGTGATTTCTCAGCAAAGTCTGGTTGGTTGCTTGGGTAGTTAGGATCAATCTGGAAATTTGTGGGTGTGTTGGCTGTAAGAAACACTGTAAGCTCTCTTCTGGTTTTAACAGATTTTCGTAGGTACTGTAGCAACAGTGACACCAACAGAAATTCTGATTTCTCAGCAAAGTCTTGTTGGTTGTTTGGGAAGTTAGGATCAATCTGGAAATTTGTGGGTGTGTTGGCTGTAAGAAACACTGAAGCATGGATTCTTCAAAATCTGTTCCTATACCAGTTACTCTCAAAGGTGTGAACTACTTACTCTGGGCTAGAACCACCAAGACAAATCTGTGTGGTCGTGGTCTTTGGAATCACATTGAAACCAAGGGTATCACGGATGAAGATGGAAAAGATATCCGTGGAGATCAAAGTTTTGAAGATGGAAAATGGTTTCAAGAAGATCAGGGGGTTCTTGGATTACTTCAAAACTCACTTGAAGCCGCAATACTTGAAGCTTATTCTTATTGTGAGACGGCAAAGGAGCTATGGGACACACTAAAGAATGTCTATGGAAATGTCTCCAATCTTTCCCGAGTGTTTGAAGTCAGGAAAGCTATCAACAATCTCATCCAAGAAGATCTTGACTTCACAAAACACTTTGGAAAATTCAGATCACTATGGGCTGAACTCGAGATGCTAAGACCTTTCTCGGTGGATCCAAGTACTCTCAAGGAAAGGGGTGAACAAGATAGGGTCTTTGGTCTGCTTCTCACATTGAACCCGGCTTACAATGATCTCATCAAGCACATCCTTAGAGCTGAGAAGTTACCAAGCTTAGATGAGGTGTGCTCTCAAATCCAACGTGAACAAGGCTCAGTAGGTCTCTTCAGTGGCAAAGGAGAAATGGTCATGGCACACAAAGTTACTTTCAAGTCTGAAGATAGGAAGATTCTTGTGTGTGATCACTGCAAGAAGAGAGGCCATATCAAGGACAAATGTTGGATACTACATCCACATCTTAAGCCAGCAAAGTTCAAGGTTCAAGCAAACTACTCTAAAGAAGCCTCAACTGGGCAAGCTCAGGCTGGACCATCTAGACAAGGAGATGAACTAGCTATGGTTGCCTACTCCAATGATGTTTTTAGGAAGTCGGACCTTGAAGCTCTTATTAAGTCCATTGCTGCCCTTACCAATAAAGAATCCGGTATCACTCACTTTGCTTCTTTACCTAAATCACAAAATAAAACATTGATTATTGATTCTGGGGCTTCTCATCATATGATTAGTAACCCTAACCTCATTAATAATGTTAAACCTATTAATGGAAATGTGATAATTGCAAATGGTGATAGGATCCCCATAAGAGGAGTAGGTGATTTAAAACTTTGTGATAAGAACTCTAAAGCGTTCTTTATGCCCGAGTTCACCTCTAATCTTGTCTCAGTAAAAAGAGCTACAAATGATCTTAATTGCTATGCTATATTTGGTCCTAATAGCTTTCATTTTCAGGATATTGAGAGTGGAAAAGTTTTGGGAGAAGGGAACACTAACGGTGACTTATATGTTTTTGAGGATTCTCCAACAACACAATCTACTTCTCTTTCTTGTCAATCTTGTTATGATGTTAGCCCAAATAAACTGTGGCATGATAGACTTGGTCACCCTCATGCTAAGGCTTTAGAGATTATGTTACCCCATGTTGTCTTTAATCATCTGAACTGTGAAGCATGTATTCTAGGAAAGCATTGTAAAACTGTTTTTCCTAAGTCTTCAACTATCTATGAAAAATGTTTTGATCTTGTGCATTCAGATGTGTGGACTGCCCCATGTTTATCTAGAGACAATAATAAATACTATGTTACATTTATTGATGAGAAATCAAAATATACATGGGTCACACTGCTTGCATCTAAGGATAGAGTATATGATGCATTTGTTAATTTTCAATCATATGTTACTAACCAGTTTAATGCCAAGATCAAGGTATTCAGGTCTGATAATGGTGGGGAATACACTAGTCACAAGTTCAAAGATCACTTAGCAAGACATGGGATCATACACCAAACTAGCTGCCCATATACACCTCAACAAAATGGTGTAGCTGAGAGGAAGAATAGACATCTTATGGAAGTTGCAAGATCCATGATGTTTAACACCAATGTCCCAAGGAGATTCTGGAGTGATGCTGTCATGGCGGCTTGTTACCTGATAAATAGGATACCAACAAGGATCCTAACTGATTTAGCGCCATTTGAGGTATTGAACCGAACCAAACCTTCTATTGATCACTTACGAGTGTTTGGTTGCATTTGTTTTGTACTGAGACCAGGTGAACTGAGGGACAAGCTTGAAGCTAAGAGCACAAAATGTATGTTCCTAGGCTACTCTACTACTCAAAAGGGCTACAAGTGCTATGACTTCTCAAAGAACAGAACAATTGTGTCAAGAGATGTCAAGTTCATTGAGCACCAAGGGTATTACGATAAGAAGGATTGGGGGAGTTTAAAAGATTTGGCAAGATCACCATCAGATAGAGCCGCTAGTCTCCAACATCTCCTTAGTCATCTTGGGAATCCTCCTCCTCGGAGAGAAGAACAATCTGATAATGTTGAAACCAACCAACAAGGAGTGGAGACTACAGAAGATCAACCCAATACTGACCTTGGGAATAAACATACTGCTCCAAACCCCATGGAAGAAACTGATACCACTGAACACACTCAGCCGGAACCAAACCCACTTGACATGGAACAAGACCAAGATCAAGATGAGGATGGTATGACTGAAGATGTAGTTCAAGAGGATCACCATGATGAGGTTAAACATGAAGCAGAAACTCCTCCTCCACCACCACCTCCTCTTCAGAGAAGCACTAGACAGAGGTTTGGACCCGAACATTGGAAGGTCACTAGAGTCTATTTCAACAACCAAGCTGTAGCGCATCCTATACAAGCTGTGTGTTCGCTTGACCTGTTACCAACTGCTTATCAAGCCTTCCTTGGAAAAATTGATGCTCAATGGATTCCACAGAGTTATGAAGAAGCCAAAGGGAGTAACGAATGGCTCGGAGCTGCGGATGATGAGGTTGGGGCTATGAAAAGGAATCATACATGGGATGAAGCAGACCTACCTTTGGGGAAAAAGGCTGTTAGTTCAAGGTGGCTTTTCACTATCAAGTATCTGAGCAATGGAGATGTTGAGAGGTACAAAGCCAGACTTATTGCAAGAGGATTCACACAGACTTATGGAGATGACTACACAGAAACGTTTGCTCCAGTCGCCAAGCTGCATACAGTTAGAGTTGTTCTCTCATTGGCTACAAATCTGGATTGGGAGTTATGGCAAATGGATGTGAAGAATGCATTCTTGCAAGGAGAACTTGAAGAAGAAGTATACATGACTCCACCACCAGGCCTTGAAGACTCCATTGTTCAGGAAAAGTTCTGCGGCTTAGAAAAGCCATCTATGGACTAAAACAATCTCCAAGAGCTTAGTACCACAAACTGAGCTGTACTCTCGAAGAGAAAGGGTTCAAGAGATCTGAAGCTGATCACACATTGTTCACAGTCCAAAGTCCACGAGGAATCGTTGTAGTATTGGTCTACGTGGATGACCTTATCATTTCCGGCAATGATAAGGAAGGTATTCTTGAAACTAAAACCTATCTTAAAACTGTATTTGATATCAAAGATCTTGGAGAACTAAAATATTTCCTAGGGATTGAAGTATGTCGCTCTTCGGAGGGCTTATTTTTATCACAAAGGAAATATACTCTTGACTTGCTGAATGAGACAGGTAAAATAGGAGCAAAGCCAGCCAAAACTCCTCTTGCAGATAGCTACAAGGTCAAGCGAAAGGGGGAGAAAAAGGGAAAGGAGCTCGAAGAAGAAGATCCATTAGACAAACCATATGCTGATCCTCTCCAATACCGAAGACTAGTGGGTAAGCTTATCTATCTGACTTTAACAAGACCTGACTTATGTTTTGCTGTGAATCAGGTGAGTCAATACATGCAAAAACCCACAGTCCACCATTGGAACATGGTGGAGAGGATACTCAGATATCTAAAAGGGAGTCCAGGACAAGGCATATGGATGGGAAAGAATGAGAATGCCGAGATTGTTGGTTATTGTGATGCAGACTACCCTGGTGACAAGAATGATAGGAAGTCAACCACTGGATATTGCACATTCATTGGAGGGAATTTGGTGACATGGAAGTCTAAGAAGCAGAAGGTAGTGTCATGTTCAAGTACTGAATCCGAGTATAGAGCAATGAGGAAGCTCACGGAAGAACTCATTTGGCTTAAGGCACTACTCAGAGATCTAGGCATTGAAACCACAAGACCCATCACCATGCATTGTGACAATCAAGCTGCTATACACATTGCCAGCAACTCTCTGTTTCACGAGAGGACCAAGCACATAGAAGTTGACTGCCACAAAGTTCGAGAGAAGATCAAAGAAGGAGTCACACTACCATGCTTTACAAGAAGTGAAGATCAACTAGCAGACATCTTCACCAAAGCTGCGAGTCTTAAGGTTTGCAAACACATCTACAACAAACTAGGGCTTGTGGATCCAACTCACCCTTGATCATATCCCCTACTCATAGACGTTATGCTTTTTTCCTCATCATAGACTTTTTCCCAAGTGGTTTTTTCTATGGTGAGGTTTTTACCGAGGTAACGCCTATGTAGGTCCAAACTTAGTCTTTGTTCACCGACGGCTAAGCTTGAGGGGGAGTATTGAGAAAAGGCATTCCGTGAAGATCGTCGGGTACTATTCATCCCGGGTACTATTCATCCCGAGACCCGAGATTACTATTCATCCCCAGAGTATTGAAAAAGATATTCCGTACAGAATTTCGGATACTATTCATCTCGGGTACTATTCATCCCGAGACCCGTGATTACTATTCATCCCGTGGGTCTTTTTCATTTAGGGCTTCCTCCTTCTACTATAAAAGGAGGAAACCCCCTTTTCATGTAATTTAACCTAATATTTGTGCCTCTTATGGCTGAGGGAGAGCTGCCTCTTATTTTCTTGTTTTCTCATTGAATCTCTTCTCTAATTCTCTATTTAATCCGCATAAATCTCTTAAAATCTATAAATGAAACTAGTGATTCTTCAAATTCACATCAATAGGTGTTGTTTAAGCCTCCAGATGTGTCTTCTTGCTACAACTCCCCATATTCACCATTAGAAACTGTGAGAATTGAATGCGGAAATATAAACTAAGAGATTGAGAGATTGAATTCTGAATGAAACAAGTAAAGGAGAATAGGAGATTATGCAAATTAAACTAGAGAGAATAAGAGATTAATGCTGAATGTAAATGATTAAGGAGAATCAGAGATTAAGCAAGAAAATGGAGAGAGCAGCCCCTAAGGGCCATTTTAAGCCAAAGGAGGCACAAATAGTGATTAGATTACAAGGGGAGGGGTTTCCTCCTTTTATAGTTGAAGGAGGAAGCCCTAAATAAAAAAACTACAGCAATAATGAAACCGCAGCTTACAGCACGGGATGAATAGTAATCTCGTGTCTCGGAATGAATAGTACCCGAGATAAATAGTACCCGATCTTCTTCATAGAATGCCTTTTCTCAATAGATTCACGGAATGAATAGTAATCTCGGGTCTCGGGATGAATAATACCCAAGATGAATAGTACCCGGTCTTCTTCATGGAATACCTTTTCTCAATACTCCTCCTCAAGCTTAGCCGTCGGTAAACAAAGACTAAGCTTGGACCTACATAGGCGTGACCTCGGTAAAAACCTCATCATAGAAAAAACCACTTGGGAAAAAATCTATGATGAGGAAAAGAGCATAACGTCTATGAGTAGGGGATATGATCAAGGATGAGAGTGTAGCGTGAAGACTGTAAGTACCTCGATCTTCAAAGATAGCTTTGAGCCACGTTGACTTTCCTATGCTTCTGCTTGTCCGGTCTCTGGCGTCCGCTGCTTGTCCATCTCTTTGCTTTAGCTTGCTCTTCACTTCTTCTTCAAGGACATAGTTTTGACGGTATGGATGTTTTCATGTGCTTCATCTAGCTGGTCTCATGACTTGGCATTTTTTCTTTCTTCTATTTGTTTAGCTTGGCTACTCATATGCGTTTCCCGCTCTCCTCTTTTAAGGTAGCCTTCGTTTCTCCATACGGTATGCCTCGAAGTGCTTGGTTACTCCCTGACTTGCTTCGATCAGAACTTTCCCAAACGCATCATGCCTTGCCATCTTGACCACACTTCAGAAACACATGCCTTTATCAACACACTCGCCTTTCCTCTATAGTGCTCACATACTCCCCCTGAAGCTTGATCATGCATCAATGTACCCATCTGATCAAGCTTGTAACACAGAGAGGGAAGATAACCACAGTTCTAGCCTTGTTCACAACCCAATAACCAATGGTTTTGAGGACTACGTCTTAGAGTGAATCAAGGCTAGTGAGGGAATTATTTCCCTTTCCTTTTACTGACTTGTGCTACAAGGAATGAATATACCGATTCCTATCCTTCCCACATATTTGTCAACTTCACGCTTTGGTTTTTCCAAGCTCAGTGTATAGCTCTGCTTATCAACCGTTCTTGGGTGACATTTCTCCTCCTCCATTTGCTTGACTATACATGCTCCCAAAACTTCTTGACTCCATTTCTCATTATGTGCCCCCTTCTTCTAAATTAACACTCCTTTCACCAAGAATTGTCCCAGCCTTCCTTGTTTAAACCTTTCATAGAAGATTTAAATTCATAAGTAGTTACCAGGGGGATTAAGAAGGTTAAAGCAAAAAAATGGTTTACAAATATAAGAAATGAGATCAAGAATTCACAAGAGTCTAAATATTCAATCAAAATACGAGTTTAGAGATTAGAGTACTCCCTTTTCATTGATGAGTTACCACCACTCAATCAATATATTGCTTGGAGATCACGGATGCCACACTTAGATCACCAAGCACATTCTTTGCCAGTTTTAATGTTGCAGACCAAGGGGTTTTAGCAATTCCTCCATTGTACACTTAAGTCGTTGGATGAATTTGCTACATGCCTCTTGGCTGTCAATTATACTTGACCGATCCTTATCTTCCATAGGTCTTTTCCACACCTTGTTGATGCTATTTCCTGCTAAGATCAACAATGGTTAGTGGCTCTAGCATTTCTCTCTTCATGGCTCTTCACCACAAAAGAATCTAAAGGATTTAGCTTTTGTCTTTGGTGAGTACCCTTATTACAAGATAGGAGCCCCCAAAACAAAACTTTATAAAGAAAAAAAAACAAGTGAACCAAAGTCATTATGTGTTCCACATTCATAAGAAGGAAATCAGACTAAAGTTCATCTTTTGAAAAACAATCATGGCCTTAAGTGCTTTCTAGAAGCGGACCATGATTTTGGCTCGGGTGATGTATGACCGTAGGTGTATTTCAATTCTCAAGAAATTTCATACGGACCTAACTCACCTTAGGGAGCAAAATCAAGAACCAGGGACTTCAATGCTTAGAAGTGGTCCTTCGGCTTTAAATTCAAGGAATAGAAATTAAAAATAATTTAAATATTGAAGGAACCAAGGACTTAAAATATTTTGAAAGTAGTCCAAGGTCTGATTTTGATCAAAAGAACTTGGATTCAGCAAGGTTCTACAGCCATGAGTATCCTTAAGGTTTCCTCTCCTTATTTAAAAGGATTCAGATTCCTCTAGGACTCTAGCTACAGATTCATCAAGGTTCTCATTCTTTTGATTTAAAAGGGAAATTTGGATTCGACATGCTCATGTATACTCATAAGAGCTAAATGAGACATGGTTCTCTTTCTTAAAGCCAGATTCATCATAGCTTCACATGCTTCAATCCATAAGGGTTAAGCGAAATTTACTATGGTTCTCAGCAAAAGAGGATTCAGATTCAACAAGGCCATTTCTACCCACAAGGGCATAATAAACCAGGGTTCTCTTTCCTTTAGTTGGAATCAACTCGGCTTTTGAAGAGAAGATGATTTAATTTCAGTTTATGCTTGTTTCCACAAGGAAGAAGCTTTTACTATAAATCTCTTTCTCAAGGAAGCTTGGATTCAGCAAAGTCATTTATACTCATAAGAGCTGAATGAACCCAGGTTCTCCTCCCTTTAATTGGAAGCTTGGATTCAGCAAGGTCATTTACGCTCATAAGAGCAAAATGAACCCAGGTTCACCTTCCTTTAACCGATTTTCAACACAGCTTTAAGACACTAAACAGATGACTTAGAGATTTCAGATGGGGTTTAAAGAGAGTAGATTAAGTGCCCAGCAAAACCATGGAATCCATGGATTAAGCGCTTGTAGCATACTTATCTCTTTCTCTCTTTTGTGGTTTATTATCCACAGCCACCAAGCTCATCTCTTCATTGTCAAACCCAGAATAAAACAAACATATATACCACGACACTAGGTGCATTAGATCTATAGAAATCAAGCACCATTCAGCGTGGTTCCCATATTTTGAATCACCCAAATCGCAAATCTGAATCAAAAATTACAATGGATTTCACTTTTCTATTCCCATGGAACTAGAAATTCATCCAAGATTTTAAAAGGAAACAAAAAGCGATTTTGAGGCTTATTCATAACTAACAATGACTTAGAGAAGAAAAATGAGGCTTAGAGATGATGAGAAAAAAAAATCTTAGCCCAGCAAACCATGGATCCAAAGACCAACAGCTAGGAGCTTTCAGCGAACAGATTTCTTGTCTTCCCTTGTAGTTCTCTACCACGCCTCACTTCCTTCCCCTCATTGTCATAAAGGATCTATAAACATGGCTTGGAGAAAAGGCTGGGGCTTAAGAATGAAGAGAAAACATTGAGCTAAGCCTAAACCATTGAAATGGAGAGGCGTTTTAAGCATCGATGATTCTTTCAAGCCTCCATCCTTTCTCTTCATCGCCATCTGCTCTGATACCATGTGAGAATTGAATGCGGAAATATAAACTAAGAGATTGAGAGATTGAATTCTGAATGAAACAAGTAAAGGAGAATAGGAGATTATGCAAATTAAACTAGAGAGAATAAGAGATTAATGCTAAATGTAAATGATTAAGGAGAATCAGAGATTAAGCAAGAAAATGGAGAGAGCAGCCCCTAAGGGCCATTTTAAGCCAAAGGAGGCGCAAATAGTGATTAGATTACAAGGGGAGGGGTTTCCTCCTTTTATAGTTGAAGGAGGAAGCCCTAAATAAAAAAACTGCAGCAATAATGAAACCGCAGCTTACAGCACGGGATGAATAGTAATCTCGTGTCTCGGAATGAATAGTACCCGAGATAAATAGTACCCGATCTTCTTCATAGAATGCCTTTTCTCAATAGATTCACGGGATGAATAGTAATCTCGGGTCTCGGGATGAATAGTACCCGAGATGAATAGTACCCGGTCTTCTTCATGGAATGCCTTTTCTCAATAGAAACTCCTATGAGATTTTAAGAACTAACACAACTATGGTATAAGTTATAATGCTTATTTCTTACTTTGACTTGCATCTACACCTTGGTAGCATGATTACTAACGTCATCAAGAGTTCTAAAAGGCTGAATCTCAGCTTTTCATGAAGTTTCATCACTGAAACCCAGTACTGAGCATAAAAAGGCTCTCTGTAGTGGCTATTGTACATCTCAAAGCTGTTGTGACAGATTAAACTCCTATGACTACACTTCAACTCTGCTATTCACTCTCATTTGTATCTTGAAGAGTCATAACTTTGGTTTTAGGTCTATCAGCATGTAATGGCCAAATCCTTGTTAATGAAACCAGTAATGAAAAGGCTGGGGCTTAAGAATGAAGAGAAAACATTGAGCTAAGCCTGAACCATTGAAATGGAGAGGCAGTTTTAAGCATCAGATGATTCTTTCAAGCCTTCATCCTTTCTCTTCATCGCCATCTGCTCTGATACCATGTGAGAATTGAATGCGGAAATATAAACTAAGAGATTGAGAGATTGAATTCTGAATGAAACAAGTAAAGGAGAATAGGAGATTATGCAAATTAAACTAGAGAGAATAAGAGATTAATGCTGAATGTAAATGATTAAGGAGAATCAGAGATTAAGCAAGAAAATGGAGAGAGCAGCCCCTAAGGGCCATTTTAAGCCAAAGGAGGCGCAAATAGTGATTAGATTACAAGGGGAGGGGTTTCCTCCTTTTATAGTTGAAGGAGGAATCCCTAAATAAAAAAACTGTAGCAATAATGAAACCGCAGCTTACAGCACGGGATGAATAGTAATCTCGTGTCTCGGAATGAATAGTACCCGAGATAAATAGTACCCGATCTTCTTCATAGAATGCCTTTTCTCAATAGATTCACGGGATGAATAGTAATCTCGGGTCTCGGGATGAATAGTACCCGAGATGAATAGTACCCGGTCTTCTTCATGGAATGCCTTTTCTCAATAGAAACTCCTATGAGATTTTAAGAACTAACACAACTATGGTATAAGTTATAATGCTTATTTCTTACTTTGACTTGCATCTACACCTTGGTAGCATGATTACTAACGTCATCAAGAGTTCTAAAAGGCTGAATCTCAGCTTTTCATGAAGTTTCATCACTGAAACCCAGTACTGAGCATAAAAAGGCTCTCTGTAGTGGCTATTGTACATCTCAAAGCTGTTGTGACAGATTAAACTCCTATGACTACACTTCAACTCTGCTATTCACTCTCATTTGTATCTTGAAGAGTCATAACTTTGGTTTTAGGTCTATCAGCATGTAATGGCCAAATCCTTGTTAATGAAACCAGTAATTCTTCATATTCACATCAATAAGTGTTGTTTAAGTATCCAGATGTGTCTTCTTGCTTCAACTCCCCATATTCACCATTAGAAACTCATATGAGATTCAAAGAACTAACACAACTATGGTATATGCTATAATGTTAGTTTCTTACTTTGACTTGCATCTACACCTTGTTAGCATGCTTAATCACATTATCAAGAGTTCTAAAAGGCTTAATCTAAGCCATTCATGAAGTTTCATCACAAAAACCCAGTACAGAGCATACAATCCCTCTGTGTATTGCCTCTTGAACATCTCAAAGCTGTTGTGAGAGATTAAACTCCCATGACTACAGTTCAACACTTCTATTGACTCTCATTTGTATCTTGAAGAGTCATAACTTTGGTTTTAGGTTTATCAGCTTGTAATGGACAAATCCTTGTCAATGAATCCAGTGATTCTTCAAATTCACATCAATAGGTGCTGTTTAAGCCTCCAGATGTGTCTTCTTGCTATAACTCCCCATATTCACCATTAGAAACTCTTATGAGATTTTAAGAACTAACAGAACTATGGTATAAGCTATAATGCTTATTTCTTACTTTGACTTGCATCTACACCTTGGTAGTATGCTTACTAACGTCATCAAGAGTTCTAAAAGGCTGAATCTCAGCTTTTCATGAAGTTTCATCTCTGAAACCCAGTACTAAGCATAAAAAGGCTCTATGTAGTGGCTATTGAACATCTCAAAGCAGTTGTGACAGATTAAACTCCTATGACTACACTTCAACTCTGCTATTCACTCTCATTTGTATCTTGAAGAGTCATAACTTGGGTTTTAGGTCTATCAACTTGAAATGGCCTAATCCTTGTCAATGAAACTATTGATTCTTCATATTCACATCAATAGGTGTTATTTAAGCCTCCATATGTGTCTTCTTGCTACAACTCCCCATATTCACCATTAGAAACTCATATAGGATTCAAAGAACTAACAGAACTATGGTATATGCGATAATGCTAGTTTCTTACTTTGACTTGCATCTACACCTTGGTAGCATGCTTAATAACATCATCAAGAGTTCTAAAAGCCTGAATCTAAGCTTTTCATGAAGTTTTATCACTCAAACCTAGTACACAGCATACAATTCCTCTATGTAGTGGCTCTTGAACATCTCAAAGCTGTTTTGAGAGATTAAACTCCAATTGATTCTCATTTGTATCTTGAAGATTATAACTTTGGTTTTAGATCTATCAGCTTGTAATGGGCCAATCCTTGTCAATGAAACAAGTGATACTTCATATTCACATCAATAGGTGTTGTTTAAGCATCCAGATGTGTCTTCTTGCTACAACTCCCCATATTCACCATTAGAAACTCCTATGAGATTCTAAGAACTAACAGAACTATGGTATAAGCTATAATGCTAGTTTCTTACTTTGACTTGCATCTACACCTGGTTAGCATGCTTAATCACATCATCAAGAGTTCTAAAAGGCTTAATCTAAGCTTTTCATGAAGTTTCATCACAAATACCCAGTACAGAGGATACAATCCCTCTGTGTATTGCCTCTTGAACATCTCAAAGCTCTTGTGAGAGATTAAACTCCTATGACTACAGTTCCACACTTCTATTGACTCTCATTTGTATCTTGAAGAGTCATAACTTTTGTTTTAGGTTTATCAGCTTGTAATGGCCAAATCCTTGTCAATGAAACAAGTGATTCTTCAAATTCACATCAATTGGTGCTGTTTAAGCCTCCAGATGTGTCTTCTTGCTACAACTCCCCATATTCACCATTAGAAACTCCTATGAGATTTTAAGAACTAATATAACTATGGTATAAGCTATAATTCTTATTTCTTACTTTGACTTGCATCTACACCTTGGTAGTATGTTTACTAACGTCATCAAGAGTTCAAAAGGCTGAATCTCAGCTTTTCATGAAGTTTCATCTCTGAAACCCTGTATTAAGCATAAAAAGGCTCTTTGTAGTGGCTACTGAACATCTCAAAGCTGATGTGACAGATTAAACTCCTATGACTACACTTCAACTCTGCTATTCACTCTCATTTGTATCTTGAAGAGTCATAAATTTGGTTTTAGGTGTATCAGCTTGAAATAGCCTAATCCTTGTCAATGAAACCATTGATTCTTCATATTCACATCTATAGGTGTTATTTAAGCCTCCATATGTGTCTTCTTGCTACAACTCCCCATATTCACCAATAGAAATTCATATAGGATTCAAAGAACTAACAGAACTATGGTATATGCGATAATGCTAGTTTCTTACTTTGACTTGCATCTACACCTTGGTAGCATGCTTAATAACATCATCAAGAGTTCTAAAAGCCTGAATCTAAGCTTTTCACGAAGTTTTATCACTCAAACCAAGTACACAGCATACAATACCTCTATGTAGTGGCTCTTGAACATCTCAAAACTGTTTTGAGAGATTAAACTCCTATTGACTCTCATTTGTATCTTGAAGAGTCATAACTTTGGTTTTAGGTCTATCAGCTTGTAATGGGCAAATCCTTGTCAATGAAACCAGTATACTTCATATTCACATCAATAGGTGTTGTTTAAGCATCCAGATGTGTCTTCTTGCTACAACTACCCATATTCACCATTCGACACTCCTATGAGATTCTAAGAACTAACTGAACTATGGTATAAGCTATAATGCTAGTTTCTTACTTTGACTTGCATCTACACCTTGTTAGCATGCTTAATCACATTATCAAGAGTTCTAAAAGGCTTAATCTAAGCCATTCATGAAGTTTCATCACAAAAACCCAATACAGAGTATACAATCCCTCTTTGTATTGCCTCTTGAACATCTCAAAGCATAAAAAGGCTCTCTGTAGTGGCTATTGAACATCTCAAAGCTGTTGTGACAGATTAAACTCCTATGACTACACTTCAACTCTGCTATTCACTCTCATTTGTATCTTGAAGAGTCATAACTTTGGTTTTAGGTCTATCAACTTGAAATGGCCTAATCCTTGTTAACTCCCCATATTCACCATTAGAAACTCATATAGGACTCAAAGAACTAACAGAACTATGGTATATGCGATAATGCTAGTTTCTTACTTTGACTTGCATCTACACCTTGGTAGCATGCTTAATAACATCATCAAGAGTTCTAAAAGGCTTAATCTAAGCCATTCACGAAGTTTTATCACTCAAACCTTGTACACAGCATACAATTCCTCTATGTAGTGGCTCTTGAATATCTCAAACCTGTTTTGAGAGATTAAACTCCTATGACTACAGTTCAACACTTATATTGACTCTCATTTGTATCTTGAAGAGTCATAACTTTGGTTTTAGGTTTATCAGCTTGTAATGGCCAAATCCTTGTCAATGAATACAGTGATTCTTCAAATTCACATCAATAGGTGCTGTTTAAGCCTCCAGATGTGTCTTCTTGCTACAACTCCCCATATTCACCATTAGAAACTCCTATGAGATTTTAAGAACTAACAGAACTATGGTATAAGCTATAATGCTTATTTCTTACTTTGACTTGCATCTACACCTTGGTAGTATGCTTACTAACGTCATCAAGAGTTCTAAAAGGCTGAATCTCAGCTTTTCATGAAGTTTCATCTCTGAAACCCAGTACTAAGCATAAAAAGGCTCTCTATAGTGGCTATTGAACATCTCAAAGCTGTTGTGACAGATTAAACTCCTATGACTACACTTCAACTCGGCTATTCACTCTCATTTGTATCTTGAAGAGTCATAACTTTGGTTTTAGGTCTATCAACTTGAAATGGCCAAATCCTTGTCAATAAAACCATATATTCTTCATATTCACATCAATAGGTGTTGTTTAAGTCTCCATATGTGTCTTCTTGCTACAACTCCCCATATTCACCATTAGAAATTCATATAGGATTCAAAGAACTAACAGAACTATGGTATATGCGATAATGCTAGTTTCTTACTTTGACTTGCATCTACACCTTGGTAGCATGCTTAATAACATCATCAAGATTCTAAAAGCCTGAATCTAAGCTTTTCACGAAGTTTTATCACTCAAACCTAGTACACAGCATACAATTCCTCTATGTAGTGGCTCTTGAACATCTCAAAGCTGTTTTGAGAGATTAAACTCCTATTGACTCTCATTTGTATCTTGAAGAGTCATAACTTTGGTTTTAGGTCTATCAGCTTGTAATGGGCAAATCCTTGTCAATGAAACAAGTGATACTTCATATTCACATCAATAAGTGTTGTTTAAGAATCCAGATGTGTCTTCTTGCTACATCTCCCCATATTCACCATTAGAAACTCCAATGAGATTCTAAGAACTAACAGAACTATGGTATAAGCTATAATGCTAGTTTCTTACTTTGACTTGCATCTACACCTTGTTAGCATGCTTAATCACGTCATCAAGAGTTCTAAAAGGCTTAATCTATGCTTTTCATGAAGTTTCATCACAAAAACCCAGTACAGAGCATACAATCCCTCTGTGTATTGCCTCTTGAACATCTCAAAGCTCTTGTGAGAGATTCAACTCCTATGACTATAGTTCAACACTTCTATTGACTCTCATTTGTATGTTGAAGAGTAATAACTTTGGTTTTAGGTTTATCAGCTTGTAATGGCCAAATCCTTGTCAATGAAACTAGTGATTCTTCAAATTCACATCAATAGGTGTTGTTTAAGCCTCCAGATGTGTCTTCTTGCTACAACTCCCCATATTTACCATTAGAAACTGTGAGAATTGAATGCGGAAATATAAACTAAGAGATTGAGAGATTGAATTCTGAATGAAACAAGTAAAGGAGAATAGGAGATTATGCAAATTAAACTAGAGAGAATAAGAGATTAATGCTGAATGTAAATGATTAAGGAGAATCAGAGATTAACCAAGAAAATGGAGAGAGCAGCCCCTAAGGGCCATTTTAAGCCAAAGGAGGCGCAAATAGTGATTAGATTACAAGGGGAGGGGTTTCCTCCTTTTATAGTTGAAGGAGGAAGCCCTAAATAAAAAAACTACAGCAATAATGAAACCGCAGCTTACAGCACGGGATGAATAGTAATCTCGTGTCTCGGAATGAATAGTACCCGAGATAAATAGTACCCGATCTTCTTCATAGAATGCCTTTTCTCAATAGATTCACGGAATGAATAGTAATCTCGGGTCTCGGGATGAATAGTACCCAAGATGAATAGTACCCGGTCTTCTTCATGGAATACCTTTTCTCAATACTCCCCCTCAAGCTTAGCCATCGGTAAACAAAGACTAAGCTTGGACCTACATAGGCGTGACCTCGGTAAAAACCTCATCATAGAAAAAACCACTTGGGAAAAAATCTATGATGAGGAAAAGAGCATAACGTCTATGAGTAGGGGATATGATCAAGGATGAGAGTGTAGCGTGAAGACTGTAAGTACCTCGATCTTCAAAGATAGCTTTGAGCCACGTTGACTTTCCTATGCTTCTTCTTGTCCGGTCTCTAGCTTCCGCTTCTTGTCCAGTCTCTTGCTTTAGCTTGCTTTTCACTTCTTCTTCAAGGACATAGTTTTGACGGTATGGATGTTTTCATGTGCTTCATCTAGCTGGTCTCATGACTTGGCATTTTTTCTTTCCTCTATTTGTTTAGCTTGGCTACTCATATGCGTTTCCCGCTCTCCTCTTTTAAGGTAGCCTTCGTTTCTCCATACGGTATGCCTCGAAGTGCTTGGTTACTCTCTGACTTGCTTCGATCAGAACTCTCCCAAACGCATCATGCCTTGCCATCTTGACCACACTTCAGAAACACATGCCTTTATCAACACACTCGCCTTTCCTCTATAGTGCTCACATACTCCCCCTGAAGCTTGATCATGCATCAATGTACCCATCTGATCTAGCTTGTAACACAGAGAGGGAAGATAACCACAGTTCTAGCCTTGTTCACAACCCAATAACCAATGGTTTTGAGGACTACGTCTTAGAGTGAATCAAGGCTAGTGAGGGAATTATTTCCCTTTCCTTTTACTGACTTGTGCTACAAGGAATGAATATACCGATTCCTATCCTTCCCACATATTTGTCAACTTCACGCTTTGGTTTTTCCAAGCTCAGTGTATAGCTCTGCTCATCAACCGTTCTTGGGTGACATTTCTCCTCCTCCATTTGCTTGACTATACATGCTCCCAAAACTTCTTGACTCCATTTCTCATTATGTGCCCCCTTCTTCTAAATTAACACTCCTTTCACCAAGAATTGTCCCAGCCTTCCTTGTTTAAACCTTTCATAGAAGATTTAAATTCATAAGTACTTACCAGGGGGATTAAGAAGGTTAAAGCAAAAAAATGGTTTACAAATATAAGAAATGAGATCAAGAATTCATAAGAGTCTAAATATTCAATCAAAATACGAGTTTAGAGATTAGAGTACTCCCTTTTCATTGATGAGTTACCACCACTCAATCAATATATTGCTTGGAGATCACGGATGCCACACTTAGATCACCAAGCACATTCTTTGCCAGTTTTAATGTTGCAGACCAAGGGGTTTTAGCAATTCCTCCATTGTACACTTAAGTCGTTGGATGAATTTGCTACATGCCTCTTGGCTGTCAATTATACTTGACCGATCCTTATCTTCCATAGGTCTTTTCCACACCTTGTTGATGCTATTTCCTGCTAAGATCAACAATGGTTAGTGGCTCTAGCATTTCTCTCTTCATGGCTCTTCACCACAAAAGAATCTAAAGGATTTAGCTTTTGTCTTTGGTGAGTACCCTTATTACAAGATAGGAGCCCCCAAAACAAAACTTTATAAAGAAAAAAAAACAAGTGAACCAAAGTCATTATGTGTTCCACATTCATAAGAAGGAAATCAGACTAAAGTTCATCGTTTGAAAAACAATCATGGCCTTAAGTGCTTTCTAGAAGCGGACCATGATTTTGGCTCGGGTGATGTATGACCGTAGGTGTATTTCAATTCTCAAGGAATTTCATACGGACCTAACTCACCTTAGGGAGCAAAATCAAGAACCAGGGACTTCAATGCTTAGAAGTGGTCCTTCGGCTTTAAATTCAAGGAATAGAAATTAAAAATAATTTAAATATTGAAGGAACCAAGGACTTAAAATATTTTGAAAGTAGTCCAAGGTCTGATTTTGATCAAAAGAACTTGGATTCAGCAAGGTTCTACAGCCATGAGTATCCTTAAGGTTTCCTCTCCTTATTTAAAAGGATTCAGATTCCTCTAGGACTCTAGCTACAGATTCATCAAGGTTCTCATTCTTTTGATTTAAAAGGGAAATTTGGATTCAACATCCTCATGTATACTCATAAGAGCTAAATGAGACATGGTTCTCTTTCCTTAAAGCCAGATTCATCATAGCTTCACATGCTTCAATCCATAAGGGTTAAGCGAAATTTACTATGGTTCTCAGCAAAAGAGGATTCAGATTCAACAAGGCCATTTCTACCCACAAGGGCATAATAAACCAGGGTTCTCTTTCCTTTAGTTGGAATCAACTCGGCTTTTGAAGAGAAGATGATTTAATTTCAGTTTATGCTTGTTTCCACAAGGAAGAAGCTTTTACTATAAATCTCTTTCTCAAGGAAGCTTGGATTCAGCAAAGTCATTTATACTCATAAGAGCTGAATGAACCCAGGTTCTCCTCCCTTTAATTGGAATCTTGGATTCAGCAAGGTCATTTACGCTCATAAGAGCAAAATGAACCCAGGTTCACCTTCCTTTAACCGATTTTCAACACAGCTTTAAGACACTAAACAGATGACTTAGAGATTTCAGATGGGGTTTAAAGAGAGTAGATTAAGTGCCCAGCAAAACCATGGAATCCATGGATTAAGCGCTTGTAGCATACTTCTCTCTTTCTCTTTTGTGGTTTATTATCCACAGCCACCAAGCTCATCTCTTCATTGTCAAACCCAGAATAAAACAAACATATATACCACGACACTAGGTGCATTAGATCTATAGAAATCAAGCACCATTCAGCGTGGTTCCCATATTTTGAATCACCCAAATCGCAAATCTGAATCAAAAATTACAATGGATTTCACTTTTCTATTCCCATGGAACTAGAAATTCATCCAAGATTTTAAAAGGAAACAAAAAGCGATTTTGAGGCTTATTCATAACTAACAATGACTTAGAGAAGAAAAATGAGGCTTAGAGATGATGAGAAAAAAAAATCTTAGCCCAGCAAACCATGGATCCAAAGACCAACAGCTAGGAGCTTTCAGCTTACAGATTTCTTTTCTTCCCTTGTAGTTCTTTACCACGCCTCACTTCCTTCCCCTCATTGTCATAAAGGATCTATAAACATGGCTTGGAGAAAAGGCTGGGGCTTAAGAATGAAGAGAAAACATTGAGCTAAGCCTAAACCATTGAAATGGAGAGGCAGTTTTAAGCATCAGATGATTCTTTCAAGCCTCCATCCTTTCTCTTCATCGCCATCTGCTCTGATACCATGTGAGAATTGAATGCGGAAATATAAACTAAGAGATTGAGAGATTGAATTCTGAATGAAACAAGTAAAGGAGAATAGGAGATTATGCAAATTAAACTAGAGAGAATAAGAGATTAATGCTAAATGTAAATGATTAAGGAGAATCAGAGATTAAGCAAGAAAATGGAGAGAGCAGCCCCTAAGGGCCATTTTAAGCCAAAGGAGGCGCAAATAGTGATTAGATTACAAGGGGAGGGGTTTCCTCCTTTTATAGTTGAAGGAGGAAGCCCTAAATAAAAAAACTGCAGCAATAATGAAACCGCAGCTTACAGCACGGATGAATAGTAATCTCGTGTCTCGGAATGAATAGTACCCGAGATAAATAGTACCCGAGATAAATAGTACCCGATCTTCTTCATAGAATGCCTTTTCTCAATAGATTCACGGGATGAATAGTAATCTCGGGTCTCGGGATGAATAGTACCCGAGATGAATAGTACCCGGTCTTCTTCATGGAATGCCTTTTCTCAATAGAAACTCCTATGAGATTTTAAGAACTAACACAACTATGGTATAAGTTATAATGCTTATTTCTTACTTTGACTTGCATCTACACCTTGGTAGCATGATTACTAACGTCATCAAGAGTTCTAAAAGGCTGAATCTCAGCTTTTCATAAAGTTTCATCACTGAAACCCAGTACTGAGCATAAAAAGGCTCTCTGTAGTGGCTATTGTACATCTCAAAGCTGTTGTGACAGATTAAACTCCTATGACTACACTTCAACTCTGCTATTCACTCTCATTTGTATCTTGAAGAGTCATAACTTTGGTTTTAGGTCTATCAGCATGTAATGGCCAAATCCTTGTTAATGAAACCAGTAATTCTTCATATTCACATCAATAAGTGTTGTTTAAGTATCCAGATGTGTCTTCTTGCTTCAACTCCCCATATTCACCATTAGAAACTCATATGAGATTCAAAGAACTAACACAACTATGGTATATGCTATATAGTTAGTTTCTTACTTTGACTTGCATCTACACCTTGTTAGCATGCTTAATCACATTATCAAGAGTTCTAAAAGGCTTAATCTAAGCCATTCATGAAGTTTCATCACAAAAACCCAGTACAGAGCATACAATCCCTCTGTGTATTGCCTCTTGAACATCTCAAAGCTGTTGTGAGAGATTAAACTCCCATGACTAAAGTTCAACACTTCTATTGACTCTCATTTGTATCTTGAAGAGTCATAACTTTGGTTTTAGGTTTATCAGCTTGTAATGGACAAATCCTTGTCAATGAATCCAGTGATTTTTCAAATTCACATCAATAGGTGCTGTTTAAGCCTCCAGATGTGTCTTCTTCCTACAACTCCCCATATTCACCATTAGAAACTCTTATGAGATTTTAAGAACTAACAGAACTATGGTATAAGCTATAATGCTTATTTCTTACTTTGACTTGCATCTACACCTTGGTAGTATGCTTACTAACGTCATCAAGAGTTCTAAAAGGCTGAATCTCAGCTTTTCATGAAGTTTCATCTCTGAAACCCAGTACTAAGCATAAAAAGGCTCTATGTAGTGGCTATTGAACAGCTCAAAGCAGTTGTGACAGATTAAACTCCTATGACTACACTTCAACTCTGCTATTCACTCTCATTTGTATCTTGAAGAGTCATAACTTTGGTTTTAGGTCTATCAACTTGAAATGGCCTAATCCTTGTCAATGAAACTATTGATTCTTCATATTCACATCAATAGGTGTTATTTAAGCCTCCATATGTGTCTTCTTGCTACAACTCCCCATATTCACCATTAGAAACTCATATAGGATTCAAAGAACTAACAGAACTATGGTATATGCGATAATGCTAGTTTCTTACTTTGACTTGCATCTACACCTTGGTAGCATGCTTAATAACATCATCAAGAGTTCTAAAAGCCTGAATCTAAGCTTTTCATGAAGTTTTATCACTCAAACCTAGTACACAGCATACAATTCCTCTATGTAGTGGCTCTTGAACATCTCAAAGCTGTTTTGAGAGATTAAACTCCAATTGATTCTCATTTGTATCTTGAAGATTATAACTTTGGTTTTAGATCTATCAGCTTGTAATGGGCAAATCCTTGTCAATGAAACAAGTGATACTTCATATTCACATCAATAGGTGTTGTTTAAGCATCCAGATGTGTCTTCTTGCTACAACTCCCCATATTCACCATTAGAAACTCCTATGAGATTCTAAGAACTAACAGAACTATGGTATAAGCTATAATGCTAGTTTCTTACTTTGACTTGCATCTACACCTGGTTAGCATGCTTAATCACATCATCAAGAGTTCTAAAAGGCTTAATCTAAGCTTTTCATGAAGTTTCATCACAAAAACCCAGTACAGAGCATACAATCCCTCTGTGTATTGCCTCTTGAACATCTCAAAGCTCTTGTGAGAGATTAAACTCCTATGACTACAGTTCAACACTTCTATTGACTCTCATTTGTATCTTGAAGAGTCATAACTTTGGTTTTAGGTTTACCAGCTTGTAATGGCCAAATCCTTGTCAATGAAACAAGTGATTCTTCAAATTCACATCAATTGGTGCTGTTTAAGCCTCCAGATGTGTCTTCTTGCTACAACTCTCCATATTCACCATTAGAAACTCCTATGAGATTTTAAGAACTAATATAACTATGGTATAAGCTATAATGCCTATTTCTTACTTTGACTTGCATCTACACCTTGGTAGTATGTTTACTAACGTCATCAAGAGTTCAAAAGGCTGAATCTCAGCTTTTCATGAAGTTTCATCTCTGAAACCCTGTATTAAGCATAAAAAGGCTCTTTGTAGTGGCTACTGAACATCTCAAAGCTGATGTGACAGATTAAACTCCTATGACTACACTTCAACTCTGCTATTCACTCTCATTTGTATCTTGAAGAGTCATAAATTTGGTTTTAGGTTTATCAGCTTGAAATAGCCTAATCCTTGTCAATGAAACCATTGATTCTTCATATTCACATCTATAGGTGTTATTTAAGCCTCAATATGTGTCTTCTTGCTACAACTCCCCATATTCACCAATAGAAACTCAAATAGGATTCAAAGAACTAACAGAACTATGGTATATGCGATAATGCTAGTTTCTTACTTTGACTTGCATCTACACCTTGGTAGCAGGCTTAATAACATCATCAAGAGTTCTAAAAGCCTGAATCTAAGCTTTACATGAAGTTTTATCACTCAAACCAAGTACACTGCATACAATACCTCTATTTAGTGGCTCTTGAACATCTCAAAACTGTTTTGAGAGATTAAACTCCTATTTACTCTCATTTGTATCTTGAAGAGTCATAACTTTGGTTCTAGGTCTATTAGCTTGTAATGGGCAAATCCTTGTCAATGAAACCAGTCTACTTCATATTCACATCAATAGGTGTTGTTTAAGCATCCAGATGTGTCTTCTTGCTACAACTCCCCATATTCACCATTCGACATTCCTATGAGATTCTAAGAACTAACTGAACTATGGTATAAGCTATAATGCTAGTTTCTAACTTTGACTTGCATCTACACCTTGTTAGCATGGTTAATCACATTATCAAGAGTTCTAAAAGGTTTAATCTAAGCCATTCATGAAGTTTCATCACAAAAACCCAGTACAGAGCATACAATCCCTCTGTGTATTGCCTCTTGAACATCTCAAAGCTGTTGTGAGAGATTAAACTCCCATGACAACAGTTCAACACTTCTATTGACTCTCATTTGTATCTTGAAGAGTCATAACTTTGGTTTTAGGTTTATCAGCTTGTAATGGCCAAATCCTTGTCAATGAATCCATTGATTCTTCAAATTCACATCAATAGGTGCTGTTTAAGCCTTCAGATGTGTCTTCTTGCTAGAACTCCCTATATTCACCATTAGAAACTCCTATGAGATTTTAAGAACTAATAGAACTATGGTATAAGCTATAATGCTTATTTCTTACTTTGACTTGCATCTACACCTTGGTAGTATGCTTACTAACGTCATCAAGAGTTCCAAAAGGCTGAATCTCAGCTTTTCAAGAAGTTTCATCTCTGAAACCCAGTACTAAGCATAAAAAGGCTCTCTGTAGTGGCTATTGAACATCTCAAAGCTGTTTTGACGGATTAAACTCCTATGACTACACTTCAACTCTGCTATTAACTCTCATTTGTATGTTGAAGAGTCATAACTTTGGTTTTAGGTCTATCAACTTGAAATGGCCTAATCCTTGTCAATGAAACCATTGATTCTTCATATTCATATCAATAGGTGTTATTTAAGCCTCCATATGTGTCTTCTTGCTACAACTCCCCATATTCACCATTAGAAACTCATATAGGATTCAAAGAACTAACAGAACTATGTATATGCGATAATGCTAGTTTCTTACTTTGACTTGCATCTACACCTTGGTAGCATGCTTAATAACATCATCAAGTGTTCTAAAAGCCTGAATCTAAGCTTTTCACGAAGTTTTATCACTCAAACCAAGTACACAGCATACAATACCTCTATGTAGTGGCTCTTGAACATCTCAAAACTGTTTTGAGAGATTAAACTCCTATTGACTCTCATTTCTATCTTGAAGAGTCATAACTTTGGTTTTAGGTCTATCAGCTTGTAATTGGCAAATCCTTGTCAATGAAACCAGTATACTTCATATTCACATCAATAGGTGTTGTTTAAGCATCCAGATGTGTCTTCTTGCTACAACTCCCCATATTCACCATTCGACACTCCTATGAGATTCTAAGAACTAACTGAACTATGGTATAAGCTATAATGCTAGTTTCTTACTTAGGCTTAATCTAAGCCATTCATGAAGTTTCATTACAAAAACCCAATACAGAGCATACAATCCCTCTTTGTATTGCCTTTTGAACATCTCAAAGCTCTTGTGAGAGATTAAACTCCCATGACTACGGTTTAACACTTCTATTGACTCTCATTTGTATCTTGAAGAGTCAGAACTTTGGTTTTAGGTTTATCAGCTTGTAATGGCCAAATCCTTGTCAATGAAACAAGTGATTCTTCAAATTCACATCAATAGGTGCTGTTTAAGCCTCCAGATGTGTCTTCTTGCTCCAACTCCCCATATTCACCATTAGAAACTCCTATGAGATTTTAAGAACTAATAGAACTATGGTATAAGCTATAATGCTTATTTCTTACTTTGACTTGCATCTACACCTTGGTAGTATGCTTACTAACATCATCAAGAGTTCTAAAAGGCTGAATCTCAGCTTTTCATGAAGTTTCATCTCTGAAACCCAGTACTAAGCATAAAAAGGCTCTTTGTAGTGGCTATTGAACATCTCAAAGCTGTTGTGACAGATTAAACTCCTATGACTACACTTCAACTCTGCTATTCACTCTCATTTGTATCTTGAAGAGTCATAACTTTGGTTTTAGGTCTATCAACTAGAAATGGCCTAATCCTTGTCAACTCCCCATATTCACCATTAGAAACTCATATAGGACTCAAAGAACTAACATAACTATGGTATATGCGATAATGCTAGTTTCTTACTTTGACTTGCATCTACACCTTGGTAGCATGCTTAATAACATCATCAAGAGTTCTAAAAGCCTGAATCTAAGCTTTTCACGAAGTTTTATCACTCAACCCTAGTACACAGCATACAATTCCTCTATGTAGTGGCTCTTGAACATCTCAAAGCTGTTTTGAGAGATTAAACTCCTATTGACTCTCATTTGTATCTTGAAGAGTCATAACTTTGGTTTTAGGTCGATCAGCTTGTAATGGGCAAATCCTTGTCAATGAAACAAGTGATACTTCATATTCACATCAATAGGTGTTGTTTAAGCATCCAGATGTGTCCTCTTGCTATAACTCCCCATATTCACCATTAGAAACTGCTATGAGATTCTAAGAAGTAACAGAAATATGGTATTAGCTATAATGCTTCTTTCTTACTTCGACTTGTATCTACACCTTGGTAGCATGCTTAATCATGTCATCAAGAGTGCTAAAAGGCTGAATCTAAGCCTTTCATGAACTTTCATCACCTAAACCCAGTACAAAGCATATAATGGCTTTCTGTAGTGACTCCTGAACATCTCAAAGCTTTTCTGAGTGAATATACTCCTATGACTACACTTCAACACTTCTATTCACTCTCATTTATATCTTGAAGAGTCAAAATCTGTTATTAGGCCTATCTGCTTAAAATGGCCAAATCCTTGTCAACAAAACCATTGATTCCTCATACTCACATCATTATGTGTTGTTTAAGCCTCCATATGTGTCCTCTTGCTATAACTCCCCATATTCACCATTAGAAACTCCTATGGGATTCTAAGAACTAACAGAACTATAGTATAAGCTATAATGCTTGTCCCTTACTTTGACTTGTATATACACCTTGGTAGCATGCTTAATCACGTCATCAAGAATGCTAAAGGGCTGAATCTAAGCCTTTCATGAAGTTTCATCACTCAAACCTAGTACAGAGGATACAACGACACTCTGTAGTGGCTCTTGAACATCTCAAAGCTGTTCTGAGAGATAAACTCATATGACTACACTTTAACACTTCTATTCCCTCTCATTTGTATCTTGAAGAGTCATAAATCTGTGTTTAGGCTTATCCGCTTAAAATGGCCAAATCCTTGTCAATGAAACCATTGATTCTTCATATTCACATCAGTAGGTGTTGTTTAAGCCTCCATATTGAGAAAAGGCATTCCGTGAAGATCGTCGGGTACTATTCATCCTGGGTACTATTCATCCCGAGACCCGAGATTACTATTCATCCCCAGAGTATTGAAAAGGATATTCCGTACAGAATTTCGGATACTATTCATCTCGGGTACTATTCACCCCGAGACCCGTGATTACTATTCATCCCGTGGGTCTTTTTCATTTAGGGCTTCCTCCTTCTACTAAACCCTAAACCTTAAACCCTAAACCCTAAATCCTAAATCTTAAACCCTTACCCCTACACCTTAAACCCTAAACCTTAAACCTAAACTTTAAACTCTAAACTACAAACCCTAAACCTTAAACCCTAAAACGTAAACCCTAAACCCTTAATCCCAAACCTTCTACCTAAAACTGTAAACACTAAATCATAAACCTTAAATCCCAAACCCTAAACCCTAAACCCTAAACCCTAAACCTAAACCCTAAACACTAAACCCTAAACCCTAAACCCTAAACCTAAACCCTAATCCTAAACCCTAATCCTAAACCCTAATCCTAAACCCTAAACCTAAACCCTAAACCTAAACCCTAATCCTAAACCCTAAACGTAAACCCTAAACCTTAAACCCTAAAATTTAAAACCTAAACCACAAACCCTAAACCATAAATCTTAGACCATAAAGTCTAAACCCAAAACCCTAAAACCATAAACCTTAGATCGAGAACCCTAAACACTAAACCCTAAATCCTTAACCCTAAAACCTTAACCGTTCAACCCTAAACCCTCAACCTAAACATTAAACTCTAAACTACAAACCGTAAACCTTAAACCCTATACCCTAAACCCTAAACCCTAAACCCTAAACCCTAAACCCTAAACCCTAAAAACTAAATCCTAAATCCCAAACCATAACCCTTATATCTCAAACTCTAAACCCTAAATCCTAAACCTTAAACCATAAACCCTAAACCCTAATCCCTAAATCCCATACCTTCCACCTTAAACCCTAAACACTAAACAATAAATCTTAAATCCCAAACCCTAAACCCTAAACCCTAACCTAACCTCTAAACCCTAAATCTAAAACCCTAAACCTTAAACCCTAAAACTTAAAACCAAAACCGTAAACCATAAACCATAAACCTTAGACACAGATCCCTAAACTCTAAACCCTAATCCTTAAACCCTAAACCCTAACCCCTAAACCGTAAACGTTAGACCCAGAACCCTAAACCCTTAACACTAAACCCTAAACCCTTAACATTAAACCCTAAACCCTAAACCCTAAACCCTAATTCCCAAACCTTAAACCTTTCACCCTAAACCCTAAATCCCAAACCCTAAAGCCTAAACCCTAAACCCCAAACCCTAAACTCTAAATGTTAAATCTAACCTCTAAACCCTAAATCCAAAACCCTAAACCTTAAACCCTAAAACTTAAAACCTAAACCCTAAACCTAAAACCGTCTACCGTAAATCCTAAACCCTAAATCCTAAACCCTAAACCTAAACCCTAATCCTAAACCCTAATCCTAAACCCTAATCCTAAACCTTAAACCTAAACCCTAAACCTAAACCCTAATCCTAAACCCTAAACCTAAACCCTAATGCATAAATCTTAACTCTAACCCATAAACCTTAAATTTTAAACCCTTAACCCTAAAACATAAACCCTAAACCCTAAACCCTAAACCTAAACCTTAAACTCTAAACTACAAACCCTAAACCCGAAACAGTAAACCCTAAACCCTAAACCCTAAATCCCAAACCTTAAACCTTAAACCCTAAACACTAAATCCTACACCCTAAATCCAAAACCCTAAACCTTAAACCCTAAAACTTAAAACCTAAACCCTAAACCATAAACCATAAACCTTAGACCACCAACCCTAAACACAAAACCCTAAAGCCCTAAACCATAAACCTTAGACCGAGAACCCTAAACCCTAAACCCAAAACCCTTAACCTTAAACCTTAAACATTCAACCCTAAACCCTCAACCTAAACCTTAAACTCTAAACTACAAACCATAAACCATAAACCCTAAACCCTAACCCCTAAACACTAAACCCAAAACCCTAAACCCTAAATCTAAAACCCTAAACCTTAAACCCTAAACCCTAACCCCTAAACACTAAACCCAAAACCCTAAACCCTAAATCTAAAACCCTAAACCTTAAACCCTAAACCCTAACCCCTAAACCCCAAACCTAACCTCTAAACCCTAAATCTAAAACCCTAAACCTTAAACCCTAAAACTTAAAACCAAAACCGTAAACCATAAACCATAAACCTTAGACCCAGACCCTAAACCCTAAACCCTAAACCTTAAACCCTAAACCCTAAACCCTAAACCATAAACGTTAGACCCAGAACCCTAAACCCTAAACACTAAAACCTAAACCCTAAACACAAAACCCAAAACCCTAAACCCTAACCTTAAACCTTTCACCTTTACACCCTAAACATTAAACCCTAAACCTGAAACCCGAAACCATAAGCCTAAACACGAACCCCTAAACCCTAAATCCTAAACCGTAAACCTAAACCCTAATGCATAACTCTTAACTCCAACCCATCAACCTTAAATTTTAAACCCTTAACCCTTAAACATAAACCCTAAACCTTAAACCTAAACCTTAAACTAAAAACTACAAACCCTAAACCTTAAACCCTAAATCCTAAACACTAAACCCTAAACCCTAAACCCTAAATCCCAAACCTTAAACCTTAAACCCTAAACACTAAATCCTATACCCTAAATCCCAAACCCTAAACCCTAAACCCTAAACCCTAAACCCTAAACCCTAAACCCTAAACCTAACCTCTAAACCCTAAATCCAAAACCCTAAACCTTAAACCCTAAAATTTAAAACCTAAACCCTAAACCATAAACCATAAACCTTAGACCATAAAGTCTAAACCCAAAACCCTAAACCCGAAACCATAAACCTTAGATCGAGAACCCTAAACACTAAACCCCTAAACCTTTGACCCTAAAGTATTCAACGTTCAACCCTAAACCCTCAGCCTAAACCTTAAACTCTAAACTACAAACCATAAACCTTAAACCCTAAACCCTAAACCCTAAACCCTAAACCCTAAACCCTAAACCCTAAACCCTAAACCCTAAACCCTAAACCTTAAACCCTAAACCTTAAACCCAAAACCCTAAACCCTAAACCCTAAAAATTAAATCCTAAATCCCAAACCATAACCCTTAAATCTCAAACCCTAAACCCTAAATCCTAAATCTTAAACCCTTACCCCTACACCTTAAACCCTAAACCCTAAACCTAAACCTTAAACTCTAAACTACAAACCCTAAACCTTAAACCCTAAAACCTAAACCCTAAACCCTAAATCCCAAACATTCCACCTTAAACCCTAAACACTAAACCATAAACCTTAAATCCCAAACCCTAAACCCTAAACCCTAAACCCTAAACCTAAACCCTAAACACTAAACCCTAAACCCTAAACCCTAAACCTAAACCCTAATCCTAAACCCTAATCCTAAACCCTAATCCTAAACCCCAAACCCAAACCCCAAACCCAAACCCTAATCCTAAACCCCAAACTAGAAACCCTAAACCTTAAACCCTAAAATTTAAAACCTAAACCACAAACCCTAAACCATAAATCTTAGACCATAAAGTCTAAACCCAAAACCCTAAAACCATAAACCTTAGATCGAGAACCCTAAACATTAAACCCTAAATCCTTAACCCTAAAACCTTAACCGTTCAACCCTAAACCCTCAACCTAAACATTAAACTCTAAACTACAAACCGTAAACCTTAAACCCTAAACCCTAAACCCTAAACCCTAAACCCTAAACCCTAAAAACTAAATCCTAAATCCCAAACCATAACCCTTAAATCTCAAACTCTAAACCCTAAATCCTAAACCTTAAACCATAAACCCTAAACCTTAATCCCAAAATCCCAAACCTTCCACCTTAAACCCTAAACACTAAACCATAAATCTTAAATCCCAAACCCGAAACCCTAAACCCTAACCTAACCTCTAAACCCCAAAATCTAAAACTCTAAACCCTAAAACTAAAACCAAAACCGTAAACCATTAAACCATAAACCTTAGACCCAGATCCCTAAACCCTAAACCCTAAACCTTAAACCCTAAACCCTAACCACTAAACCATAAACGTTAGACCCAGAACCCTAAACCCCTAACACTAAACCCTATACACTAAACACTAAACCCAAAACCCAAAACCCTAAACCCTAAACCCTAAACATTAATTCCCAAACCTTAAACCTTTGACCCAAAACCCTAAATCCTAAACCCTAAATCCTAAACCCTAAACCCTAACCTAACCTCTAAACCTCAAAATCTAAAACCCTAAACCTTAAACCCTAAAACCTAAAACCAAAACCGTAAACCATTAAACCATAAACCTTAGACCTAGATCCCTAAACCCTAAACCCTAAACCTTAAACCCTAAACCCTAACCACTAAACCATAAACGTTAGACCCAGAACCCTAAACCCCTAACACTAAACACTATACACTAAACACTAAACCCAAAACCCAAAACCCTAAACCCTAATTCCCAAACCTTAAACCTTTCACCCAAAACCCTAAATCCCAAACCCTAAAGTCTAAACCCTAAACCCCAAACCCTAAACTCTAAATGTTAAATCTAACCTCTAAACCCTAAACCTTAAACTCCAAACCTTAAACCCCATAACTTAAAAACCTCAACCCTAAACCTAAAACCTTCATCAGAATCCTAAACCCTAAATCCTAAACCCTAAACCTAAACCCTAATCCTAAACCCTAATCCTAAACCCTAATCCTAAACCCTAATCCTAAACCCTAAACCTAAACCCTAATCCTAAACCCTAAACCTAAACCCTAATGCATAAATCTTAACTCTAACCCATAAACCTTAAATTTTAAACCCTTAACCCTAAAACATAAACCCTAAACCCTAAACCCTAAACCTAAACCTTAAACTCTAAACTACAAACCCTAAACCTTAAACCTAAACCCTAAATCCTAAACCTTAAACCTTAAACCCTAAACACTAAATCCTACACCTAAATCCAAAACCCTAAACCTTATACCCTAAAATTTAAAACCTAAACCCTAAACCATAAACCATAAACATTAGACCATAAACCGTAAACCCAAAACCCTAAATCCGAAACCATAAACCTTAGACCGAGAACCCTAAACACTAAACCAAAAACCCTTAACCATAAAACCTTAAACGTTCAACCCTAAACCCTCAACCTAAACCTTAAACTCTAAACTACAAACCCTAAACCTTAAACCCTAAACCCTAAACCCTAAACCCTAAACCCTAAACCCTAAACCCTAAACCCTAAACCCTAAACCCTAAACCCTAAACCCTAAACCCTAAACCCTAAACCTTAAACCCTAAACTTTATACCCTAAATCCTAAACCCTAAACTTTAAACCAAAAACTTTATACCTAAACCCTAAACCATAAACCCTAAATGCTAAACCCTAAACCTTAAACCCTAAAACTTAAAACTTAAACAATAAACCTTAAACCTAACCCCTAATCCCAAAATCCAAAACCCTAAACCTTAAACCTTAAACCTTAAACCCTAAACCCTAAACCATAAACGTTAGACCCAGAACCCTAAACCCTAAACACTAAAACCTAAACCCTAAACACAAAACCCAAAACCCTAAACCCTAACCTTAAACCTTTCACCTTTACACCCTAAACATTAAACCCTATACCTGAAACCCGAAACCCAAAACCGTAAACCCTAAACCTAAACCATAATCCTAAACCCTAAACCTAAACCCAAATGCATAACTCTTAACTCTAACCCATAATCCTTAAATTATAAACCCTTAACCCTTAAACATAAACCCTAAACCCTAAACCTAAACCTTAAACTAAAAACTACAAACCCTAAACCTTAAACACTAAACCCTAAACACTAAACCCTAAACCCTAAATCCCAAACATTAAACCTTAAACCCTAAACACTAAATCCTATACCCTAAATCCCAAAACCCTAAACCCTAAACCATAAACCCTAAACCATAACCCTCTAATCCCTAAATCCAAAACCCTAAACCATAAAATTTAAAACCTAAACCCTAAACCATAAACCATAAACCTTAGACCCTAAACCCGAAACCATAAACCTTAGACCGAGAACCCTAAACACGAAACCCTAAACCTTTAACCCTAAAACCTTAAACGTCAACCCTAAACCCTCAACCTAAACCTTAAACTCTAAACTACAAACCATAAACCTTAAACCCTAAATCCTAAATCCCAAACCCCAAACCCTAAACGCTGAACCCTAAACCCTAAATCCTAAATCTCAAACCCCAAACGCTAAACCCTAAATCCTAAATCCAAAACTCTAAACCCTAAACCCTAAACCCTAAACCCTAAATCATAAATCCTAAACCCTAAATCCTAAACGCTAAACCCTAAACCCTAAACTTAAACCTTACCCCCACACCTTAAACCCCAAACCTAAAACTCAAACTTTAAACTCTAAACCACAAACCCCTAAACCTAAAACCCTAAAACGAAACCCTAAACCCTAAATCCTAAACCTTCCACCCTAAACCATAAACACAAAACCATAAACCTTAAATCCCAAACCCATAACCCTAAACCCAAAACCTAACCTCTAAACTCTAAATCTAAAACCCTAAACCTTTAACCCTAAAACTTAAACCCTAATCCTAAACCCTAATCCTAAACCCTAATCCTAAACCCTAAACCTAAACCCTAAACCTAAACCCTAATCCTAAACCCTAAACGTAAACCCTAAACCTTAAACCCTAAAATTTAAAACCTAAACCACAAACCCTAAACCATAAATCTTAGACCATAAAGTCTAAACCCAAAACCATAAACCTTAGACCACCAACCTTAAACACAAAGCCCTAAAGCCCTAAACCATAAACCCTAGACCGAGAACCCTAAACACGAAACCCTAAACCTTTAACCCTAAAACCTTAAACGTTCAACCCTAAACCCTCAACCTAAACCTTAAACTCTAAACTACAAACCATAAACCATAAACCCTAAACCCTAACCCCTAAACACTAAACCCTAAACCCTAAACCCTAAACCATAAACCATAAACCTTAGACCATAAACCCTAAACCCTAAACCCTAAACCTTAAACCCTAAACCCTAAACCCTAAATCTATAACCCTAAACTTTAAACCCTAAACCCTAACCCCTAAACCCTAAACCTAACTTCTAAACCCTAAATCTAAAACCCTAAACCTTAAACCCTAAAACTTAAAACCAAAACCGTAAACCATAAACCATAAACCTTAGACCCAGAACCCTAAACCCTAAACCCTAAACCTTAAACCCTAAACCCTAAACCCTAAACCATAAACGTTAGACCCAGAACCCTAAACCCTAAACCCAAAACCCTAAAACCTAAACCCTAAACCCTAAACCCTAATTCCCAAACCTTAAACCTTTCACCCTTACACCCTAAACATTAAACCCTAAACCCGAAACCCGAAACCATAACCCTAAACACTAAACCCTAAACCCTAAATCCCAAACCCTAATGCCTAAACCCTTAACCCCAAACCCTAAACCCTAAACCCTAAATCCTAAACCCTAAACCCAAAACCGTAAACCCTAAACCTAACCTCTAAACCCTAAATCCTAAACCGTAAACCTAAACCCTAATGCATAACTCTTAACTCTAACCCATCAACCTTAAATTTTAAACCCTTAACCCTTAAACATAAACCCTAAAACTTAAAACCTAAACCTTAAACTAAAAACTACAAACCCTAAACCTTAAACCCTAAATCCTAAACACTAAACCCTAAACCCTAAACCCTAAATCCCAAACCTTAAACCTTAAACCCTAAACACTAAATCCTATACCCTAAATCCCAAACCCTAAACCCTAAACCCTAAATCCTAAACCCTAAACCCTAAACCCTAAACCTAACCTCTACACCCTAAGTCCAAAACCCTAAACCTTAAACCCTAAAATTTAAAACCTAAACCCTAAACCCTAAACAATAAACCTTAGACGATAAAGTCTAAACCCAAAACCCTAAAACCATAAACCTTAGATCGAGAACCCTAAACACTAAACCCCTAAACCTTTGACCCTAAAGTATTCAACGTTCAACCCTAAACCCTCAGCCTAAACCTTAAACTCTAAACTACAAACCATAAACCTTAAACCCTAAACCCTAAACCCTAAACCCTAAACCCTAAACCCTAAACCCTAAACCCTAAACCTTAAACCCTAAATCTTAAACCTAAATCCCAAAACCCTAAACCCTAAAAACTAAATCCTAAATCCCAAACCATAACCCTTAAATCTCAAACCCTAAACCCTAAATCCTAAACCCTAAACCCTTAACCCTAAACCTTAAACCCTAAACCCTAAACCCTAAACCTAAACCTTAAACTCAAAACAACAAACCCTAAACCTTAAACCCTAAAACCTAAACCCTAAACCCTTAATCCCAAACCTTCTACCTAAAACTGTAAACACTAAATCATAAACCTTAAATCCCAAACCCTAAACCCTAAACCCTAAACCTAACCTCTAAACCCTAAATCTAAACCCTAAACCATAAACCATAAACATTAGACCACCAACCCTAAACCCAAAACCCTAAACCCTAAACCATAAACCCTAGACCCAGAACAATAAACACTAAACCCTAAACCCTAAACATAAAACTTAAACCCTAAGCTACAAACCAAAAAACTTAAACCTTAAAACCTAAACCCTAAACCCTAAACCCTAAATCCTAAACCATCCACCTTAAACCCTAAACACAAAACCATAAATCTTAAATCCCAAACCCTAAACCCTAAACCCTAAACCTAACCTCTAAACCCCAAAATCTAAAACCCTAAACCTTAAACCCTAAAACATAAAACCAAAACCGTAAACCATAAACCATAAACCTTAGACCCAGATCCCAAACCCAAAACCCCAAACCCTAAAGCCTAAACCCTAAACCCCAAACGCTAAACTCTAAATGTTAAATCTAACCTCTAAACCCTACATCCAAATCCCTAAACCTTAAAACCTCAACCCTAAACCTAAAACCGTCTACCGTAAATCCTAAACCCTAAATCCAAAACCCTAAACCTAAACCCTAATCCTAAACCCTAATTCTAAACCCTAATCCTAAACCATACACCTCAACCCTAAACCTAAACCCTAATCTTAAACCCTAAACCTAAACCCTAATGCAGAAATTTTAACTCCAACCCATAAACCTTTAATTTTAAACCCTTAACCCTAAAACATAAACCCTAAACCCTAAACCCTAAACCTAAACCTTTAACTCTAAACTACAAACCCTAAACCTTAAACCTAAACCTTAAACTAAAAACTACAAACCCTAAACCTTAAACCCTAAATCCTAAACACTAAACCCTAAACCCTAAACCCTAAATTGCAAAACTTTAACCTTAAACCCTGAACACTAAATCCTATACCCTAAATCCCAAACCCTAAACCCTAAACCCTAAATCCTAAACCCTAAACCCTAAACCCTAAACCTAACCTCTACACCCTAAGTCCAAAACCCTAAACCTTAAACCCTAAAATTTAAAACCTAAACCCTAAACCCTAAACAATAAACCT